>JAWNMS010000051.1:3000000-3427500 GCA_035043785.1 Drosophila planitibia
CAATGCAAACAATTTATTAAACCATCAACAAACAAGCAGCCCGCAAGAGGCACACCTAAATCAAGTCTGATAGAAAATATGTGTGGCAGGCACGCAAAACAGCAACTATTTTGAGTCTAGATCTGTTCATATGTTCATGTGTTATAAATAGAACTGAATCAACGTTAAATTGAACAAATACCAGTCGAAGACTATGCGCTTAACCAGCTTCAGCTCAAAACAATTCCCCAGCTCCCAAGGAAAGATAAGACCAACGGCTCAAGTTCGACATGGTCAGCCTATAAACATATTTTATGGGACACCTTTCTTGTTGTTGGCCAACGCATTTTGCTTATGCCGCTAAGGGCATACTGTTGGCCAACACTGTTTAGATATATATATAGATGTATATGTGTATACCTTTGATATTTTCATAATACCCGGCTAAAGCCCGAGTCCAAACGACGATGATGATGAGGGTAAATTTGCCTTTCTTGCTTCGTTTTGCAAATAGAAAAGTGTCGATTACGTGACAGAAATGTTCAATTGAATTTCAAATATTATGGCACACTATTCAACAAGCAGTGGAAGGGGGCGTGGCTGGGGTGGGTGCTGCCCATTTGTTGCTTCAATAATGCATGCGTGTGCTTTTGTGTGTAGGTGTAGATTCGTAAAGTTCTCGATTCCCCAGCGATTGATGAGGGTTTTGTGCAAGCAGCAGGCAAACAAGAAAACATTTACAAAATTAATGTCACAAGCACTTTTGTGGCACAACTCTCTTCAAAGCGTGTTGAAAGCACACAGAACTCATGCTGTTGTCATAATTTCTAGGCTTTAAGGCCATTAACCATTAACCAAACTGATAATGAGTTGAGCAAACAGTTGCCAAAAGTTTCACTGCTAATTTGACAAGCGATCGCCAAAAAAATATATGTGAAATGAAAACCAGTTTTGCATGCATTTCGTACAAATCATTTGGCCAAACATAATCGAGCCATTTACTGTTTGCTGACGCTGTCAATGTCGATGCGGCACACACAACATGTGTCGTAGTTGATTGTTGCACACACAGAGAAAACAAACATATTCCAATAAAGGCATCCGTGTGAAACACGAAATGATTTTTGCGTAATCGATTGCCAAAGCGAAGGTGCAACGCATTTGTCGATGTGAGCTGAGCAGATATATTGAGACAGATTAACGAGAGGGTGGCTCAGTGAATATGCAGTTGACTGACAAACATATAAAAGAGTATAGAAGAGCACAGACTTGTCTCTTTAAAGAACATCTAGCTAGACTAGTTAGAATCAGTAGCGTCAATCCTTAAATCCTTAAAGCGGATTGTGTCGCCTTAGCCAGCAGTAGATGTCGTATCATCCCAGGCAAACAACGATGGCATAAAAGCCCTCAACCCGAATATAAGTTCTTGAATTCGTACAAGAAACTAGGTCGCACTGCATGCAGCCAGCCCCCCACTAATAATAATAATAATAATGTATCAGTGGCATTTATGGCTTCTCAACTAATCCATACTCTTCTCATTGTTAGTTTTGTTCTGATGGCGATTTTTTCTGTGTTCATGGAACAAATGTTGAACTATTCTTTGTAATTATAGCAACACTAGAAATATATATATATATATATATATATAGTTTATTTCAATTTTCGTTTGACTATTCAAATTTATTTTTAAACTTTAAGTTTTGTTTGTATTTTACTGCAGCAAACATTAAATAAATAATTAAATAGTATATATTATTTGGTGATATCTTTTTTGATAATATATAAATAGATAATTTTCGATTCTTTAATAGTTTCTATATGTAAATTAAACTACGCTTTTAGCTGCTGCTGCAAAATGCCGATGTGCGTTAAATAATCGAGAGTCAAGTTGCAGCATGTTTAGATATGTTCCGCTTAGCCGTTACATATTTCACTCTTGACTTGTGCCTCGTTGTTGTTGAGGAGGGGGCATGTGGCAGACGCAGGACATACAATAAATTTAACGATTTTATGCCGGCAGCAGTCGGTTGGCCCATTTGAAATCCTTTAGCACCCTTGCTTATTTCGGCATTGCGTGTCGGCAATGTGCGTCTGACTTGTGACTTGGCTTGGCTTGGCTTGAGTTGAGTTGAGTTGATTTCTGTTGCTGTTGTTGCTGTTGTTGCCTGCCAGCTGCCAAGGCTTTTGCTTATTGTTAGCTTATGCGTTTGAAGGCGGGGGAAATGGAAGTGGAAATGGAAATGGAAAATGGAGTTGGAGACGGCACCGGCTTCAGCTCAACATTGATTTTTGTGTTTTTTTTGGTTTTTTGGGGCAGTCTTTAACTGGCAACTGGAATTCGCTATTTATTAGTGGCGCCTTTTGCGCTTAATGAGTCAACTTAGTCCCAACTAATATGCCTATAATGAAGTCATATTTTCTCTGCGATATTTAATATTCAATATGCTAGGCCACATCAACGAAATGAACTTCACTGTACATTGAGAGAGAGGGAGAGAGGAGTTGCCCCATACGGTCTTAACCGTAAAATCTTGAGTTTATAGCCACATAACCCTTTTACCTGGCTGGCCAAGATATTTGCCTGTGAATTTATAACATTTTCCGTCCTTTTGCGGGGGTCTGTCTGGGGTTACATTTCAATAAGCAAACATAAACATGAATATACATATGCATATATTTATAGAAAATGTTCTCGGTGCATTTGAAAATTGCCCACAAAATTGTGCCCAATATGTGCGGCGAGTGACCGTAAAATGTGCCAGCAGCCAGCAACTAGCAACCAGCTCGAGCACCTGCTCCTCCGGGTGCGGCTTGCCCCGTTTTGCCCCACTTGCCACCGCCCACCGCACACCGCACACCCCTTGCCAAACATTTTTGTTTGTCGGCCAAGAAATGCCGCTACACAAACAGTCAAATATTGTCTTGGCTATAACAAATACTGGCGGGTTTATCGACAAGTATTTAAGACTATTTAAACATTTCTTGTTTAAATGATTGATGATAAGCCGAAGACGAGTTCTCGTTTGATAAACTTTTAAAAAGTTAGTCTAAATAAACTTATCAGTTAATCGTTAAATTATGTTCCTCAAAAATAGATAAATAATCATTGAGATCGGTTGACTATATCATATAACTGCCATAGATTGCTCAAAAGATGATTTCTTTTTTAACAAATATTATTATTATTATTATTACGTTTTATTATGCTGCTAAAATGTTGATTTAATTTTTAATTCATAAGAATCGGACTACTATATCATATAGTTTTCATGGGAATAAGTGTTTTTTTTTCAAATCATTAGTTTACTTTAGAAGTCGGTAAATTGTCTATGTTCTACAAGGATAGGTTTGATTTGCGATGGCAAACAGTAGAAAATAACTTGGAGGGTTAATATTTGTCAATGATAAGCTGCACTCAACTTTGGTATTCATATTTATCTTCAACTATTTAATATATATACAAATTCAAAATAAATATTAATATTTAAAGTTCGAAATCAAACGCAGAATGCTTTTGAACGCATAAAGAATACAGGCAACCCTCGCCTGCCGTTGTAAACATGTATGTAAGCCTGTAAGTATGCCTGTATATACATGCTTATATGTATATGCATACAATTACTACTCATGGATGTAGACTAGGCGAGTGGCCCTTCCTTGCTGCTGAGCGGCGAGAGTTATTCCGGCAGATAAATAATAATCATGCATAGACAAGAGTTGGTCGTATTTTTTTTTGCTTACAATTTGATGGGAAGATGTTTTAGCGTCACCTGTAAATTTCAATTTCAATTTGTGTAATGCCTGAGGATACATAAAAATTGAATTATATACCAGTTGCGCTTGTCCCACTTTGTGGACACATCATGTAAATCGATATTTATTGTGCACTTTCCAAGGGTAGCCAACCCCCAACCCCCAAATCCACTTCTCCACTTTTCCCTCATTTATCACTCTTGTGGCTCGTTGAGCACATGACACCAGTAGATTTGTTTGGCTCAGCGTTTCTTGGGTAATCCTTGTGCAACGCTTGACAATTCTTAAGCACAATTCGATTATGCGAAGGGTCATTTACATTTACATCAAGCTCAGCCCTCAGAAAAGGCAATTAGATTAATTTATTCGCTGATTTTGAGCAAAACATGTTACAAACACCGAAATTTGACAACAATAGCGCAGTGGCAACAATGACAAACCAGAGCACTGGCTGCTGTTGCTTCTCGCGACACGCAACAACAACACAAATAGAAAAAAAACACTTTCCCTGCTGCCCCGCCGCTTCCTGCCGCTGCCTCTGCCTCTGCCTCTGCCCCAACGTTTCATCAGACGTTGCGCGCTTGTCGTGTCACGTCATATTACACACACAATGGGGCTGGCGCAGACAACGATGGAGTTCGCCCTCGCCAACCCTGCCCCACTCCACCACTCCGCCACAGAGTTTACCCGTCCACCCACCTGGCACTGGTGCCGCTTCCCTGGGCCGTTGACGGCAGTCAGTCAGCAACTATGACCTGATTTATCAAATAAATGGCTTGGCCTGAGTGCATTCACTTTTCATTTGGCTTGAGTTATACCCCAACTCTGCACTGTAAATAAATTTCGAGTGCATTGTGATAACTATGGATTGGTTGAGAAGATCTTTCAGCTGATTAATCAATATCATGTTGAATATCCAACAAGCTTCAGCTAAAGTTGGTTGGAATGGGTATATAACAAGTAGAAGGAAGCAACTACGATCCCATAAAAGATATGCATTCTTGATCAGCATAGGCATTTCAGATATGTATATATCCCCGGTTTATTTCAGTTTATTGATAATTAATTCGATTTATGACAATTTTAAAGGCTATTTTCTAACTGATAACTGATATAATTTAATTATAAATATATAATTACTGAGAGAAACGCTTTGTATTTCATAAAGTTGAGTTTTTGTTTTAGTTTCACATTCAGTTTAATAACTAAAAAGGCAAAATGACTTAAACTGATTGTGTTGTTTGGTCTCAAGTTTTGTTGTGTTGCGGAATAAATTGAAAATAAGCTGCACACACCAACAATTATAGCGCTGTGATTCACCAAAAGGGTAGGGTTCACAGAAGAGTGGGTAAAAACTTTGGCTAACTTTGCAAATAAAGCCGAAACATATTCAGCCGTCGGCGAGATACGCGAGAGAGTAGAAATAAACATGGGACTACAATGAGGCTAATTATGGGAAGCCAGGCATATGTGGCAAACAGATTGCAAACTTATACAATGCGCACTTTAAGGCCCAAGAAATTAATCAACTATTATTGGTCTATCTATATATACAGACATATATATATATATATGTGTGTGTGTCTGTGTCATTGTACAATGTGCATTAAGGACTTACTTTCGTCGCTTAGACAAAGCAGAAGACATTGGACAGTTTGAGGACTGGCGTATTAATTACGTTAACACTTTTATCGCATTACTGCATTAAGCGCTAATGGCTGCAACTAATTGTAATTGACATGTTTGGCAGGTCTGAAGAAATTTCTCGCCCAATACCCATCAATATTCCTGGTCGACGGTGATTATGTGCAGGTGAATGCCTATCAGCACAGCAGCTCGGACGATGGCAACAGCGGCGGCAAGCGGGATTACATCCAAGAGGCTAAAGACTACTTCAAGAACAAGATGCTCCAATATGGCGCCGCTGCCGAGGTGCCCGTTCGCAGTTTGCTCGGACATCGGTCGCAGGCATCGCCACAAGTGCGACACATATCAGGTGAGCGAATGATATACATATATATATATATATATATGTGCATATATAATATAGATATATATTGCTTTTGACAGGCCAACACATCAAGGAGTTTACGGATTTTCTTATGAAGCACACGGACACGTTTAAGGTGACGGACGACTATGTGATGCTGGTGGGCAGCGAGAATATGACGGATCTGCCGGCCAGAGATCGCTTGCATTTGCCGCAATCGAACATCGATACGCGCGGCACCCAGCAAATGCTCGACTTTTTCGCACAGTGCATCGAGATGAAGGGGCCGCTGCTGGTGGATCAACTCTTTCATTTGCTAACGCTCAACTTTCCCCAGGATCAATGGTTGCGCATGTTCAAAACGCCCGGCGATTTGAGTTCGTTTCTGAAGTTGTTCGGCGACTGCTTTCACATCCAGGCGAATCTAGTCACATTGCTGCAGAAGCCCAAGTTGAATGACTCGCACATCCAGCAGGCCCAGGCCCGTTCCCGCGAACAGTTCAATGCGCTCAACAACAATCAGAATCCGCGCAAGGCGGATGCAAATGTGAGCGCTGTGCAGCAGCGCCTGCAATCGCCGGCGATGCGCAGCAATGGCTACAACAACAGCAGCAGCGGCAGCAGCAGCAGCAACAATCTGAATAACAACAATAATACGATTAACAATAATATAGCGTCGCCAAACTTTAAGCTGAATGCACCCGTCTCGAATATGACGGGGGGCGGTGCCGGTGGTTTTGGCCAGAGTCAAAATAAATCGGAACCGAATTCGGGCTTTGATAGCTATGTGCCAATGTCGGAGCTGAAGCTGGAGAATCTCTGCGAGAATAACTATCCCAGCTCGACAATGTGCTATGGTCCCATTGGCACAATACCACAGCAGCAACAGCAGCCACAACAACAACAGCCACAACAGCAACAACAATCGACGGCGCCCACGGAGCGTTTGAATAGTGTAAATCAAACGCTGAAGCAGCGCATAAATACGCTGGTCATCCGAACTCTGGCCGAGAATCTGGAGAAAGACAAACAATCGTTGGCCAATCAAAACTCACACGCAAGTCCCGTGCACGGCAGCAACAGCAAAGCGACAGCTGCAGTTG
Organism: Drosophila planitibia; assembly: GCA_035043785.1. Lineage (NCBI taxonomy): Eukaryota > Metazoa > Arthropoda > Insecta > Diptera > Drosophilidae > Drosophila > Drosophila planitibia. The sequence goes on from JAWNMS010000051.1 coordinate 3,006,829, forward strand.
CAACAGCAACAGCAGCCAGTGCTGCAACCACAACAACGACAACAGCACAGAACAATGCCAATTCGAATGCCGTAACTAGTCACAGTTATTTTGTGGGCGACACGTGGAAAATCAAAGTACTGCAAAATACCACCGTCATAGCGAATGTGAAGCATTCCACATTTGTCACCGAGGCGCTGCTCGACTTGGCCAAAGATGAGAGCAATATTGCCGTATCGCTAGACTGTGAGGGCATCAATTTGGGTGTCAAGGGCGAGATAACGCTCATCGAGATTGGCACTGCGCGTGGCGAGGCGTTCCTCTTCGATGTGCAAACCTGCCCGGCCATGGTGAGCGATGGTGGCCTAAAGACGCTACTCGAACACGATCAGGTCATCAAAGTCATACACGACTGTCGCAACGATGCCGTCAATCTGTATCAACAGTTTGGCATATTGTTGCGCAACGTATTCGATACGCAGGCGGCACACGCCATCCTGCAGTATCAGGAGAATGGCAAACAGGTGTACAAGGCCAAATATATATCGCTGAACTCGCTGTGCGAGCAATACAATGCACCCTGTAATCCCATCAAGGATCAACTGAAGCAAATCTATCGACGCGATCAAAAGTTCTGGGCAAAAAGGCCGCTCACTCGCGAAATGATGCTGTATGCGGCCGGTGATGTTCTCGTCCTGATACACGATCAACTCTTTGGCAATCTGGCGCAACAGATTAAGTCCGAGAATCGTGTCCTATTCTCCGAACTGTGCACCGAACAAATACTCATGCAAATCAAACCCAACGAGGTCAAGATACGAAAGAAGCAGCGCAAGGTTAGCACCGAAGTGTCCGATCTCAAGCAGAAACTGGCGCAGACCAGCAAAAGTATTGTGCTCTCCAATCGCGAGATACGATTATTACGGTGAGAGTTATTACTGCCAACTATATATATATATATAATATATTAAAACATGATTTGGTTGCAGTTACATGGACTTGACGGAGGACGAGAAGGAGCGCCTAAAGGGCTATTACAAAGTGGCCAAAAAGCTAGAGAAAATGGAATCTGCTGGCAATCCCAACAAGTTCGTAAATTACACTTGTAAAATTGAAGAGAGTATTAATTAAAGTTTCCTTGCATTTGCACAGAGATCAAAGCGATTCTGAGGATGAGGGAGAACCGAATGAGAATGACTTCTTCCCCAGCTTAGATTCGGTGCCGTCGGACAATTCGCTGTCGGGCACATTCTCGCCACGTTTCAGCTCTGAGCCGCCCAGTCTGACTGAATCAATGCAAATGCTTGAGGAGATACTGCAAAACAAATCGATGGATCGATTAGCACGCATTGATAAGCTCGAGGCCATATTGACGACTGCAACCACATTGCCATGCGATCAGGTAAGTTTAATACTGCTAGCTGCAAAAACGAGTATCTTTTGGTAATTGTTTGGCTTGTTTGGCTCTTTTGCAGATTATTACTTCCAATGCAATGCAGGAGCAATTGGGCTCCACCATAGCGACCACTGAAAATCTGCAAATCATTCGCGAGAAGACTAGAAAGTGAGTATGGGAAGAACGAATGCGGCCGACATTAAAAACTAATAAATGATTTTTCAAATTTCAGTATGAAGAACTGTAGTTGCCATGGGGAGCGCAGCATTACACCCATTCTGAGATCGGCGAATGACAAGCGAGTAGTCAAACTTGTGGATGCCGAGTCGCAGACGCTCAGCACCGGTGACGTTGTCATCACCAAGATCTTTTTCCAGGATGAACACGAGCGTGCCAAGGATGCGGTGTTGACAAACAGCAATACCAATTCACCGAAGCGTGTCGCTTCAACTTGAAGCAATTTTTACGAAATGATTCCTAGCAAGCAAAATGCAGACATTATATGTATTATTTTTTATTACCATAATGAGACTCCAATTGAAAGAAAAAAAAACAAAACAGAAAACAAAAGACGGAGTTCTCTACTCTATTAAATATGCAATAATTTTTCTATCCAATTGAGAAGCAATATATTTTGTGCCTAAATGTTGAACATTGCAATAATAATACATGCTATATAGTATATTATTTACTACTACTTCGACTACTTCAGTTGTGTTAACATTTATATATATATACATATGTATTTTGGGTTTTTTCTCACTCATTAAACAAATTGACAATTTTATTAAACCAAAATTATAACACCGAATCACACTTTTCTAATCGTGAGATGATTTAGAGCATGTGTTGTATTCTCTGATTATCTAGCAATTTTTGTTAAAGCCTACAATTGAATCTTATATGAAAACTCAGCGGATCAATCGCTTAAAATATATTTGTATTAAATATTGACTTTAAAAAATGCAATGCTTTTTATTTGAGTTGTGAAAAAAGCAAGTCTCATTGCAGGACGTGTTGGACCAATCTGTGTAATATCGAAGAAAGGGTTTATGTTTAAAGATATAGCAATTTTGTAGAGGTTTCCAATATCCTTGTCGCCATATCAACATGAAAATTTGTATTTTAACCATAATACTTACAATCGAACGCGTTTATTCAAATTAATTTTAGTTTAACCCAATTATATAATCAAAATTAACAAAATGCATAGTCAATATAAGTAACTGATATTATATTGTAAAGAGAACTTATTGAAATTGTATGATTATTAAAAAAAAAAAACCTAATTAAAGAAAAAATAAAACTTGTATATACACATGTAACAAAAAGCTGTGTAAAACAAAACTTATCAACAATCAAGCTGGGTAAGACTGAAATCTGGTTAGAAGGAATCTGTATTGATATGTTGTATTCCCATTAGTATTATTGGATATTTTCACGAGTTTGCGGTTTTTGTTTTTTTTTATTTAACACCAAACATCAAGAGGCTTAAAACATTGAAAAGTTTGTGCATAAGTAATAGTTAGTTTTTGTAAACATTTATAAATATATATGTATGTACAAATATTGTATGAGTATTTGATATAATTTTCCATATACTTGTAATCGTCAAGTGTTCGAATGTATACATAATTATATCTGTATATATCGATTCAGACTCAAAAGTTCTTATGTTTCGAGAATGTATATTTATATATCAGATTAATTCGATTTTGGCGCAATCAAATGATGACCGTTTTAAATTCGTGTTATTTTATTTTTATTTATAGCTTATTATTGTTTCATTCCACCATGATTAGATTTATACTAATCTTACATAATAGGTATACAGTTTAACAGCCTTCTTGCATATATGTTGAGCCTTGTAAATACAATAATAAGTAGAAGTACGCGCATCTTTCACCTGTGAGTTGCACTGTTCGTTCCATTTATGCAAAACCATAGAAAAACTGAGTAAATGAGGCTTAATCACTATTTTGCCAGGAGTCTTACAACTAACTACTTATGTCTATATCAAATATATATACTCACTTTGTGTATAGCTACGTATAAGCAAAGGTATACGCTTGCGTATATATATTTGTTAAAATCACATCTTTGAATGGTATATAGCTCGTCAGCTGTATGTACAAGTGGTTCTAACTCGCATCGAATTACGTTCAACTTAATTGTTAGGGCTCTTAATCTTAATTCTTAAATTAAATTTATGTTCGTTTTTAGGAAACCTGTTCAAAAGATTCGTCTTGTTTATCATTACTTACACTTATATAATAACCTAATCTAATTGATAAAATCTACAGACAATTTTTTGTTGAAGGAATGCATTATTTTAGAAATTTGAAAACTTATATTACATTTTACTTTAGATTGAAAAGTTACACTTTTTTTTAACAACAATATTAAGTTAGTTTCCATGGAAAATAGCACATATATACTATACATATGTATATTTTCAGCAATTCGTGATATTCCACCATTGAGTCAAATGGCTGCTCTAAGGAAATAAATTCATTAAAAAAATATAACCCCTAAGAGATAATTACACATTTCAAACTGTTCAATATCTGTGCCGTAAGACAGATTGACTTGCGAACAGAAATATATCTTTACGATATCAAATTCGAATAGTTTTATGAGCACGCTTGACTAATTCTAATCTATTCGTATTTACAGAGTATTTTAATTTATTTTATTTCTTTGGAAAAGCTCCTTTAAAATTGATAAAAATTTGTGAATAACTTGAATTTATTTATGGCAACAACAAAATATAACTAATAGTTAGGCAAGACAATAGTCTTTAGTTACTACAACCATCAAATGAAACACAAGGTATGCATTTATAAATATTCACAATCTCCCAAGAAACCAATGAGCTTAAGCCTATTTTGAATTCAAATACGTCTTCAATATAATATTGAGTTAAAAGTTTATTTAAATATAAGTTCGTAGGTTTCGTATATTCTAATTCTTGTATACATACCTTGGGATGGCATATAATATGTACAAAGATATTCCAATTGTAAGCCATTCCATGTCTAAATGACATTCCTTTTTTTGTTTAAATATTATCAAAATACAGTATAATATATATGTATATGCCTATATTTAGAAGAAAAGCTCCGATATTTTTTTCACCACTTTGAGTTTTATAAATTCTACTTTGAAGCTCGAATATCAAAATCGTTTTTGGCCTAAAAGCACGTGTAAAATTTCATGCAAAAATATATATGAAGAAAAAAAGAAAACATATCGAAATTGTATTTAAAATAAAAATGTATTTATTTGACTAAAATATTTTAACAAAACATAATACATATGTACAGTGATTGCAGCAAGCATTTCGATGAAACAGAAAAAAGCATTAAGTTGAAAGTAATTGTTTGTTGTTGTTGCTATTTGTTTATATGCTTTAAGTTTTACACTTTCTTAACTTGTTTTTTGTAGACATTGTTCGTGTAACACCTAATAACGTATAGACGTATATAGTGACTATTCTATTGTAATTTATTTGGACATTTTACTTTCTTGATTAGTTAACAATTTCACATATATATATTGAACTGGACATTGACTTGAATTGGATTACATTATAAATGTGACTAAGCATTGCACAAATTTGTTTGGATTCTATTGCAACTAGTTAATTGATTTCGTATTTTTTCGTATTAAATATGTTCTTTAATGCTCTTGCACAAATTACAAAAGTTCTTGTCAAACTCAGACAGAGTCAACTTTTTGACATACATATGTATTTATTTATATTGTGTATGCATGCGTGTTGTTTTTATGTGTGTATGTGTTTGTATATTTATGTATGTATATGTGTATATATATATATATATATATGTATATATATATATCTTTAATCACTTAATGAGATCAAGTCATATAGCGCATTATCTCGCGCAAAGCATAGAGTAATTCGGCCTGATTACGGGCCTCCATTATCATTAGATTAACATGTACCTGCAAAGCCAGACCAGAGATAAGAGGATAAATTATTATTATTTTTTATCGACATTCGCATTCGCATTCGCCTCCTCACTCACCTTTTCACTATCCTGTAACTCGACGAGCACACTATCATAGTCCTTGGTGGTAATGCGCTCAGGAAAGCAGCAGGCTGTCTTTATAAACATTTTCAACGGACGTACGAGCAGCTGCAATTTGTTCAAATTAAACTTGCCTCAATTAAAAAACAAAAGACCAAAAAACGAAGAAATTGCAATTGAATTATTCAATATGCACTTGCCTGATTCACTTCACCGTAATCGTAATCGTCGTGTCGTATGCCAAAAATGCATTGTATATAATTCCAGATGGCACGACGAAACTTCGATGTGTCCACATTCTTATTGCCGCCCATTGTGAAATACGTTAAATTGTAAGCGGCGCGAAACTTTTCATCCAAAAAGGTGCCCACATCGTTGTACAAGCTGCAACAAGAGAAGCAACAAAAGAAAATGTGATTTTGATTGGCATTGTTTTGATGCAACGTGTGATAACTTACCCATCCACCAGAGAATAACCATGATCCTCCCATGAATAGTCCTGTATGCGAAATGTGTTTATATTCTCGGCACCGCGTCGTGCAAAATCCTGATACGTAAAGCTAGCATCGTCCACATAGTGTGAGATTATTGGTGGCAATGCGACAACTGGCGCTGGAGTCGATGCAGCCAATTCGGCTGTTTGCAGCTCGACACTCTTGAAACGATTGCTCAGCTCGGCCTCGCTGCACTCGTCCTGGTTCTGGGAGAGCACCTTCATGCGCTCCATCAACGTCTCCACGGAGATGCCAAGTTGCTGCGGCTGTTGCTGTGCGCTGCCTGAAAAAGTAAAACAAAAATTTGAGAATTCGCTCGATTTTTAATAAGCTGCACTCTGCACTCTGCACTCTTACTCAAATAGAGTTGGCCAAATGTGTTGTTGGCTGCACTGCCTCGGCCACCATTGCCATTGTTTTTGTCCATTGTATTATTGAAATCTGGCTTTGTATTGTTGTCGCTGCTGCTGCTGCTGCTGCTGCTGCTGTTGCTGCTTCCGTTGTTGCTGCTGCTACTGCTGCCGTTGTTCAAGGATATCTCACCAAGAACATTTTTTTGCTGTTGCTGCTGCTGCTGCTGATGGATGGGGCTGGTGGTCTGTCGTGCATCATCCAGCTGGGGCAGCACAAGTTGCTGTGGTATTGTCGACTGCGCTGGCTGTGGCAATGGCAGTGGCTGTGGCAGTGGCAATGACACCGGTGCACCTTTCATTTTGGGACTAGACAATCCATCGAGCTTTTGTGTGAGACCGCAGGAGAACACAAATGAGGATAGTGAATGAAAATGCGATAGCAAGACCATTGCATGCACCACCTCCGACAGGGACCAGCTATTTTTGCCTTTGGTCAGGCGCTGCAAAATGCCAAAAATGTTGTGGTGTACATTCATTAAATATGTATTCAATTTGTAAGTGCATCCCAGGATACAACAGTGTATACCAAAAAGAAAAAAAAAACAAAAAAAACAAAAACCATACCTCAACGTACTCCTTGCGCAAAAGCCAGGGACGATGTGCTAATATTTTATTTATATCGTATATGGCACGTAATTTGGCGGGTATATAGTCCAAGCCGTTCAGCCATTCGCTGTTGCCGCCCTGATCAATGAACTCCTTCTCGTAGCGCTTCACCAGATAGGGGCACTGATGACGTGCGGCTGCCTGAAATCATTTAGGAACGCAGAATGAAGAATGCTCTTAATAATGATAATAGAACTCTTCGTGTTTGCTTAAGTATTCTGACATGCTTATAAATTCTCTAAAAGGAAACAGCTCTTTTAATATTCTTCAACTTTTAAGTCGCTTTTACCAGTTATATACATATATATATATATATATATAGTAATAGTTAAAGTAGCTTATCAGTTTGTTTAGCGATGCGTTGAAGCTTTGTTATTTTGTTTTTGCCATCAGGCTAATTGTGAGTCACAATCAAATCTAAGACAAACATTATGAAAATTTAATACAAACAATTTCGAGGCGTTCTTTACATATTCAAATGGCTGCACAACAACCCCATTAAAAACCCCTGGGAGAGCATCTGCACAACTCAAAATACGCTAAAAATATTTCTTTTTGTTTTGACATTGATGTGTGTGTGTGTTGTTATTGTTGTTCGTGTGTGTGTGTGTGTGTGTGTGTTTTTTTGTTTATGTGAATGACCCAAAATACGAGAAACAAAGCGTAGACCATTGTTTTGATATATTTCGAGCATTTGAGTTACTGCGTCATAAATAGCGCCTCAACTAACATTTAATTGGAATTAGTTGAAATTAGTTGAAATTCCTAAGGGGCAAGCTGATATCGCCTGAAATACATATGTATGTATAAGTGACAAGTGACCAGATCGTGCTTCAGCTTCAGAGACATATATCAATCATATACAATCGCTTGTGGACCAGCTTCCGTTGAAATCAAAAGATGTTTTCTGCTCAGGCAGAGCTCCCAGTGGGCATTCGAAATATATTGAAGTATATAAGAAATAAAACCACTTGATCTGTCGGCAATAAAAAACATATTTCAATTAGAAAAAGAGGTCAGCAAACAATAAACAATCCGTTAAGTTCTTCCCAAAGTGCACTCGGTTTTCCACTTCGCCAGCTTTCCCGCTTCAACCAGTTGCCAAGCCCAGAAAGTATATCTTTATTTACTAACTAAATGACTCATTTTAATGTGTATTTTTATTTTTTAATGTGACTTTTTAAATGCCAAAATGTAAATCACTTAAAGCTCATTTGGGTAATTACATCGCAGATAATAATGTATTACTAATAATGTGATTGAAGTGGAATTAAAAGAGATTAAGTCGCTGAGTCGAGTAAGACATTTAACGTATCAGAAATGCGTAGGACCAATGAGTGGTCCCCCAGCAATGCTGGAATACCCTTGCCAATCAGTGGAACACTCAGCGCAATCTGATTCATTTCTATGTGTAGTTTTAAGAGCTGCTTTTTTCTCCTCTTTTTGTTCAATGCAGTAAATCGGCTTTGCAGTAAGTTAAAAATTGCAAAAATATATATATATATATATATATATAAGTGTTCCTGCTGAACGACAAATGCTAGACAAGCAGCAATAAAATATTTTCTACATTTCCTTTATATTAATGCGCAAGCAGCTTTTCCCCAAGGTGAATTTATTTTAATTTAAACTAGTTGAAAAGCTTAAAATGCCAAAGGATGGCTATGGATAGATAGCACTATTGTGTCCTGTATTAAAGGATTCGTTTATAGCCCTGGAATCTGAGGTGTGTGGCAAGTATTCATTTCTGCTCAGTTGGCAAGGAGTTGCATAAGTACGAAAGGCTGTCACTTGTAATTAAGAAACTTGTTTACTTTCAACACTTCTATTGTTTCGGACATGCATTTTGTGTAGCACGTGCCGCACCGTTCTCTGTACGCTCGTGGCATGTGTGTTGCAGCTACAACAAATAGCTGCCGGGTTTTTTTTTTACTGCATTTGCCGAGAGAGCTCAGAACAGTGGAAATAATTTGCTGTTGTTGATTTATCAATGTGTGTTGTGTTGTGTTGTGCTGTGTGTATGTGTGTGTGTGTGTGTGTGTGTAGGTGTTGTTTTTGTTTCCCGTGAGTGTGGAAGCTGCTGTCATTGATAGGACATCAACAGCCAACAAGCAGCAAATGTGAACGGACAGCAACAGTTGGCGAGTGTTAATGTGCTTAAATTTGCCAGTGGCAACAAAGCACAATGCATCCACACACACACACACACACACACACACACACACATATATATATATATATATATATACACACGTGCCCCATTAGACATTCCCGGTGCAGTCAGATGTGCGATAAGCCCAGCAAACGGAAAAGGTGAAAGGTAACATTAAATACTAAAGGCCACACTTTCATTCCAAAAACCAAAGCTGAACTCATAAAAAACCAGATAAGCCAACTATTTGAATACCCTTCTAGACTGCAGTCAATTTGTCCAAATCGAACTTTCACTATAAATTTGAAAACCCTGCGATTGCACCTATTTCAACCGTTATATATAGATGGCTGATTTTTATAGTTTTTGCTGATGAGTTTGGTTGTTTCGTACAAGAACTTATCTCTCCACCGATCGTTCCTCTGACAGCTATATGGAAGAGTGTTTTTATATTATTTATACCTAGTTTCAGAATGATATAGCCCTGTGGGACCGTAATATGACAGACATGGCTATATCAACAGGCATATTGATGCTGATACTTAATATTCTACACTTTATTGTATTCGGAGATGTCTCCTTCAATGCGATACGATCTTAACGACAAAATGAATTAAAATTTTCATTCAGCAACAATTAAATTGCTCGCAAATATTACTGAAATATGACAATTATTTAGCAATCAGCTATTTTATTTAATTACGTTTTTATTGTTAATGGTTGTTAACTTGGCAATTCATAGTCAATTAGTTGGTGTCGTTAAGCGAAATGAATGAGGAAAAATAGATAATTAATACTCACAATTATGGCCAAATAGTATCTATAAGAATATGGCAAAGGTCCATCACCTTTCATAATAAAGTTCTGCGTGTGCAGAAAATGATCACGATAGCGTGGATGATAGCCAATCACTTGTGTCACTTGATCACATTCATCGAGATCATCCATATCAAAATCTGTTGCGGCACACTGAAAATACACAAGCCAAATTTTAGATGAGTTAAATGGTTTATATTAATTGCTCAAATCAAATAAGCTCCCTTTGCAATTACCAAATCTATATTTAATAATTACACATTGAAAAATAATTAAGAATGCTGCAGTCGAGTTAGCTCGACTAAGAGATAACTTGAAACCAATTGTTAAATATATTAAATATATAATTATGTATATTAAATTAAACTAAATTGGAAAGATTTTCAAATTAAACTATCATTTTATTATACTTTTATAGTGTGAATGGAAAAGCACCACAGAAGTTAAACAAACTTTTTCTATATTTTAGATAAATGTAACCTGGAACAAGAATTGAGTTCTTTAAAAGAGACAAACTTCAGTTACTGAAACATAACAATCTGAATAATAAGGTGAGTTCCACTTAGCGCAAAAGTATTGTTATTCTTTACAATTCTTGTGAGTTTTTTATACATATATATATATAAAAAAAAACTTGTCAGTTTTTTACAGTTCATCAGTAATATATTAACTGAAAGATAATGCCTTTAAAATTGCTGCTCTTATTGCTATCGGAAATCGATTTGTATCGATACTGCTGAAACGGAGGCAATATATGAAATATATAATATAAAATACATTCCGATTTCAAAGTCTCTAGCTCTTATAATCTCTGAGATGCGTTTGTATTATAAAAAAGCGATTTGATTGTTAAGGCTGATCAAGAATACACATTTATATCTTATGGGATTAGAGATGCTTACTTCTGCCTGCTGCTTAACTTTATTATACAATTTGCATACATTTTCATTGGATTTCGTTTATGCAAATTAAAAGAGCCTCTGCTTTGTTTGCCACTAGTTAAAGCCATGCTCAAATTAAAGATATTTTGTTTTTGTTTTATTCAACTGTGAGCCACAACTGCATTTACCAAATATACCAAATATACCAATATATATATATGTGTATATATCTATATGTATTTTCAATAAACATTTTACGTATGCAGCATTTTGCAAATCAGAGTTCACAGCTGGTTTGCATTTCATTTTGATATCCTTTGCGTTAGTCATTTCATGTATATTACGACCTTTGTTTGCCAATCAATAAACAGTTGCCATGACAACTGTGCTGTGCAGAATCCACAGGATGCATTTTATGCTGAGATAACTGAGAAGAGCTGCACCGATGAGGGCCAATACCAAAAGGAAAGGTATATTTGATCCCCACTCCTCTGTGTGTGTGTGTGTCTATCAAAATGTGGGCACGAACAAGGCATGGACCAGGCCGGGCCCAGGAACTTCATTGGATGGCTTATTTGCAAATTGAATAGCCGAGAAAGTCGGTCTCTCTTTGAGCTGAGTGTTCATGGCTGCAACTGGGCAGCAGGCAAAGCACAGCTAAGGCAGCATGGATTTATTAAACTTATCGCAGACGCACACAGAATGTGGGAGCACTTTGAAGTTGAAGCTCGTAAGCAAATCCAGCACAAAAGCAGCTCTTGTTGTACATATATACACTATTAACTATATATATATGTATATGTATATATATGCGTATATGTATGTATACTACACATAAACTTGATCATTAAACAACACATGTTTGTGCGTTTCCAGCAGCATTTTCTATATCTCTCTGCTGTCTGCAGCTTGCTTACTCAAGTCAGCCATAGATATAATTATGTATATAGCTAAAGCAGCAGCTTCACTCACTCACTAACTGACTGACTGACTGACTGACTGACTGACTGACTGACTGACTGACTGACTGTTCGACTAAAATGTTAATCAAAGTTGTTTTGTTGTTGCCGTTTTATTATTACATTTGTGTGTGTGTTTTTTGTTGTTTTTTATTGTTGTTCTTTCTGCTGCTTGTGCCTCTGCCTACTAAACTGGGGCGATGTTATTAAACGTTCAATGACTTTTTTTGTTAGTTGTTATTTGTTTGTATTTTTCTTCTTCTTCTCGTTTCTTTGTAGTGTCGGACTTAGTTGCCTTTTAATTCTTGATAGCGCACTGCCTACTTATACATACCATACACACACACACATATATATATATGTATATATATATATATAGCCATAATCGGACAACAGCAGTTGCTTATCACATGTATATCATGTATACGGGGAGTAAATAGCTAAACATAATTGGATGGTATAATTTAGTTTGTTATATCAGCTACCCACTATGAAGTATTATAAAGTTTGTGTATTCAATTTGGGAAATTATCTGAATCATTTGCTTCAAATACTATATATATAGAGTTCTTGAACTTTAGTATAAACTATAAGCTATGCAGCTAACACATGAGCAGCCCATAAACATTGATATTTAATGACCATAATACGATCCACCCACGCCCAGTTTTATTCTAAAAGTAATCAAGCCTTTTTTGGAAAGCGGTTCAATCAAATAAAAAACTCACATTTTGTTTGGCATTGAAACACTCAGCTGCTAAATGGAAATAATATACAAGATGTGCCCCGAGTTGTTCAATGTTATTGTCAACAAACCAACAAACTAAAAAAAAGCTAGTTTTATTTCGTTAGTTATTTAATTATTGCAAATTAATAAATGATTGTTGAATGAATATTAAATATAATATGTGGGAAACTGAGAATCTGTGCACAAATAATGATGTAAATGCACTTTCAACTAGTAAGTTCAGTTTAGTTTGTAGATAAGCAAACATATATATTTGGTATGTGATTAATCAATGTGTGTGATTTATTCCAAACTATTCAGATGCAAATTGTTTGAGGCTGCACAAAGCGTGGCCATAAATTAAGGTATTTATATGTACATATGTAAATATTTTGTTTTGCCATGTTTTGCTAATTAGTAAAATCAAGCTTATTTCAGCTACTTAAATAGTTTAAAATAGAACCGTGGGATTAACAAACCAAACAGCCAACAACAAAACAAACTGGAGACAAATGATGCCAGACCAGAGTTGATCGGTGGGACTTGATTTACAAAAAAAAATAAAAAAAAAAAAATCGAAAACGAAAAGAAAAAAAATCCAATTACAGCTACCAGTTGAGAGCCAAAGCCTGATGTTGTTTGTATTTTGTTGTTGTTTTATTTATATTTTTTTCAGCATTTTAATTGGCAGCTCTTTCTTAGGTGGCGCCACGGCAAATGAGGGTTTCAAAAAAACTTGACAGACTTTTTCGCGCTTCGCATGAAACAAGGCAGAGTAACTGGATGACAAGTTGTGTAAGACACATAAATTGTAATTAATTAATGACAGTCAATTGAATATAAATGGCTGATATTCTTCTTGGTGTTGTTGTTGTTCTCTCATCCAGCGAGAGTATATTGGATATTTAAATGAAAATAATATATGTATAAATATCTATATATATATACATATGTGTGGCTTATGGAAAATTAACTCTCACATGCACACACACCAACACACACACACACACACACACACACCAACACACACATACACCTACACACACACCCGTTGTCAGCTGGAAGAGAAACCCGTTTGTGACTTTGGCATACGTGCACAGTTTACATTGGTGGTGCGGATACCTGTTAGTGCCACAAAGTGGGTTACATGCCAGCCACAGGAGTGGGAACCAGCGAAGGTGCGTTTAGGCCAAGTTTCATGGACGAGTATTAGGCACGAAGCGATTGACGAGTACTGGTTTTGATACCCATTTTCTTTTTCCAAAAGTCGCGTGTCTCATTTGTGTCAATTTCAAGACGTAAGTTTGGGCTGCAAACACACATTATAGGGTAACTGATGTTCGATCAAATAGAAATGCTCGGAAATGAATTGGTTTTCTGTGCTGCATTCGACTGGAAACTTGCTCGTCAACATGCCATATATACGTGATCTGATGTGGTCGATGTTGCCCCCTTTATTGCAGTGTCAAAGTGCATCCACAGTCACTTTGACATGCTTGCTTCGCTTGCTTTCACAGTAAGTTGAAAAAGCAACGAGACTCAAATTGCTGCAGCTTTCATATGAAAATTTTAATAAACTACAAGAAATATTAACATGTGACTTATTAAGTCCCGGAATATTTACTACACTCAGCACAAAAAAAACTAGAAACATTTTCTGATTTATAGAAATCAATTCTAAGAATTAGAAAGGCTTTCTTTTAAATTGTTGATAACAATTTTCTTTTGTTAAAAATATGTTTATAAAAAATTTATTTCGTTTATTTTCTTTTTTAATGCCAGCAAAAAACACTTTTACGAAATTTATTTCTTAGCTTAATTACTTCATTATTTTCATTACTTGTTTCTGAATTTTAGAATAGCTGCTCTTAAATTGTATAAACCAAACTAGCCTGGAAATAGGTACAGAACAGCCCTAATTTTTCGAAAGAAACAACCTTCCATTTTAGAAATATGCTGTCTGCATAATAAGTTGAGCTGCCCTTGGCGCCAAAAAAAAACTGATAATTTATTAAATTTCAGGTCGATTTTTGCGAGCATTAATCGTGACTGAGCATAAGTTATAGATAGATATATATAGGTAGACACGCATTCATGTATATTGTTGTGTTCTTAACCAACACCCAAGCCCTGGCTCAAGTCCCCCAACCATGCCCATGTGTTCATGCATAAATTTGAGCATATTAAACTAAACTTGACGCAATGGCAAAGTCTAAATCATAACAATTGATACTCTACGCAAGGGCAGACAACAAGTTTTGCCTGCCCAGAATGTGGGGGGCGGGGTCGGGGTAGACAGGCCATATTCAAATTGCCTTGAATCGCTGTCTGAATGACGAATTGACTATATATATACACTATATACGATATATATTTTGTTTTGATCGCGACAACTTTGTGCGATTAGTGGCCGGGAAGTGGTTCCTACGTGCAAAATCATGAAGCGTGGCGATTACAAATCAGAACTGAGATCGAGAGAGACAGAGAGAGAGAGAGAGAGAGAGAGAGATAGATAGAGATAGATAAAGAGAGAAAGAGAGAGAGTCTTAACTGTGTCGGGTGTCAGTTGACTTACAATATTTGCACAACATGTTGATGCCTTTGTTAATGCCTCATGTTAATGCGGGTAATTAACTATTGTGGGCTAATTTTGATTTCCTCAACAAAGATTACACATTGAAATACACATAAGAGCAGAAAAGCGTATTTAATGGGCGGATGAAGTACAATAAAAATAAACAAAATTATACACAAAATTAGCATAATTAGCACATAGCGCAGAGAGTTATATTCCCTTGTTAGACAACTTGATTTGCTTTATTTTACTCCCAGTCAAACCACTCTTGCCTCTCCTGCGGTTTTCATTTTGGCTTATTTGTGTTTAATTTTCATTGTTATGGTTTTTCCTCCCCTTGGCTGTATTTTGCATTTTTTCTACTTTTTTTCGGTTTTTTCTTTCTGTTTCGAGTGGGCGCAATGCGAAAGTCCGTTCGCTGTTCAGTTCTCGGAGGCTTCGCTTCAAATGTCAACAGTAGTGGCCTCAACAAATTAAAACAAAAGCTGGTAAACAAGCAAATAAATTAGCATAAATGGTAGACGACCAAGAGAGAAATATTAAACAATAAGTGGGTAGAGCTGGCAGAGCTGGGCAGAGCTGGGCAGAGAACTAGGTAAACAAGTAAAGTGGAAAAAACGGCAGGTGTTGGAAATGCAAACTAAATGAGTGTAAGAAAGCGAAATATGAATATGAATATGAATATGAATATGAATATAACAAAAACTACAACTACAACAACCGCAACAACAACAGCAACAAGTAATAAAAAAACAAAAAGACTGAAAGCATTTTTGCATACATATTTAAATTGTACTACATAATGTGTGTGTGTCTGTGTGTGTGTGTGTGTGTGTTAGGAAAAACAAACTCAAGAAAACAACAGAAAAGTCGGTGCATTTGCACGTGTTCGTAGCTAATAAAGACGCGCGTCTAGACGCGATAAACTATCAACTTCTAAGTGTGTAAATGTATTCTAAAAAAGCACTTTAATAGTTTGCACTCGCAACTTGGCATTTTAATTCATGTCTGTATATATATATATATCTCTCTCTCACTATCTATATATATATATATGTATGTATATAGTGTATGTAAATAAGTGTGCTATTTATAGACATATGTAAATGAGCTTAAGCTGACCATCAACACAGAATCCAAAGCTTACCAACGCTTCGCGTTAATCTCTTTGTTGAATAAAAGTGAGCATTTGGAATTTTGGTATTTATCGTCAAATAGAAATAAAGGCACCCAATAATAATAAAAATATGCCTGAGTCATAAACCTTTTTTTGTGTTATCTGATCGGATTTGAACTCGTTTTTAAATAGTAAGAAAGCTCAAATCGTGTTTTTTCTGGGTTTGGAAAATTCTTGATATGTGTATTGATTTCCATTTTATATATCACATTTTATGTCAATTTTTACACTTTAAAATTTAACTTACCTCTTTTTTTTAATTTTTTTGTAATTTTACTATTTATTTTTTTTTTGTAGTATGTAGTCTACATTAAAATATAATAAATAGGTAAAATATATATTCAAACCAACACATTGAAAAAATACTCGGACAATTGTTGTTGAATATGTATGCATATGCCAATTTATATAGAAAGTGCTTTCGCCTTTTGCTGTATGCAGTCGAGTATATATCAATTTCTGGAACAACTTCTGTGTTTCTTAACCGAATTGTTGATAATAAATAGTCATAAAAGTCACACTTATACAGCCTTTTAATCGGGTAATTTCATCGAGTAACGTTCAAGAAACAAAGAAGATTGAATCAGAGATGTATACTTCTCCTTATATACCGAATTCCACAGCAGAAAGCGCAAGCATTTTCGGAATACAGCCGAAAGCAAGCATTTTCTGAATACACTCGAACATTTTTTAGTGGTTCTCGTTCATTTTTTGCCTGAATCGAAGTGAGTTGTGCGAGTTCTTTTGGCACACGAAGAATGATTGTGTATGCAACGTGAATATGCCAGCAAGCCTGGTGGTGGCATGTGGCAATATTGACCAACCTCAACGTATGTGTCTGTCTGTGTGTGCGTGTGTGTGTGTGTATGTGTTGCTATTGTATTTGTGGGCGGGTGCGTGACTCTGGTCCCGGAGCTTTATGCCAGTCTGTCTGGCACTCAATGCGACACTTTGTCTACTGATATAGCGCAAACAATTGAAAATCCAAAGGCAAAACAAAAGCAATGCACACACAAAGACATGGCAGACGGGCAGCCAACAGTTTCGCAAGTGTGGCAAATTATTAGGTGCATATTATCGCTTGTAAATGACAACAACAATAGCAACAATAGCAACAACAATAGACAAGCAAGTCACAGCGTTGGCTGACTGAACTGCTCCTTGGCCTGATAACAGTTATTGATAAGGAGGCGGAACGAACCCGACTATTGTCGTAAGAATAATTCGAGAAGGGTCTGACAAAAGGTAAATGGCAAATTGCGTGTCAACTTAGCTAAATATAAATCTACATTATTATATTATGAATGCATACATACATATATATATATATATATATATAAACCGCAAGTTGAATGAACTGTGGCGTGACATAATATCAATTTGTATTTAAATTAAATCTTATTAATTTATTTTTATTATTATTTATGAACAGTCAAAGAAGTGAAATACCCAAATGGCATTTATGTGCCTACGGAAAATGTGTATACTATAGCAATGAACTGAACCATAAATCTAAAGAGCAATATTAGCTGTTATCTACCACTATGTTGTTTACTTAATGACGCACACAAGATATTTAATAAATGTTCCACTCGAATAATATAGATATTTTTATAGTTTTCACACATGCTGACAATTATAACAGGCATAACATATATATTGTGTATATCTATAATATATAGTTGCCATGACTTCCGCATCTGCAAAATGCTAGCAATTAAATTGCACAAATCATTAAATAAAATGTTCAAATTGCTAGAAATGCACCCGAAAACTTGTCTGATACGAAAACTGCGTCTGCATTTTATTGACTGAAATGTGAAATTATGAAGAGCTGCATTATGCACTTAATCAGTCAGTCAGTCAGTCAATCAAATAGACAGACAGACTGACAGTCAGTTAGTCAGTGTACGCCTTGACGTTAGTCCGCCACTCAGTCAAAAGACAAAAGCCTTTTGGCCTGTTGCCAGTTTGAGAATGGCGCACTTTTGCTTATTTGATACTGTTGCTCATATTTATGCCTATTTTTATACAATTTTCATTTAATTCAAAATATAAAATATACACTTTATTGTGACGAACTCACAAGGCAAACAAAATAATCTTTATATTATATCAAAATATATAAAATAGCAACTACAAAAGAAGGGCATTTCAAGTAAGTGTTCAAAGTGCAATCAGTCTGAGCATTTGGAATTTATGGCACCTAATATTTAATGTAATCTAATTAAAACAATAAAAATCAAATACATTAAAATAAAGCCTCATGCTTTTTATAGAATGCTGATTAGGTGACCCACATTTTGGATTCCGTTTATAAGTAAATATGCATGCAACATATATATATATATATAGATTTTATTTAAAAGTTTGCTCCCACATAAGCACGTTGATTTCTTATCTAAAATTTTGTTTTTGTTGCATGAACAAAGAAACAACAAAAAACAGGAATTAAGTCACATCATTTCTGAATGATTTGGTAGTTTTGGGCTGCTTATCAAACGCTGCTCGAACTGCCAAAAAATATTTTTAGCAGAAACTAACAACTTTGAAATTGCGCATTAGCAAACTGGTTATAAGCTGCTCGTATTAAAATTAAAAAGTTTCTTATACATATATATATAAATAGTACGATTTTTCTTTTGTGTGTGGAAATGCTTTGTGGTAGTTTATAATTTCATTTGTCAGGCAGCATAACACATTTTCCTAATTGGACAATTCCATACACTGCTCCACAAGCTACTTATGCATGTAGAAAAGTTAAAAGTTGAAGAAAAACTTGGTTAGTTATAAATTTTGTTTGCATATTGCATTCATTTCATTCATTCATTCATTCATTCATCATGCAGCCATGAGCATTTTAACATTAATATCTTCTGTACACATTTTGAGAAAAAGAATGAAACGACGAGCGCATTGTTACTTAATTTGATGACAAAGGAGGAATTTGCTCCATGTATCTCCATGGTATCTGTGTAGCCTGCAGGACACGACATGTCCAATGCAAAATGAATTAATTTCACTTCAGTTTAGACATTCAAATTGAAGCATAACATAAACTATGTGCATATGAGCCATTTTTGGGGGGGCTGTGGTTGGGGTATGTTGCGGCATTGTGGCAAGTGGTTCTAACTATTGTGAAATACTACAAAAATTCAATTTGTGCATGATTTATTTCAATTAAAAGCAAAATAAAACAAACAGCGGCTCATTTTCATATGTTTGTAAATATTTCTTTGTCATTAAATCCATGCACACGTGCCACATTGCATCCATTATGCCACATGACGCAATTTATTTATTTGTCTAATGTGCTTCAAAAACAGTCCGCAAAATTTGAATTTTAGCATATAAATTCAAGTTACACATAAAATGATACACAATATCATATAATTATTATCTAATTTATTCATTGCTTGTTGCTATTTATTTTTAAATTAAATTTAACTTACAAATTCAAATATATAAAGTTAAAAGTGAATAGTAGAATTAGAACTAAAAAAAATAAATAAAATAAAACATATAATAAATCTGAGGGAATTGAAATGTAAACTTAAATCTCAAATTGCATTGCAAAAATTGTAAAAACCCCAAACAGGAAAGTAAAACGATAAACAATTAAAAATGCAAATTATTCTGACAAATTAATATTATGTTTCAAATGTAATTTTTTAGTTAATAAAAGTAAAAGGGCAAATAAAAAATCTCGGAGCTTAACCTACAATTTATGCATAATTATTATGATGTTTTGTTCTATATCAGATCTGAATGCTAATAAATTGAACTGCTAATTTATTTATTTTTGTCTCAAGTTTTTGTATGAGTGTTTTAGTAAAGTTAGTAAAACTATAATTTTTGGTTACTACTTACATCTTGAGAGATTTGTCCCATTCCCGCGTAATAATCGACAGCGGAGTACATTGGTGTGTTTTGTGTGTGTTATTTGTATCTGTGGTCAGGTCGGATGCACTCGTCGATATACCAGTTCCAGTTGCAGTTGCAGCGATTTCTGGTTTATGCACCGCGTCTTTCGTTGTCAACGTTTCTCGTCTGGAAGGAAACTCGCCAATGATTGCCAACTTGCCAACTTGCCAACTTGCTTTGGAGTTGTTGGCCACCGCCAACCGAAGGAGTTCGGCTCGTTGTCATACACACAATCTAGATTTGGCTTTATATTTTTGCCCCTCTCTCTCACACACAATCTCGCCGTCTCTCTCTCTCTCTCTCTGCTTTCAATGTGGTTTAGTTTAAAAGTAAGTTTTCACTTGCTGGATTTTTGTTTTCGCTTGGCGTGTGTAGCGTTGTCGTCACTTGATTGTCGCTGCTGCTGCTGCTGCTGCTGTTGCTGCTATGGCTGTGGCTGTCAGGGCAATTAAGGTGCCTACTTCGACGTTTTTTTTTTTTATTTTATTTTGCCACAGTCGAATCGAAAAATTCGAATTCAAAGACTTAGGTGGGTGTGAGTTGCTTCAAAAAACAAAAAAAAAACAAACAAAAAAAAAGAAACTTCAGCTTGCGCTGTTGCACTTGCACTTGGCTCTGGTCAGCAGCTGTACCTTGGACTCCGACTCAGTCTGAGACTGGGACTTGGACTCTGCTTGAGTGACTGTGACTGTGGCTGTGGCTGTCTCTGTTTAAGTATCTTTAGTACAAGTATGCCGAGCTCTAACAGATCTATTAGCGGATTATGATTCAGGCACTTGTACGTATGACTGCGAGGCCCAAACTTCTTCTTCTTCAGCTGTCCCTTAGAAGCGTTTGTTTTGCTGCTCGTTTCGTATATGCTATATTTGTAGACGTTGTTTTCATTGGTTTTCATTGGTATTTGCAATCTGGTGATTAGTTGCCGCCTGGCCAAAATTCAACTTGCAATTTTCAGCATGCACTGAAAGGAATAAAAAAAAGAAAAACCATACAAAATTGTTAGCTTTGATATATATGTACAAGCCAATTGTTGTGCTCCAATCACAGAACAAAAACCAAACAAAACAAATCGAACAAGAAAGGCATTCAGCTAAGGCATCTTAAGTGTAACCCTTGAGGCAACGTATACTTGATAAATGCGTATTTTCAATATAAACTAGATACTTTAGTAGCTTACTGAAATATTTCATTGTACATTTTCTCATAAGGGACACAACATTCTGAACATTCAACATTCGTATAATATGTTGAAAATTTTAGGAATTTATTCCAAGTAATATATCAAATTGATGATTGATTATTGCAACAAATAAAATATGTACAAGTTAATTAAATTAATTTATTTTTCATAATTTATTGCTGAAAGCAAAACACAAATTACATACTTTAAAAATATTAAATTTGTTTTCTGTTTATCTTGTCTTATCTTGTTATACAAAAGACAAACAGGGGATTTGTGTCAGAGCCTTAACAACTTTCAATTCTGTGCAGCGTTAAAGGAAATGTGTATGCTTATCTCTGCCCTGAGGCCAATATGGTACTAGTTACATTTACTGTGTAATATTTACAACACATCAGTTGTTTACCATGCGTATGCGTATGTGATTTGAATATAACACTCATACGACCCGTCCAAGTTGTCGTCTTCGTTTGGAACGGTTCAATGTCAGCCACGGCATTTGTTTAGATTTGTTGATATTTTTTATTGTTTTTCTTTATTAAACTGAATGTTTGTGTTTAACTTTAAAGGCAGTCTCATTTGCATGGTAAGTATGCCTGTCCATGTGTGTGTGAGTGTGTATGTGTGTGTTGGTTAGTTGTTGGCTATTCATTTGTTGTCTGTTGATTGTTTGGTTGCTGAATGTTGTCTGTTGTTTGTTTGCCGCTAGCCTGGGCATGCCATTATAATTCATTTCTTCGCTAATTAGTTGTGTAAACCAATAAACAACAACGAACGCCGCAACAACAGTCAATCAACACTCGCCACAAGTCAAATTTAATATTTTTTTCATGTGGTTTTCGGCGCACATCAGTCAACAGAGGCGTCTGCCAGAGCCGCAGCTGCGACGCTTGACTGCTGAGTGCTGCTTGCTGACTGCTGCCTGCTGCTGGTTGTTGTTGACTGCCGCTGACTGGGCGGGGCAGTCTGGGCTTGTCTACATACAATGCTGGCCAACAAAATAGCATTCTTATCAAACGAAAGCTTGAACAAATGACTTCAATGTTAATTCGTATATTAAACACAAATCCTCTTTGTAAGATACACTTACATTTTTTCTGATCTTTTAAAAGCATTTCTTTCCAATATCCTCGTCTAAAGGCAGACTATTTTATAAGAGGATTTCGATTATAATGAACAAATTAACACAATAGGATAATAACAAAACGAATTAGCACAGCTCAACTATTTGATATATATTCTATTTATATTTTTTGCTCCGCAGCTATATATACAATAGAATACATAGACATTTGTGTGTATAGCTTCATTAGCTGATCTGAGTCGCTGGCACTGAGCAAATCGCTGAAGCGTTTAGCATGCGCAATGTGCGCCCATAAAAAAGACAATAAATTTATGAAATTTACAATAACAATGTAACGAAAGCAACAAAAAAACAAAAACAAAAACAACAAACAATAAACAAAAAACAACAGCAACACACTGAAATAGAAAACTTTTGCAGCGCTTCGTTATTGTCATTTGAGTGGGCACCAAGTTGCTTAAGTTACAGGCAAAATGTTATTGTTGTGGTTGTTGTTGTGGCTGTTGTTGTTGTTGTTTTTGCTGTCGTTTTTGTTGTTATTGTTATTGGTATTCATGTTGTTGTCAGAGTCACGTTCGTTGTCCATGCTCTGGCTTTGGCTTTGGCTCTGGCTCTGGCTTTGGCTTTGGTTTAGACTTGTTGACATTGTTGCTCTTGTTGCTTCGATCAAACCGCATGATTATAATGATGCCCCGAGATAAATTACATGCCGACAACAACAACAGTAAAAATAACAACATCAATGGAAAAGCTGAAAACTAGCTTAGAGCACTTCACTGGAAAATAACGCTGACAGATTTCTGTGAACGCAATGGGATTTTAACCGAAACAGACGCAAATAGCTGCGTTCCTACAACATTATGCTAATTTGAAAACAATCTTTGACTGACGATGAGCTGAGCTGAGCACATTTTGTGTCAAATAAAATGTTCTTATAATTTAAAGCCAAGAAAGAACAGCCAATTTAGGCATGCCAAAGATTAGATACACTTCTGAATCGAAGTCAAATTGCCGACATGAAAATTTTACTATAAATTAAAAAAAAAAACTGAATAATGAAAACCCGACTATGGAAGCTTTATTATACATATAGTAGTCTGATTTTATTAATTTGTATTATAATAAATACTATTATTATAATTAGATCCTTAGAATAGATTTTGAGAATATTTTAATCGATGAGAATATATATGTATTGGTAAACAAAACAAGGGCAGAACTATAAAATATATACGGATACCGATTTTGATTTCTCAATTACAAATAAAATTTGCTTGAAAAAATCCGAGCTTATTTTCTTGATTTAAAATAAGCTTTGCATAAGCAAATTTGAACAACTGTTTAATCAAAACAAATATATATAAATGCGTCTAGTTGCTGTTCCGGCTTAAAACTTATTTTTAAATTCGAAAAAAAAATAAAAACGTTTCCCTGACTTTATTTTCAAGTAACATTTCACTTAAACCGGTAGCATGTAAACTTAAAAAATAAGCAAAAATTTGCGTAAACAGAGCTGCGGCCAACTCCAAACTCAAAATGTGCAACAAGGATTGTTGCGCCGTAAAGACAGCGCTGACAATCCGTCGGATGAAAATGCTGGCGGAGAAGCAGCTGAAGGAAGAAGCCGCTGCCCCACCCAAAAAGATAGTGATAACACCACAATCAGCCATCTTTAGCTACGAGGATGTTAAGAAAATGGCTGATTATATAATTGCCCGAACTGAGATACGACCCAAATTCGGTGTGGTATGCGGTTCCAATTTGGATATGCTGGCCCAGCTGATTGAGAATCCCATCGTTATGGACTATTCGGAGATACCAAAATTTGAACTGTACACGGACGATTTGCATAAGAGCAAACTATTTGCTGGCACTTTGATGGGGGCGAATGTGATTGCGATGCAGGAACGCTTTCATGTCTACGAGGGCAATCCGGTGGGCAGCTGTTCGATGCCGGTGCGTCTAATGAAATTGCTGGGAGTTGAATATCTATTCCTGACATGTGCATCGGCTGGCGTCAATAAGAATTACAATGTGGGCGACATAGTGCTCGTTAAGGATCACATCAATATATTGGGCATGATGGACAATTCGCCGCTGATCGGGCCGAATGATCAACGCTTTGGCGCTCGTCATTTCAGCATGATAAATGCCTATGATCAGCAACTGATCGAGAAGGCACAGGAGATTGCCCATGAGATTGGATGCGAGAATCGCATTTGGACGGGCGTCTACTGTTGCCTGGGTGGCCCCGCCTATGAGACGCCAGCCGAGCATCGACTTTTGCGCCAAATTGGCGCCGACACCGTCGGCATGTCCCTCGTTCACGAGGTAACCTTACTTCATTTGCTTGTTTTCTCTCTCATTAACCATTCCAAAGGGGCTTTATATTAGTAAATATTATTGTTTTCTGTATTTCAGGTCGTTGTCGCTCGTCATTGCAGTATGAAAGTGTTTGCATATAGTCTGGTCTCTGTGCCAAGCATCGATGCTCCGCATCTGCCCGAGGCAGTTCTGCTTGCCCAGCTAGAAGATGGCGAAAATGTTTGCATGGAGCTACTGTGTCGCATGATATATAAAATACATAACAATTTGTGATTAAACAGGAAATTTGAGAGTGTTCAACATAAAGAAAAGCTCGAAAACAACGCACAGAAGATGATTTGCAAACAAGTTTTATCTTCAATTTGAAACGAATTTCGATTCTATTTCCTCACTCGGCGGAATTCTCTAATATCAACAAACATCTCACACACATCGACAAAAAAAATAATATAAAATTATATAAATTTAAAATATAAATTTTAAATTGATAATGAAATTGGGTTTGTGGACAGGTGGACTGAGATCTGCAAGAATTATACTCTGAACGCATTAAAAATAGCTGAAAAGGATGGAATTGAGCAAACGTAGTATATAAAATGAGGAACGAAGTATCTTCGATACATTCAAGTATAGATATTAATCAGCAGGATCAACAACCGAGTCGGTCTACCCTTCTAAGCATAACCCTCTCGGATTGCAGAGACTATGAAATCTAAAGACTTAAATTTTGGAATATATATGTTCTTGTAGACTAACTTGAACACAGACATAATGAGAAACATACAAAATACACCTAAGTAACGGGATCGACCATAATGATGATGTTCTGCTTTGATGTTTAAGCTGCCGACCCGCTCTCTTATCAGTTCCGGTATTTTGGGTCTTAAATAAATGTTGAATTTAAGTTCTGATTCCGATTCCAATTCCGGTTTGACAGCGCGTTTTCTGTTTGCATATTGAAAAGAGGCATTTACGTTAAATTTCCAAATATATTTAAGATTTACATATATACATATGTACATACACCCGCACACCACGGCGTGTACATAACGCTGCGTTCACATCGCTCATACGCTGCATAAAACAAACAAATATTGTTGGGCCGCACTTATTGCTGCTAATTTAGCCTGTTGCTCTGACTACCGCTTGCTGACGTGAATTGTGCTGTTGATATTTGCATATGTAGTATGTACATTGCAAGTGTGTATAAAATATAAAAAAAAAAAAAACAGTAATGCCAACAAACACACACACACACACAGACACACACAGCGAGAGAAAACACGCGCTGTTTTGTGTTCGTAGTTTTTTACTTATTACCGCTGATTTTTTGTTGTTATTGTTGTTGGTATTGTTATTGTTGCGTCTGTTTGCGTTTGTCTTTATTGCATTTAGCTATTGATAAGAGCGTGTTTGCCCTTTTTTAGGTTCATTGCCTTAATATTTTAATACATGTCTGTCTGCATTCATATATATACATATATATATATATATATATATATATAAATGCAAACAAATCTGTATACTTATATTGTAGCCCCGCTCCCCAGCAAATTACAGAATATTTGTAGGAACTACATTTAAATCGTATACACACCAAAATATTTGTGCCTAATTGCATTCACTATGCACGTATGTATGTATATATCTATATATATATAGATATATATAAAGATATTTGTATTTGAGTGAACTGTTCTATTCGCTTTTGTGTTCTATTCTATTTGCTATTTGCTATTTGCTGTGTAGTTCAGTGCACTGGCATTGCATTTGAAACTAAATTTAAGATTATATACTCCTTATTTATCGTACATCTAAGTTTAACTATATATTTGAGCATGATATAGAGTAATCCGATTTTTATGGGTTTTTGTCCAAATTTTAGGAGCATAATAAAACGTATTTGGTCAACAAAAAGTGGTTTATACAAGAACTAATTTTTCAACATTATGCCAAATTTCATCAGCTAAAAGTGAGCAACTAATTTGCATAGATACAGACAGACTCGGCTTGCGATAATGTTCAAGAATATATTGGGAGACGTCTCAATTAATGCTTTACAAACTACGCAACAATTTTATAATAACCTCTCCTCAATAGGGGTATAGGCCCGAAAAGCATTCGGGGCATATCAATGTGCCAACGCAACAGCAGCTGATTGTGAGGAAATACAAATACATAAATGAATGTACATATGTATATATAGTATGTATGTATATAAGTATGTGTGTGTGTGTGTGTGTTTGTGTGCATTTAAGCAAATGCACCAAATAGTTTTGGCATTTGAATTACTTTGCGTGCACATCTGTCGATAGATAGTTTGTAATTTGATTAATAGACTGCGATGCATTTAAATGGCAGCCCAGCTGCGCACCACTCGAAATAGATGCAATGCGGATTAAAATAGAATGCGTGATTCGAATGCAAGCCAAATAATCCGATTGCCAATCAACTGACATAAGAACACCGAATGCAAATGGCATTTAAATAAAGCTGGCATCGGTTTACGTTATTTGAAGTCATTAGTTAAATCACTCATACGCACACACACACACTTGTCCACATGAATAGGTAAGCCAAAGTACGCTATGGATGGGGAAAAGTCATGCACCATCAGATGACTTCTGCCACCCAACTGTCCCTCTCTCTGTCTCTCGGAATGTTTCAGTACACATTTTAGGATACAGTCAGAAAAAATATCTAGATTAAATTTAGAAAAATCGACAAGGTTGGTTTACTTTAATAGTAGGCATATTTAAAAAAAACAGGGGTTTCCTTTGATAATTCCAGGCTCTATTTTTCGAATTTTAGAAACACAAATTGTCTAATTTCCAATTTTGTATATAGATTATTAAATATTAATATTTTATACAACAATTTTGGGTATATTATAAGTTTAAATTTAAATTTTAAAAGTCTTTTTAATTTTTTATATATACTCCAATATGTTTCCAATTCACAGAGATCCTAACTCGCAACTTCATCATTATGTTTTATAAAAATAAACGTTTGCATTTCTACTTTTTAGAAATATTTTCCATTTTTCCAGTTTTCAGCGCGATTTTCATTGTGGGTCGATTTTTTAAATTGAATGCCCATTATTCTCTGAGTGTACGAGCCGACTGTAAGATTGCATTGCATTTGAATACCAAAAATGATCGTTAGATGTTTGCCTGTCTACCTGTCAAATATTCTCTTGTGTGGTCTGAACTTTTAATGTCTTGCAACATGTTGACACATTTCACTTGTGGCAACGAGTCAAACAGAGAGCTGGGGCCACCTAACCTGACAGAGAATAACCATGCCAACAAATCATATTACTTTCAACTTTTTACTTTTTACTTTTAACTTTTCCCTATGCGCTCAACAGGCTATGAAATTGTATAAAATTAAATATCATTTTTCTTTTTATTTTGGTAAATATTTGACTGTTGGTCGTTGTCGGACGTAAACAACTCGTCACACGGACCGAAAATAGAACAACGGGCAACAGCCCAAACTGTATCCGTATCAACAACAAGCAGCAAAAGTGTTCGAATGTTGCCAAATGGCATCAACGAAAAAAAAACACTCGAGACTCTCGCGCCGGGCATGTTTTCTTGATTAACTTGCTACCTAGCTACCTGCCCACCTGCCACTTGCAACAAGACCAGCAGAAGCAATGAGCTAATTGAATTCCCGTTATACCTGGCTGCAACATTAATATTTCAATTAGCTGCATAATCGACCCATGGCTGACCACAATTATGCACATACATCTGTCTTGGGCTTCACGTTCCCAGGCCTCTATTAATTATTCAACCCACTCTAATTAGTTAAGCACTAATTATCCTTACACACACACACTGATGTTTATTTATAAAAAGCGGTTTCCAGCTAAATTTAATTACAGCCCAGTTTCGCATTTTTTATGTGCCACGTGGCCATTAAAAGTATAAAAAGGGGTATAATAAAATCGTGTGCAATGTGCAATTCATTTTACTGGGTATCTCTTTCAGCGAGAGCATTCTAACTTGTTATTATTGATAATTAATAAGTCTGTACTCATATAGATTGACTTTTTGAGGTCATAAATCTAAAAAAGTTAACTAACATTTGAAAACAAAACAAATCAGTCTGATATCAAAGTTGCATTGACGTCACATTTCCCATATCGATAAAGAGTTGACTTGTTAAACAGAGTCTTTGATCTAAAAGCTCAAATTTAGACTTTCAGTAATGCAAAAAAAAAGTGTAAAAAGTTCAATTTATTAAATAACTTGAATATAAACGATGCCTTGACAATCTTGCAGTTGTTGCCAAGTGTAATTGT
Source organism: Drosophila planitibia (assembly GCA_035043785.1). Taxonomy (NCBI): domain Eukaryota; kingdom Metazoa; phylum Arthropoda; class Insecta; order Diptera; family Drosophilidae; genus Drosophila; species Drosophila planitibia. Next base: position 3,035,884 of record JAWNMS010000051.1, read on the forward strand.
TAACAAAAAAGCGAAAAGAAAAAAAAAATGAGCTAAAATCAACACTAAATTGATTAGATTAACAATATACAATACACAAGTTTTATGACTGTTCATGCTTGGTCAATCAATCTTGATTAGCCATATCAGCACTGTTGCCCAAATCGAAATTATTATTCCCCAAACACGCTCAACTATCAACAAATGTATTCGATTTTTGCATGGCTATTAATTAATATTTTCATTTTATAAGCAAATTTTCACACACTTAGTGCTGATTATAAACGAGACACTAAACTGGCTTAGAAACGATGTGAACTGATAACACAAATAAAACTTTGCTATAAATACAAAGGCAGACATATGTACGTCTCTATATATACAAATATAGATTTTCAGCTCCAAAACAAGTAATATAAAATTGTAGTCGGGCATAAGCGGATGTGGCATACTCTGTTATTATTCGAAAACCAGCTGTCATTCTCTCTTGAGTTTTTCAATCCAGAAAATCCAAAAAGTAAATAATAAATGAATTAAATCAAATCAAAAATAAAATGTAATATTTAAATTGAACAAAATAAGAAATATTTGATTTAAAGTATTTTTAGTGCTACACAGGTCTTTAACTAAATATGGAAACAATATAAAAAAAATGAATTCTATTTATAGTCCATTTAAAATTTCTTTTAAACTGAGCACAACTTTCAATTTGAGTGCAACTTTGAGTGCAAAAAGGAATTTACACCCATTTATTAAACAACTCGCTGCAACCTTTCTTTTGTCGACAGAAAGACCACACAGGAATTGCGAAAAATTGGCAATATTGTGCAATTGGCAACTGGGAGACTAGCTAAGAGGTTCTGGCGCACAGAGTGTTGTTGCTGCTGCTGCTGTTGCAAGTTCAGTCAACTCAATTTGCGACCATAGAAGTGACGGAATTTACATACAAACTTGCATGCAAAAAAGTAACTGACTGTTGCTGGTACTACAGAAGCATTGTTTGCTGTTGCTGTTGCTGTTTGCTGTCTTCTAACGCACTGCAGCATTTTGAGGCACGTTGAGTGTGCTTGTTGTACGTTGCACAACATTTGGGTTATTCGTTTTCTTAAGAGATTTGCAGATGCCATTAACACACAGCAACAATGTTGCACAAACACAGAACACAAAAGCAGGTTGAAGTTTACTTATTAGTTGAAAGCAATCAAAAATTCCTGCCAAAGTTCTCAAATAATCAAAACTTTCGCAAGGTTCAAATTTATATATTTCCAGTTGATGAATTTTGTTGTCTGCTTGCTGCTGCTGGCTGGGGCATTCAACAAATTTATTGCAACATTCAATTAAATTTATATATGAACATAGTTCAGGCAACACTTCAGTCATTTAAGCACACACACACACACTCACTCACTCACACACATTTACACACATTTTTAAGCACGCTTAGCAACAAAAAAAAAATAAAACAGTTATGCGACCGACCACAATATCGAGTACTACGTGAGTTCCCTCTGGTGCTTGTTGGCATAGCAACAATTGATATCATAATTGGCGTAAACGGCTTCCAGTTCCTTAGCCTTTTTTTATTGGTTTTGTTTCCATTTATTATTAGACCGCATTAGACGCAATTTTAACTGTTAAATAAGAGAGTGCGAGCGAGAGGACAAAGTTCTCAGTTTAAGAGTACATTTGTACATTCAAATGTATATTTTTAATATATTGTTTAGTGCTCCATTATAATTTTAAATTAGTACTACTCGTGGAATAGTAGCACCACTTAACCACTTTGTGGAAATCATTTATATATTCCTACTTTTCATAATTACAACTACAAATGTTTTTCGCAAAATTTAATTTAACTTTTTATGAAAATTAAATAAGTTGAAAACGATGAATAAAATGTTGGTGTTTTTCTTCCTTACTTTTTTTAAGGGTCTTCTTTCACTTCTGAAAGCATATTAATAGGGTCCTTAACAGGGTCCTGCCACATTAAAAAACACACTTTTGATAAATTTATATAAATATATGCATTACTAATAATGTATTTCATTTGTTTGTCATTATTGTATTTGGTTTTGCTGTTAGTTCTAAATAATAGTTGTAAGTGCATGTTGTTTTATTTAAATCAAAAAAATGTCGTTTATCCAAAGGACAAGCTCTAATCGAATTATATTAGGCACATAATGCAACAGGGCGATTTGGGTCAAAAATTATTCGCGTGGAATGCACAGCAAGTTAAAGGTCAACATAACAACAAATGAGCTTAAAAACACACAAAAAACAAACAAACAAAAATAACTTACGGAAATGAATATGATCAACTATTTGAATGCCCTATATTGCTAACACGTGATCACAATATTAATACTTTAAAAGAGATTTAAGTACAAAAACAAATAGTAGAATCACTTGAACAACACACCCTGTGTTTACAGGGTGGGTGAAACAAACAATTGGCTCACAAGGTAAATGCGAACAACTACGCCTAATGAAATGAAGAAAATTTACGCAGAAAACAAATATGTATGTATGCAAGTGTGTATGTATGTGTGTACACACATGCATACTCTCTCATACTTATGTAGTGGGCCGCCACAAACTACTCATGTGCATGTTTGTATGTATGCATGTATCTTTACGCTCATAGAACACAACTTGTATGTATGTCGTCTGTGCGTATGCGAATATACAGCAAAACAAGCTTCGAAGAGAGAGAAAACACATACAAAATGGCTGCTTAATTTAGATTTCCGTGTGGTAGGTCAAGTGGTAATTTTCACAACGAATTTTTGGTGGTTTTTGGGCTTTTGTTTTGTTTTTGCAGTGTGCGTGTGTGAAGTGTTGTAAAATATTTGATTTCTTCTGATTAAGAATTAAAAAATGAGCTAAAAATCGCATAAATTCGATTCTTTTATTTTGAGGGAATGAAAATTAAAGTTTCAGATATCAAGTCCAACTTAGAAGCAGCTTTTAATTAGTTGGTATATTTTTCTTCTTATTATTTTTCCACAGTTGAGTGGAGATTTTACAACTAGTAAAAGAAAAAGACAGATTCGATATGAAAATCAAAACTTTTCAAAATATCTAAACTATCTATCTAAATTATGCACTGTAAAAAGTAGTTTAGAACGCATCTTTGCATATTTTCATGAAAAATTGCACTGCAGCCTGAAAATAACATATAATATTCTTTTCCTTCTATTGTACAGTATTTTATTATTTTCTATAAGTTATTGACTGTTGTTAATTAATCCAATAAAGGCAAGAATGAACAACTCACCCATAGGGGCGCTGACAACGAAATCGTTTAAATATTCTGCTGTTCAGCTCTTTATCAATGGTTGCTGTTGTTCTTGGTATTGTTGTTGGTAACAGCAACTTTGGAAATCATTGGCGTAACAACAACACGGAACCTTCTTAGTTTCTTTTTTTTTTCTTCTTTTGAGATCGCTTTTGAATTTTGGTTGTTCTTTGCACGAGGCTGATAACGCGGCACGTTGATTCGCTTACAAACACATAAGCGAAATGTATTTATGTGTATGTTACATATAAAAATGTACGTATATATATATATAAATATATGTAGGTTTGGGTCTGTAATCGGGAGCGTCTGATAACCGCTGCAGCTTTTCTCTTTTTGGTTTTTTTTTACATAAAATCAATGATACCATACAAAAATAGCAGTAAACACTGTGAAAGAGATTTTTTTATTAAATATGAAACAAGTAAAACGAAATATATTCAAATATGTTACAATACATTTTACAATCTACACATTTGTTCAGTATGAAAATGTTTTTACATCTGCGTCTGCTTTGCTTGTGTGTGTTTATGTGTTTATGTGTATGTAAACATATATATTTTCAGCTTTTTTTTGTTGTTCTCTTCTCAATTTTTGTTTTTAGAAAAGTTTTCCGTGTGTTCGGAATGAAATACGAATGTGTGTGTGTGTGTGTTTTTATTTCTGAAGATTATACATTTATCGCTTGATTTTTGTAGCCACCCAGAGATGATTGAAAGGTGTAAAATTGGAAATTTTATGTTTCTACATTTTGGGTGTAAAATAATTTTTGAATTGAGTTCAAGAAGATAGCTTTTCTTAGCTTGTTATTTTTGTTTGAATTTGAAAATGTATCCAAATACTCTAAACGATATTTTTGAATTATTTTACATTAAAAAAACAAGTGGAATTTGAGCATGAATGCATTGGGCGCGGAAAAAAGATAGAAATAAGATAAATAAATCATAAGCTTAAATTTTAGCATAATACCAACAAAAGCCTAGGCACACATACATATGTACATAAATTTACATACATACACACACACACGCGCACACATAAAAACACAATACTGCCGGTCATTTAATTTACTGTATGGCCGAACCAATTGTTATTGTTGTTGTTGGTTTTCTTTTGCTTTTTTTTGCTTTTTCGAAGCTTCGACGATCAAGAAATTTGTAGTAATTTTCCATGCAATAACAATGATTTTGTTTTTCTGTTTTTTTTGTTGTGCCCTATCTTGTGCGCCTGCTTTCGCTTTTTTATTATTTTGTTTTGTTTTATGTTTGTATTATTATTTTATTTCTCTTGAGCTGTTTCTCTTAAGATATTTATTTACAGTTTGTTAAATAAATTAAGTTGTCTAATTTACCAAGAATAAAACAAGGAATAAAACTCGCAACTTAAATATATAAACGAAACAAATTAAAGCCGTTTATCACTGTTGCTTTGCTCTCTGTTCTTGTTCTTGCTTCTGTTTTTCGTGACTTAAGTAAAAGCTGGGCTTTGGGGGCCTTAAACGGCTGTCGCTGAACGCGCCGTTAACTCGCCGATAACCGAACGCGGCCACTGACAAAATAAAACTGAAATCAGCCCCAGCTGCTCGATGGCTGCCTGCCTGGCTGACTGCTTGCTTGCTTGGGTTCGTAAACAGCAACAGCACGAAAGCTAAACGAAATATGTTTGATTGTATATATGTATGTATGTGTGCATGTGTGTGTGTATGTATGTAAGTTCGAGCACCGCTACACATGCACCCACACACACTTGCAGTAAGCTTATTACGTACAGCCGCACAAACGAGATAGCATACTATAGGCAAATGAGAGCAGAGCAGCAACAGGCAGTCGACAGTCGACAATCGGCAGTCGGCAGAAGCAGCAGCAATAACAACAACAAGGTACGCTTCTCTATATAAAAAAAAAACGTTTACTTCGGCAATCTGCTGCCGTCGTCGTCGTCCCATCTAGTTAGCCTGCATTAAAATGCACTCACTGCGCACACACACACACAAGCACATAATGTTATCAAATGCAGAGAATAATTTGTTGAGTATCTGTAAAGTTATCTGCTATCTGCTGTCATACATATTTTCATTTTTAATTTTAATTTTAGTTTCTAGTCTAGTTTGTTTACAGTTTTACAATTAGATAGGCTATTTGTAGCGCGACCAAAATCAGCTAAGCCTATTCCAAATCTTGCTGTTCTTTTGCTATTTTTATTACATCTACTATACATGTATAAACACAAAACACATACACATATCTATGAATGTGTGTGTGCAGTGCATATGTGGAGTATAACAGCAACATCACCAGGAAGGTATTTGATAAAGGGGGGAGGAGGAGGGCGGTACAAAATTGACACGGCGCGACAAAAACAACGCCTGATATGATTGAACTCTTAAATGGTGCCGTTACTCTCACCTCCCCACCCAATTCAACTACTCTTCACCTATCGACATGTTGAGGCCTATGCGTGCGTGTGTGCATGTGTGTCTAACTACATACTTATGCATTTGTCGTGTGTGTGTTGGTGAGTGCTTTGCAAAGTTCGCGTTCTCCGCGTCGTCTGCTCAATTATCAACAGTTTGTTTGTTTGGCCGCTTTGTGTCTCGTCTCCTCCGTTGTGTATTATGTATACACACAAAGCAAAGTGCTAAAGCAAATTCACAAGCAGAAGCAAAAGCAAAAGTAATGGCAACAATTGCTGCAGCCGCAGCTGCTGCTCGCTATCATAACAATAGCAATAGCAACAAGCAACAAACTAGCGAATAGCGATGAAAAAAAAATGCATACGGGACATGAACTTTGTTGTTGTTGATCTCTGCCCAGATCACAAATTTGATGTTTTTGTTGCTCGTCGTCATTTTGTTGTTTAAGTTGTTTTACGCATTACGCCTACGTTTATTATTACGTGTATGTATATATACGTATTTATATTAACGTTGCACATACGAATGACGTACATGCATATGTATGTATGTAAATATGAATGTAAACATATCTTTGCATTTGAATGTTAAATAACATAACATAAGTTTCAGTTGCAATTTTATTATTTGTTTGTCGTCTACCTTTTAAAACCTGAAGAAAGAATAAAATAAATTAAAAGTATTTACACACGTACATGGAACACACAGTACAAAGTTCTCTATGGAAACTATTAAAATGATTGTCAGCTTGAAGTAAACATTTATGTTAGAAGTGCATACACATACATATACATTTATACATGCGTATTTGTATGTGTATATATATGTATGTGTGTGCATGAACATCTGTACAGACTTTCATTGTACATTTTTCTGTTGCTTGCTTGATTTTATTATCAGCTATTTTGATAGCAACATTCACGCAGGCCTAGCAAGTAAATATGTATATATATGTATATATACAGATGTACAGATGTACATATAAATATGTCCATGCATGTATCTGTACATTGTCTGCATTGTGCTTATGTACATTGTGCATAGAACATTGTATTGATTAACAACTTTCGCACTCAATGCCTATATTTTAGTTATCTACGGAGAAGCCCCCCGTTGTGCACACACATACATATGCATGTGTGTGAATGTGTATGTGTGTGTGTGAGTGTCTGTTTGTACAGCGTATAGCGTTGTATTGGTTTGGTGGCAGTTGCCTCTGATAAGAAATGACCGATTTAGTTCTATAGTATGTATGCATACTCATACAGACATACATGCATATACAGCAACTGTGAATATGATAACTAGCGTATACTTTAACGACGGATCCTCACGGATCCTAAGATGCCAACATATGCACACTATAAAGTGCCGTTATCAACAACCATTCACAGTGATCATTATTTATAGAAATTTGTATTAAAAAATTCACAAAATTAATATATATTAATTTTTAATCACATAGCCATTAATTTCAGAAATGTTTCAAATCGAAATCGAGAAGTATTAATTAATTAAACAAATCCCCAACTCAACTCTTGAAAGTGATTCAAATTTACCTATTCATAAAACGAAATACATATATGTATATCTATATATATATATACAAGGACTAGGGGAAGTTTAAATCTTCGTTTAGAAGAAGTGTACTTAATTAGGTATAGTTATAAATGTAAATAAAAGTAAGCTATGAATGAATTTGCTTATAGACATGTAAGTCTAAATGTTATAAATTAATAAACTAATAATAAAAAAGAGAACAGAACATGAATTTATAATGCAATCTCAGACTCTTAAATACCGCGAGAAGCTTTATAAAAACAGTTTAATGAATATACAATCCAAATATTTTTTTTTATAAATTATAGAGTAGAAATATCTAAGAATCTCATAAAAACGAGTAACGATTTGAATTGATAAAAGCAAATATTAAATTTCTTATGCATATTTAATTTTTTTTTTTGAGTGTATGTATAAAAAAATGTGTGTATTTGTACTTATGAAGAAGTAAACTATGTCCAAAGTTCAAGATAATATTTAATTTATTGCGTTAACTCCTAAATATTGACTTCCAATTTCTGGAGCACTGCTTATTATTAATTACACAGCTCAGAGAATTCGTTTACTTGTACGTACAATTATAAGTAATAAAGAAAAGGGATTCGATTAAGACAAAAATGCATTCATGAATGTAACAAATTGTGAATTAAATTCTCTTCTCTTAAATTCCTCGATGCATTTGCTGAAATATGCTGGTACCCTCCTCCATTGCATTCCTCACGTAGAACGTTCCATTATACTTTCGCTCGACATCCACATGGATGGATGGCCATGTCGTCCACAGTTCGCCCATTTCTGCCGCACATCTCTGCCCCTGGCGTAATTACGGTCATTTGAGCAGTTCACCTGGACATGGAAACTGTTTGCATGCCATTTGTCAACTTTTTTGCGAATAAATTCGTGAAGAATGTATGTATACATATATATATATAAAGACATATATATATATATATATATATATATATATATATATATATATATATATACACATACATTGCAAAAAATAGCTGCTACATCGGAAAAGTGAAAATCAGAAAAATATCCGGATCCGAGGCTTGACAATTAAAAGCCAGCTGAGGGGTGAACAGAGCAAAAATTACAGGAAACGTGGAACTTTTTAAATTCCCAGCATTTAGATGCATGCCTACACTCGGAAAAAAATTCTGGTTTTTAGAAAAATACACCCGTACATTTGTAGCCAAAAGTATACGATTTACTAACATCAATGGCGATTTTTTCTGAATATACAGTGAGTGCAGTAGCATGGAGCCACAGTTTGCCCTTCGCTCCCAATACGTCCTGGAAGAGATTGCTTGGTTGGAGGTTGATTAGGACTGTCTTCCTTTTGCAGTGCCAATTGACGAACACATTGCGGAGTCTCTGAAACTGGCCGCAAGTGGGCTTCATTTCTAGCAGCGAAATGGATACACAAAGATTGTCTTTTCTTTCAGAATATGGTCCATAAAATAAGAAATTTCCTGCTCTCAACAGTTTGTATTTTGACAATCTAAACTTTTTCTTACCGGTTGCTCGATAGTATGCAATATTTTTTGTCAATTCTGAAATGTTATCGATTAGCGCCAACTACAAAAGTTTGAGAAATCGTTATCGCAAGTTCGTTTTATCAGCTGTTTTTCTTGACCCATTTTTAGCTCGTCTCATGATCTGAACAAAAATAAGTCTTTGACAAGAATCTGCTGATCATTATTATTTCGTTCATAACGAAAAGGTGCTTTTTAACATTATAAGCTGGATTGCAGTTGTTTAGTTCAAGCATCATTTGTAATTTTTCCATAAATTCTTCGTTACACTTAAAAAACTGAATATTGAGTAATGCCATATTTCAAAACAAATTTGGGCGCGCTGTTAATAACAGTTGAGCAACTGTTAAAGTTTTTGGTGTGACCATAGCTTAGCATGTGATGGCGATTGTGTGTGCGTGTTTGTGTGTGTGCATATAATTTAACCGCAAAAATATTTATTAACATAAATAAATGGCACCGCCGCGATCCAATAATCGGCCTGCAGCCAGGCGCAAAAAGGACAACAACCTGCTGCTGATGCTACGAGACAAATATGCCAATTGGAATTATGTCAAATATCTGATATTCGAGCCGGCTGCGTTGCCAATTGTGTCGGTACTGATTGTTTTGGCCGAGGCGCTTATCAACGTGTTTGTCATCCGACGAGTGCCTTACACAGAAATCGACTGGGTTGCCTACATGCAGGTGAGCAACCCGACAGATAGATGCCATCCCTTACAAAAAAAACAATTAATGCTTTCTACTTGCAGGAATGTGAAGGCTTTTTGAATGGCACAACAAATTATGCGTTGCTGAGAGGTAAGAAGTAGTTTTTGTTGCTACCGCCGCCGTCTGCTCGCAGTTTATTTTTGGAAACTAGGCGGCAGGCAGCAGCCAGAGGCCGTACTTTTTTAATATTTGCCACATTTCATTGAGCATGTGCTCAAGTACAAAGAGCTAACTATAAGTTAGCTGCATGAAACAACAGCCAGAGAGGACACACTTTTTAATGTGTCACATTGCAAGCACAAAGAGTTAACTGTAAATTTTGGTGTATTTTGCTATTTGCTTTTTACATTTGACAGCATTGATGACCAAAATGTTGGCATGTAACAGGCTTAAATTAAAACACATTTGTATCTCTCAAAACAAAGAAACCAAACAAAAAATCACATCCGCTCCAACTTAGTTGAACATAGATTTGATTTTGTTCAAGAAGCCTCCGCCTTCACTTTGGCTGTCGCCTCGTCCACTTTGCTGTTCGCCGCCGCGTGTTTTTGACTTTTCACTTTGCTCGTCTTTCGCTGCTGCTGCTTCTGCTGTTGTCCCTCGATCGCTGTTTTCTTTTGCTTGATTTCCTGCTTCACCGGCACCTGCGCTGCAAAGCATACGAGAGAGGGAAAGAAGAAGAGATAAAGATGCAAAGATTGATTAAACGAGTTTAAAATTTGACGAATGACTTATATTAAGTAAAAGGAGAATATTAATTCATTTCAACTATTACAAATATTAAACGAGAAGGGAGCTACAATAAATTGTGTATTTACGTTGCTTTCTTACTGCCGTCTTTTCGCTGCGCCATGCCATGAATCTGACCCGGCGTATCCTGCTCCAGTTCCGCATACGCCACGAGCAGAGCCCGCTGTTTTTCAGTCAGCTTTTTGGGCACATCGATCTTGATGTGCACATAGTGATCGCCATGTCCATGGGCATTCACCCGCTTCAGTCCCTTGCCACGCAACGCAATCTGCCGGTGCGATGAGGTGCCCGGCTCAATATTCAGCCACTGATCCTCGTAGACGCCCTGCACACGCACCGTGCCGCCGAGCACTGCCTGGGCGAGGGAGATGGGTGCATCTGTGTGCACATCGGCACCATCACGCCGGAAGTAATCACTGCGCTCCACGCGGAACGTGATAAACAATTCCTTGGCACCGACTTGCATGCGCACCGTTTGTCCATTCTCGATGCCGGCCGGCACGGGTACGGTCACCTTGCGTCGCTGCACCGTTCGTCCCTTGCCCTCGCACTCGGCACATGGGTATTTGATATATTGACGGGTGCCTTGGCAATAGCGGCACGTGGAGCGCATTACAAATGGACCCGTCGATATCGTTTCGAAACCGCTGCCATTGCAATATTGACAACGGCCGGGTTTGGTGCCCGGCTCACATTTGGAGCCGGCACATTTAGGACACTGATCGACAACGTTGATGTTGACATCCTTGTTAATGCCACGCGCCGCCTGGGGAAAGCTTAGATCCATGACTAGCTCTTGTGCCTGGCCAAAGCCAAATTTGGAATCGGCAAAATCATCGAAACTATTGCTGCGAAAATTGCCCTCGCCAAAGATTTTGCGGAAAAGTTCCTCCGGATCGATGGTGGAGCGAAATTGCCAGTTCTGTGAGAAGCCCTCCGGCCCAAAGGGGCCGCCACCAAAACCACCACCTCCGCCACCCTGTCGATGCATATTTTCCGACGTCTGACCATAGGTGTCGTATTCGCGTCGCTTCTGCTCGTCGCTCAACACTTCATAAGCCTCGCTCACTTCTTGGAACTTTTTGCTTGCATCCGGATCATCTTTATTGGTGTCGGGATGGTATTTCTTGGCCAGATCATAGTACGCTTTTTTAATGTCCTTTCCGTTGGCATTCTTGGCCACGCCCAGTGTCGTATAATAGTCCTTTGCCTGCTGGCGACTCGTCGTGTAAATGTTGCGCTCTTGTCGCTGCTGTTGCGTCGCCCTCTGTTGCCAGGCGGCGGAGGCGATGACAGCCGTCGGATTCGGTTTCCAAGATCTCTTCGCTGTCAGCAGCGCAGTGCTTAATTGAATGGCGTTGTATTGTCGGCTGCAGCAGCTCCTTAGTGGCAGCTGGCGCAAAACACATAAATTTTTATACGAAATCATTTTGTCCATTAACTTATTAAACTCGATTAATCTGCTCTCTATTTGGCTGGCAGCTCTAACAACATGCCGTAATAACCTCCATGCTGCTTACAATATAATAATGTTCTCTCGCTCTTGCTTTTTTTTTGTTCTCTCACTTTGACACTTTGACACAGTCACAGGGTGGCAGATAAGCAGCTCGCTCACAAACTAGCTTTCTTTGTTCATTTACAACTAGTTCCAATCTGAAAGATTCGCGAGCTACTTTAAATTATATTTGAATGTTGTTTTTGTTTATACAAAATGTGTTCTAGCTGGTTTTCTTTTATTCCCACTTTGACATTTTGACTATCAAATGGTTTCAGGTTGTTCAAACTAACTTTGTTTGTTCATTTGCTACTAGTTCCGGTCTGAGCTATTTGTGCGTCATTTGAAATCGTATTTAATTTTTTCTTTTCATTTTGGCAGTCACAGGGTGACAGGTAAACAGTTCGCTCACAAACTAGCCTTGCTTGTTCATTTAAAACTAGTTCCGCACTGAGTGCGCGCTAAATAAATTGATATTTGCATATGTTATATCTCTTGCAGGTGACACGGGTCCGTTGGTTTATCCGGCTGCATTTGTTTACATTTACTCGGCCCTCTACTTTATAACATCGCACGGTAGCAATGTGCGTCTCGCCCAATACATATTCGCCGGCATTTATCTGCTGCAAATGTGCCTCGTTTTACGGCTCTATGCGAAGAGCCGTAAAGTGCCGCCTTACGTCCTGGTGCTGAGTGCCTTCACCTCCTATCGCATCCATTCGATATACGTGCTCCGGCTCTTCAATGATCCGGTGGCCATTCTCCTGCTCTATGCGGCTCTAAATCTATTCATGGATCGTCGTTGGACTTGGGGCAGCATCTGCTTCAGTTTAGCGGTCGGCGTCAAAATGAATATTCTGCTCTTTGCACCCGCCTTGCTGCTGTTCTATCTGGCCAATTTGGGCTATATCAAAACACTGCTACATCTCACCCTTTGCGCTGGGATACAACTGCTGTTGGGTGCTCCTTTTCTGCTAACGCATCCGCTGGAATACTTACGCGGCAGCTTCGATTTGGGTCGCATCTTTGAGCACAAATGGACCGTCAACTATCGTTTCCTGAGCCGAGAGTTCTTCGAGCGACGCGACTTTCATCTATTCCTGCTCGGAATGCATCTGGTGTTGCTGCTCTGCTTTGCCCGGCCAACGTGGACCTTCTTCAGGAGCTATGTGCGATTGCGTCTGGTGCAGCAACAGTTGCAGCCGCAGCTGGAGCGCAAGAATCGCGAGCAACTCCAAAACCAAAACCAAAGCAAAAGCAAAGCCAAGTCCAAGAAATCGTTGGAGGAATCGAATCAGCAGCTGAGCAGCGGGCAAAAATCCTTTCTCAAGGCATACGAGAAGGGACTGCAGCAGTCAACGGGTCGCAAGCCAGCAGCAAATGCTGTCGAGGCGCAACCGGAAGGCAGCTATGGCATCCACTTCGAGCAGTGCACCCAGCTGGCGCTGTTGCCGTTCTTCGTGTGCAACTTCATTGGGATTGCTTGCGCCCGTTCGTTGCATTATCAGTTTTATGTTTGGTATTTTCACACACTGCCGTATTTGGTTTGGTCTACGCCGTATTCGCTGGGCGTTCGTTTTCTGATGCTGGGCATCGTTGAGTACTGCTGGAACACCTATCCCAGCACTCAAGTCTCGAGCGTCGCACTCCACTTGTGCCATCTGGTGTTGCTGGTGGGCGTGGCAAGGCAAATCTTTCACACGATGCGCCTGAATGCCACAGTGAGGCAACAACAGTCGCAGTCGCAGTCGAAGTTGCAGCAAAATGGACAACCAAAACTATTAACCAAAAAACAGCAATAAACAAATTGAAAAACTTTTGTGTACAATTTTTAATAATAAAAAGAACAGCTCGTTGAGAAATAAAACCAATTGGTTTATTTTAATTTATTTATAATGTATTATTATTATTAAAATATAAACTATAGCAGAGCAAATATTCGTGGCTCGTTTCAAATTGAATTTATTTTACAAAATTATAAACATAATTAAGAAGAATAGCAGTCAACGTTTTCATCAAAAACAAATTCAGTTTTTATTGTTATTAATATTAATATTAGTCAGTTGTAGCTTAACTAACTTATATTTATTATTTGTGCATATTTAACATAATTAAGAAGCGCAATAATCGCATCAAAATTATGGGTTTCAGCAAAAAACAAATTCAGTTTTTATTGTCATTAAATTGACCCAGCCAAAAGTGCATGCATGTCCGTTGATCTTACTGATATATATATATATATATATTATATTGGCAGTGGATATTACAGCTATATAGATATATATGCTATTCGTAGTAGATCTTATAGATATGTGTATTCTATTTTATATATTTAGTCCTATTTGGTGGCTACTGTACAAAAAAAAGAATAGCTGATTAACTTAAGACTACATACAATTAATATGTCCAGTTAAAACTAGTTATGGATTGGGTTTTGGGATGGAGTTGGGCAGAGCATCAGCTGGCCAGAGGATGATCATCATCAGCAGACCAGTTACATCATCAGCAGCTGGCCAAAGGATGAGCATCAGTTGGCCAAAGGTTGATCAGCAGCAGCAGACCAGTTGGATGATTAGCATTAGCAGGCACAAGGATATGCAGAGGACTCAGTCAATCGCTTCCTACGACTGTTGCAACAGTTGGCGTTGCTGCTGTCGATGATGATGATGCTGTTGCTGCTGCTGGCGGCGACATCGCCGGCAACTCCAAATCCACAGAGCTAAGCAGACTTGGCGCAGCATCTCCAAGACCATCGCTGTTGCTGTTGTTGCTGCCACCAGTCCGTTGCACGCTAAAGAAGCGCAGCAACGTTGTCTCACTGTTCCGCCGACTGGAGGTGGGTGTGCGCAGATGAGCTGCCCCCGAATCGTTGTGTGAGATGCGACGTCGCGGACTGGCCTGCAGCCGGGGACTGCACTCCGAGTTGCGCAGACTCTGCAGGCGAGGCGAGGCCAACACATCCGCATTCGATGTCGTTGTGGCCTCCTCGCTGCCCATTTTGTCCGAGAGGGTGACAATCGCTCGACTGCTCGAGCTGAGCTTCTGTTTGCGGATTTTCGTCAGCCAATCGACTTTCTCTTTGGCCTTCCGCTTGGGCGACATGATGCCCAAATGCGGTGCCTCGCCATCGACCACATAATTGGGCAGATTGGAGGTGGGTGAGTAGATTAAGGCGAACGGCGATGTGGAACTGGCGGTGGCGGCTGCTGCCGTTGCACCCTCTGCTGCTGCTGCTGCTGCTGTTGCCGCTGCTTGCGCTGATGTTGTTGGTGGCGAGGTGTAGGCGGGCGGAATGTGATGATGATTCAAATGCTGTTCGCTGAGTGGCGTTGGCTGCGGCAACTTGCAGCAGGCGGGCAGCACTGGCGACGCTGTATCCTCCGCACTGTTCTCCTGATTGGCGACCATTGGGTGCTCCTCCTCGCCAATGGCGGACAATGCAAGCTGCTGACTGCTGCATGTGGGTCCAAACAGGCGGCGACCTCGCGACTCAAGTGGCTTGGTGCGCTTCAGTTGTGGCTGCTCCACATTCGCATCGCTGCTCGCCGCGCCCAACATCTCGAGGAACGAACGCTTTGTGCTCACCTTCTCCACAGAGCTGGGCGTGCGCTCGTTCTGCTCCATGAGACGCTTGAGGGAGCGTGGCGTCGACTCCAACTCTCGCAGATTGTATTTGTGTTGGGTGGCCGCCTTGGGCTGACGATCAAATTGACGCACATAGCTCGCCTGGCCGCGATATTGTTCGGCAATCTCCGCCGCTGTTAGTGACTCCGGCGTCGGTCCAATGCGCCAGATTTTGTGGCGTGCATCGTCGCTGCACGTGACTATGGGACGATCGTGTGTGCTGCCCCACGCAACACAAGTCACCTCGACAGTGTGGCCGGCCAGGGCGACCAGTGGCTCCGCCGCATGCTCTAAATTCCAGATATAGGCACGCTCATCACTGCTGCCACTCAGCAAATACTTGCCGTCCGGACTCAGACAGCTCTTAATGTAGAACGTCGAATTGAGCAGTCCCTTGTAGCTGGCCAGTGGTTTGGGTGCGTAGGAGACGAGATTGTAGCAGTAAATGGTGTTGTCCATGCAATTGGCATACAAACGTGTCCCAGCTGCGTCCACAATTAGATTGGTGAACCCTTTGAATGTGGAATGACCTGCATACGGTAAACTATGACGCGGCAGTGGTTCCTTCTTATAAGCCGTATAATTACGCCGCAGATCCCAAACTTTAATAACGCCATCGCCGGCACCGCAAGAGATGAGCGTATTGTTGTCCTGGAATGCCAATCCTGTGATGCTACTCGACGTACTGCTGCCATTGGACATCTTGGGCGTCCGTGTGCGTTGCTTGCGTAGCGATTGCGGTGTGCCCGGTCCGCCTGTGTGTCCACTGTAAATACAATTGTCCACACGCGACGTCAAATCCATATTGAGATTGGCGCGTATATCCCAAATGAGAATGGCACCATCGCGCCCACCCGTTGCAAACACAGCCGGATCTGTACGCTTAAAGGCGGCAGTCTTCACGGAGCGTGTGTGACCCAAATAGGAGTTGAGTCCGCGTATGCCAGAGCCGGCAACTTCCCACAAGCGAGCCGTATGATCGCCAGATGCGGACACAAAACGCATTTGTCCCGGCGCCCATTCCAGATCGAAGACAGCATTGAAATGGCATTGTGGCGCACTCAACGATTGCTCCTCGGGCTCCCTATTGCGCACTGTCGTATCCTGCAGCGCAATCTTGCCATCCTCATTGGCAATGGCCAGAATGTGCCTGTAGCCATCACAATTGGCGAATTTGGCCGAGAAAATTGGCGGTTCCGGATTGAAGTCGGGACTATAATTGGCTGGGGCAATGCCACGCCAACTGTCCTCTCTGGACACACACAGGCGACTCAGGGCAAAGTCGTAACTGTGCTCATTGGCTGCGGGAAGCGAGGCAAAAAGAATATTAAAAAAAAATTAAGAGAAAAGAAA
The DNA here is from genome assembly GCA_035043785.1 of Drosophila planitibia. Taxonomy (NCBI): domain Eukaryota; kingdom Metazoa; phylum Arthropoda; class Insecta; order Diptera; family Drosophilidae; genus Drosophila; species Drosophila planitibia. The sequence goes on from JAWNMS010000051.1 coordinate 3,052,608, forward strand.
AACAAAATTAGTGCGAAATGCAAATGCATTGTTTACGTTCTAGTTTCTCTTCTGTCAATTTCGCAAACGCAGCAAATTTTGTTTTGTGGTTTGCAATTAAAGTTGCAACACTCATTCAGTATGAATTTTATTATTATTATTCACTTGCAACTTACAATTTTTGGCGCTCGAATTAGCCGCGAAAGGAGCAAATGCGCGCTCTAAAAATGCATTTCGAGCGCCAAAATTTCACAAATTGCCCGCGCAACGATTTCTTTTTATCTTTTACTGCTTACCAAGTCCATGTTCTCGGGAACGTAATTTGTTGTATATGTTCATTGTCATACACAATACAGGCTGGCTTAGCCTGCACTTTCCGATGAAATTGTAACTAGTTTATTTGGTATATAAGCTATTTTTTAACTATGCGCGCATTTAACACATATTTTCCCTCCTAGCGACGCAGTCCCTGTTTTGTCGTTTACCTATTCGATAAACAGACAACTCTATCTGCTTGTTATCGGTGTTGCGTTAACGACACCAAGAGAATTCGCCTTTTACAGCACTACATTTAACAGGCTGGCTCTAATATTTTCTAGTTACAAATTCAGTTTTTTCTATTAGTTTTAAAATAAAATAAGTCATTTTGTATGAAAAATAAATAAATTGACAAAAAAAAGTATTGATTTTTCTTTAAATATGGAAGTAATTACAAATGTACTTTTATACAAATTCTCGACTTTGCAAGTTAATATCAAACTGGCGTTTGAAATAACGGAAAGTCTGACTTTTGTCGATATACTACTGCGTACTGCGTTACATTTCTTTTAACATTTGTGCCCTCTAGCGATAGCTGTTAGCAGTGTCGTTGCCGAACCAAAAATAAGCACAGCTGTTGTTAGCATTAACATATAATTTTATATTAAACAAATTGGCTCGATTTAAACAAATTCTAAATAATAATAAGCAATAATAGCAACGAAATATCCTCAAACAAACTATTAAAATATGAGAAATGTTTATTTCATTTATTTTTCAATATTTGTATTAATGTTTCGTACCAAAATTAGTTATCGATATACTTGCGCCGATTTGTCTCACGCATAGATGCGTTATTAGTAGCAAAAAGTATCGGGCTGTACACATCTCAAGCTGCGGAGTAGTTTCATTTGTTTATACTCGAAAAGTAGTTGTCGGACATCGGTGAAGCGCTGAATGCAAACAGACTTGTCATTTGCTCGCTCGCTCTCAGAAAGTGAAAGTTAATAGAACAAATTATGTAAAAGCACGCGATAACAGTATTCATATGTACATATCAGTATGAGTGTGAGTGTCTTCGTGCTTATCAAATAAGTTCTCGTTTAATGGAGGCTGCGCCGGCAAAGTGCTGCCAGCTCCACCCCACAAATAACTGCAGCACCAGCAGCAGAGAACAACAACAACAACAAAAGCGGCATCGTCGACGTCTTTGAACAATGCACAAACGCTTTAAATTAAAAAGAGTCGGCGCCATCTAAAATCACATCTGCCAATGAACAATCGAGTGCAATCGCTTGCATTCAACAATATTCGCAACAGAGCAGACAAAAGGAAGAGATTGTCTGTTCATTAAGTGCTCACCTTGTACTTTTTGCATTTGCTTCTGCTTCGGCTTCGGCTGTGCGCCATAAAATCGGCCCACGAAGGTGAAGGCGGCGCACATATGGACATACACACACTCACTTTCAGCACTTATCGCACATAACAGAAAGCAATGATTTATTTCCAAATAGTGATATTAAAGCATGTCATTGATTGATTATATAATCTTATTGCTTATTAAAATTGGCCGTATATCAAAATGAATTAGCAATAACGCGTAGGCAGACTGCTTGCACTCACTGTTCAGGCACACGTGTGATGTACGAGAAAAAGGCACAATAGAGCAGTAGAGCAATCGGCATCTGAGTGAATACATTTGTTTATCCGGATAGCGCAATGTGGTTTTTTTTATAGTTCAATGAATACTTTGCATTTATATTTTTATATATGTATGTGCATGCAATGGGAATTTTTTTTTTGTTGTTTATATTTACTGTGTACTTGGGTGTATTTATGTGTACAGAATGATAAGCAATAATTAATTGAAATATGTTTATTTTTGCTTTGGCTAGATATTGACAACGTGCTAACTATAAATATCAACAATGTGAACAAGCCGCGCCAGGCAACACAAATAAATAGTTTATAAATCGAACAAAGATTCAAAATTGTAATGCAAAAAAAAAAGAAAACCTAAAACACGCAAATGGCTAGATTCTAAAATGTTTTCAATCCATCGATTGTTAAATTATTTCTGTTGATATAACATTATTGGGAGCAGAGAAACGGCCATCAGACTGGAGGCCTCACTAACTCTGAAGCGCATTTTTGCTCGCAAAATTGCCTATAAAGCGAAAACAAAATCTCCTCTAGCGGCCATGCGAACTAAACACTTAATACTGATACTAATCGGAGTGATAATCGCAACGATCGTTTTCATTGCATTCGGGCCAGCTGGGAGCCAAACGAGTCCTTCAAGCACATTGTGGTGCAGACGCATCAACAGCTCAAAGAGTTTCAGGTGAGTAATTCATATATCTCTCTCTCTCTCTCTCTGTCTCTCAGTCATATAACTCATGTTGTTGTCTATTTGCCGAAGCTTTAACCATTGAAATTTATTTACTCGCACCTAAACTCTTGTGGGGCGTATCTATTTTTTCTTTTACGGCTTTTTCGGATTGGATTTTTTTTTTTTTGATAACATTGTTGTGACGTGCTCTGAGAGTCTGGCGACTGATAAAAATGGGGAAAAGCTTTTCGGATTTCATTCAACAGTAATCGGTATTTATCAGCCACTCTTTTTTTTTAATGCAACTAATGAGGCTGTTGTTGTTAAACGGTAAACACAATGTATATGTGAAATTAGTTTTACATTGAGTAATTATAAAATTTAATTGGCCATTGTTCGGTGTATTAGTCATACACAAAGTTTGTACATGTTATTAGCATTTGTAGCCCTCTTTTTTTGGCAAAGTGTTTGGCAGCTGTCAAGAGTCAGATGAAATGTCCTTGAACTGTTTGCTATATAGCCTGTATTTATGTATTATAATAATAATACCCTATATTTGGTTGGTTCACAAGGCCCTCAAAAACAGTCTCAGTTTGAACTGTGGACTGCATATCAATGGGACAAGCATTTGTGCTTACTTACCACACATTTTCAATGGAAGCTTTTAGCCAAATTGAAAAACGTCTTCGGCTCTAAAATAACCGAGTAGTCAAACTGTCTGCTGCGAACTAGCAAATAACAAGTAGCCAGAAGATAATATCATTTGGATGGCTAGCAGCACATGCCAGCATTCCATCATCATTCGCCATTCCTCGAGTTCCGGCCATTAAGTGGGGAAGCCTTTAACTTTACCAGCAATTTCTTGTTTACATGCAAATAATGCCATATAAAACTTTCTTTGTGCCACCTCCTCAAATAATCACACACACTCACAAAACACACATGTAAACCACACATGTAGATATATACATATATATATATATATATATATATATATATATGTATATGAATGTACTTTATGATTAAGTTAGCGACCTCCCTTGACTCGAGTTGTGTTTGCTTTCATTTTATGTGGCCGAGAACGTTTATTGTTGACTTTAATTAGATTGCGGCAGCCACTTTCCGGCCCTAATGTGTGCATATATTGAGTTTCACGTTCTCACTTTGGTTTTGGCTTTAAGCAACTTTGTAGCCTCAATTTTGTTTTTAATTACCACCTCATGAGAAACTAAACTGAAATTGGAGATTAGTCGGTTAGCTGGCTTGAATAGGCAACATGTGAGCTATCTACTTTCAGTGCATAAATGGAAATCAAGTCTTATCACAGATAATGATTATTTAAACTGACCGTCAGTTCATAAATTGAAATCAAGTCTTATCACAGATAATGATTATTTAAACTGACCGAATGATTGATTTGATTTAAAACACTGCCCCAATATTCGAAGCGAGCCCATACACAAAGAATGCCTTAATAATGACTAATGCTTTCTAGAAAAAAAAAGGAGAAAATTTGTTGTTTTTACTGTGGCGATATTTGTTCAATATATACATATGGATCAGCTATGTGCAAATGCTTATAATTTTAATGCATGTGACTTTTTGTTTCCGACTGCTGATAAACTTGTTCTCACAAAGCAAAACAAAATAATAAAACAGGCAACAGACTACAGAAAGCTTATTGTTTTCAGTTGGTGGTCTCTATTTGCTGTGGAATCAACAAAAACTGGTTTCGCCCCAAGTACTTGGCTGGCCGTTGTGCTTAGGTCGTGTTACAGTTACAGTTACACATGCTTTCTGTAGACACATACGTAATATAAGTAATAAATAAATACCTGATACTATATGATGTGTGTCCCATTGACAATCGAAGCAAGGCGAATTGCGAATTGTTGACAGAAGATAGCTGCTTGCAATATTGTCAAGTGGCCGCAAGCTAGTCACACGCATTCAGCACGATCAAACTAAAATGTATTGTAATATATATGTGTGTGTAATTAGATATGTTTGTACGTCATCAAATTCAATGCACATTCTGAGAAATCTTTTCACGGCTTACAAATAGAACACACATATTTATATACATTTGTATGTGAATGTGAATTCTCACATATTTCAAATAGAAGTTGCCTTCAAATATTCTTATCTCTGCGTCTTTTAGTAATTAGTTTTTTCTATTTTGAAAAATTGATATTCATAAAATTTAGTCGAATTCACGCTGACCTGCTAAAACACCGAAAATCAAAGCAAAATTTTGATTACCGTTATTCTTTATCTCTACTTTGCCCACATGAAGAAACTGCGCAATAGAATTGTGAACATTTTGTTTCTGCTTGCAAATACAGCAATTTGAATATGGCTCGATTTTTTTTCTTTTTGTATGTTTAAGTGTTGCCATCGTAGAGCACTGTCTAAGCACAAAACTTGTCAGACAGACTAGCAAACTGACCCCTGAACCCTGAACCGTTCACATCCATTAATTGGATGGTTCGCTGTGACATGAGACTCCGGCTACTTTAGTTTAGCATGCAGTTCTTCAGCCCTGTCACGCTCGATATTCTTTAATAATTTAATATAATATAGCACACAAATTTGTGTGTGTGTGTGTGTGTGTGCGCGTGTGTTTGTGTGTATTGGATGATGACCTAGAGGAACAGCCCGATGGCCTCCTCCTACTAGCTGCCACGTTCACTATACACATACACAGTCTATTAAAGCTCAAAGGCCACAAGGCAGCACTGTTGTAGCTCTTATAAAAATAAATACTCGCTTTAAAAAATGTTGGTGCCAATTTGGTACAATTGGCATATATGGCAACCCTTGCACATTGCCGAAGGGGGCCTTGGTACACTAAAGTGCTTTTTGCTAACCTCAAAAATTAAGTGCCCTAAAATGTTAATAGATGTCGCCAAAAGCGGGTAAGTCTTTGATTTACTATGCGCTGATTGGTAACGTCAAGATGAAGTGCCCTAAAATGTTAATAGATGTCGCCAAAAGCGGGTAAGTCTTTGATTTACTATGCGCTGACTGAGAACGTCAAAATGAAGTGCTCTAAAATGTTTATAGATGTCGCCAAAAACAAGCAAGTCTCTGATATTCAAAATATATAGATATATATATATATATATATATATGTAGATAGCACAGTTTGCACTTGTGTAGCATTTGCAATAAACCAAAAAAACACCAACAAAAATGATGGCTCCTAGTTTAATATTCAAATGGTGATCGTAATAAGGATTTGCTGCATTTTTTATATGTATATTATCGAAGTTAGAATTTATTTCTGTGTGTCTGTGTTTGTTCGTGTGTAATGGCGCTTTTTTCCCCTCATCCCCCTCTGAGGAAGCGCCATTAGCCACATGCGAACATTTTGTGTCACGCGCACACAAACTGAATTCCACACTGTAATTGTTGCTCACGTGCAGCGCAGGATGGTAGAAAAGCAATAAGAAGAATAGCACCATAATGCCCCGACTTGCAGGCGCTGCGTGCTGGTCGGGTCTGCCCTAATATGCCCTTGGTTGCTCTGCCCCCTGATCCCTGACCTGGCATTGCTTGGCTCCTCGTGCACAGCAACAGAAATTCTTTCGAAATGCTAAACAACTTACATAATATACATATGGTAAGTGCATGTATATTTTTTTCGAGAATCAAGAATTGATTTGTTAATTGAATGAGAGTAGAGAAACTTTCTTTCAGTACCTGACACCATTGACAAAATCTTGATAGCTAATTTTGCCATCGTTGTCGGCATCGATTTCTTTCATCATTTCATTGAACTCCTCATCGGAGCATCTTTCGCCTAGATTATACATAACATTGCGCATCTCGACGGGTGTTATGAAACCGTCCTCGTCGCGATCAAATAGCTTAAAGATCGCCATTAGATTCTCATCCTTGCCCAGACCCTCCATGCGCTTCCCAATCATCTGTTCGAACTCCAGCAAATTAATCACACCATCACCATCCGTATCGATTTCATCGAACAGATCGTACAGTTCCGCCTCGGTGGGGAAATGCCCCAGCGATCGCATCGCAATACCCATCTTCTTCGCGGAGATTCTGCCACTGTCATCTGGATCGACCGCTTTAAAAGCATCACGTATTTCCTGCATTTGATCCTCGTTCATTGGAATTGTTGCTGCCTCCATTTTGTTCAGTCTGGAAATCAAATTTCAAATATTTACAATATTTTTTAAATCAACTGAATGTTTAATTTTGTTGTGCTATTTTCGAGTCAGACTTGAGATATATATGCTACATTATAGTATAACTGAAGTATAGCTTAAAGCCAACTTTGATTTTAACAAATGTGAATGGAAACTAAAATTCTGAGAAGAAATAGAGTCAAACAAAATGATTGTAAATCAATATGTTATTTATTATCAAGGCCGACTTCTCAATAAACCGAGATATGGCGACGGATCGAAAACGAACAAGTTCCACAACTCTGTCTTTGATCGAAGCCAAACATATTCGAATACGCGATTAACAGAAACGTTTGCAAAACAACATTTTTGAATATTTTTCTAAATAAAATGCCCTAATAGCAATAAATTTAATCAATACCAACTCCTAGCCATTAAATGATGTGGGTAGTCCTTAATTGTATTAAAGCAATTGCAGGGTGAAGAAATTTGAAGCGATCATTGAGTCTGTATAAAGCCAAGAACTGCAGTTAAAGTTTTGTATCTCTGTTGTTCAATGGGATTGTAAATCCGCATTTCTTTTTATTAAAAATATATATAAAGCTTTGATTTGGTAAAATTGTCGTCTTGTCGAAGTTTTAATAAAATTTGAATTGGCATAAGCCATGATTGGGTTTGCTGACGCTTCAATTGGTGGCAGGAAAACATTGCTTGGCCGGATTGCAAGCTGTCATGCGATTTGCGGCGATGACAATCATTGGAGGCGCCTCCCCCGCCCACACCATGCCCCGGTCATGCCTGTTTTCTTTTTGGGGCACCCACAATCTGTTACAGAGGACAAACTCTTTAGTGGCATGTGACACGCCCATCGGAGCCGTAAATTTGAGGTCAACACTGAAAAGCACGAAAAATATTCCATTGTTAACATAATTTGACTGTCGGTGTCCATTGGGAGTAAATCACCTTCTCTCTGTGTGTTTGCCTAATCAGAATTATATTTGTTTACTTCGTTGGGTATCGAAAGTTGAAAATTAATTGGGTAAACTGGAATACATATAGTTTTTGCTGATATTGTTGGCTATAGTTAATCGTATATTTTGAGTGAGAGTTCAACTGAACCAACTAAATAACATCATTTAAGAATTAACCTATTCTGATATTGGACAAATTGATAATCTGTTCAAGAGTATGTATTCTTAAGAAGTTGTCGCCTTGAAGACCTTACTTACATTAATATTTATTCCTCGCATTTGGTTTGTTGCTGTTCTTTCAACATTTTTGTTAATGACACTTTCTGTAAACTGAATTTTGCTGACCATGCCAAATGACTTGTTTATTATTATGCCTAAGTTCTGAGTTTTTTTTTTAATAAAAGGAGCGCCCTTCAAATAATATTTGTACGCAATGCTGTCGGCGACATTTGCGTGTCTTCATCTGGTCAACTTGGCTGGGCGGTGTCGAAACTAAAATTTATTGATTTTGACTTACTTATTGATTAACAAAATATATATCTCAAAACAGAGCACAGAGCTTGTCACGCAACTTTGTCAAACAGTTGACTTATACTATATGCAAATATAGTCGTATTTATGTACATCAAATATTTACACATTTGTAGAAAGAAAATTACCTTTTACTGTCACTTCTTCGGGTATGCTGAAAAGTGTGTTGGATATGCTACCGGTTCGTGTACCAGTAACAAAGTGTCGCCGCAATCGGTACTTGAAACAAATTGGGCTGGACGATGTGAATACGCAAAGAGTTCTTTTTGTACTAGTTAATTTCATGAAAAATGTGTGGTTTATATACAAAATTCTTAGACGATAATCTTTGCTTAGGGCTAGTTATTCAATTTACATTTGAGCCAAACAGTCAATCCTTATCTATGCACTTCCAGATACCATGCCAGATGGTGCAACAAACAATGTTTGCATGCAACCAATGGGTCGGTTGCATATTTGTTTCATTGATTCTGTGCGCTATCAGCAGCCTAAGATTTTCTGCTTTTGAAGAAATCATACAACATTCATTATCGGTACTACAAACTACAATTGATTGATTGATTGATTTGTTTCTGATACTTGCAGGAGAATTTGCGGGTGGGCTTGGAACGCAAAAAACTCGATCTCGAGCCGAAATATTATAAATTGCTGGGCTTCGCATCGCCGCTGAACACAAAGGAGAACGATGATGCCGCCTCCCATCAGCCAGTGCAGCAGCACCAGGAGACAGATACGCCGGTCACGGCAAGGCGGGCGGCACAGGAACTCCAGCAGCTGCACAGACGTGACGGCACTCGGCAAATGGCAGCGATAGAATCAAATCTAGTCCAGGAACTAGATCAGCAGGAGCAACAGCTGCAGCAGCAGCAGCAGGAGAAGAGTCAACGGAAACGGATAACGACACCGTACAATGGCACCAAGGCCAATTTCACCATAGTCACGTATGTGCAGCAGGAGCGACAGGTGGCATCGGCCATATTGTTGGCACAGAACATTGCCGCCAAACTGCCCAGCGAATATCTGCTCATCTATGATCTGGGCGTGTCAGAGGAACAATTGCGCACATTGACCGCCTACTGCAACAGCAGTCGATGCACCGTCATCACCTATGACCTATCCGAGTTTCCCTCGTCCGTCAACGATCAGCGAACGCACGCTTATCGACCCATTGTGATAAAGGATGCCTTGATGCGGGCCAAATCGGTGCTGTTTGCCGAGAACTATATGCGTATACGAGGCGGTTATCGGGAGCTGCACGAGCTGCAGAATCGCGTCATGGTTGCCGGCGTCCTCGGCTGGAATACACCGACAGCCGTCTCATCGCGCACCCATCCAAAGATGTTTGACTATTTCGAGTCGGACGCCGAGGATTTTATATTTCTGCGCATGGTCGATCTGGATACGGTCTTCTTTGCGGACACGCTCTTCGTCACGGAGAAGATTATGCTGCCGTGGCTTAAATGTGCCCTCACATTGGAATGTATCGATCCAATCGGTAAGTGGGCGTCGCTCCCATCTCCCTTCTTTCTCTGCCCCTTTTTCCTTTTACATACACATATGAAGTCATTACTTACCCGTAAGCATGGCTCGCTCTCATCCACATCCCCAACCCCATCCCTTTCGCCGTCGCAATCAAAATCACATTCATTCCTAGCGCTCTTTTCTTTCCAGCTGTGCCCCACAGCGCTAATGACCATCATTTACAGCGCATTCAGCTGAATGATAGCAAACAAGCAAATCTACATGTTTCGTTTGTACATATATACATATGTCTACCATACCTTATATATCTTTTCATTGCTATGCATAAAAGAGTTTAATCTGACGGATGAATGTCAATCAACCTAAAACCCTCCCAAGACATCAGATCTAAAAATGTAGCATACATTAAAGGGTATTTCCTATTTGGACATCTTTACTTGCTTTCTATGTAAATTCTGAATCGTGGCAAACCTCTACGCAGTTATAGGTTTCAAAGCATATTTAAGAGCGTTTGCTTTAGTTCGTTCTGTGTAATGGAATTCAATGTCGAATTGAAATCAATCTACATTAGATAAAATATGCAATTCACTTTGGTTTTTATTATAATTAGCATACCTGACGTGTACGACAATGGCGCATAATATTGATTAACATTATAAATGGACCTAGAACTACGGCCTTTAGTATCAGCCAGAAGAGTTTGGGTAAATCTGCGTTAATATTGGTAGCGGCAAACAGATACTCCTGGGGCCCAACACGGTAGCGATGCTGGCCGGTGAGCTGACAATGGGTATCGTAGATGATATACCATGTTTCCAAAAGCCAAACAGCCATGGCAAGAAATCCGTTAAGCATGCCCATAAAGTATGCGCCAAGCATAAATAGTCCAATAACCATGCATATAATAATGACACCAATGCCAATTGTAAATTGAAATTTGTTCTGTTTGGTGTATAAAGTCAAAAGCAGCAGTTCAGTAATGAAAATCAATGGATATGCATGCATCTGCAAATAATAGGCAAATTATAATAATGAGAGACATATATAAGGCATACAATATGCGTACCCAACGTGATTGCCACTGCTTCGTTATGAGTAAACACTTGAAGAACTGTGTGGCGAGCGAAATCAAGAAAAATACGATATAATTATACGGTGGAAAGCGTCTCCAATTTGGCCAAATGTAGAGCAATATATACATAATAAAGACAAAATAACCAGAACCATCAGGCACATATTTATGTAAAATGTAGTTATTCGGATATAATCGTATTATCTCCATTATTGGCGAAAACAATGATACTTGTATCTAAAACAAAATGGCCCCATTTAGGGATAATATTTGAAATTGAAAGGGATATGGATATGGAGAAACTTACCATTAACAAGTAATACAAACGACGCACCAATCTCCGCCTTAGTTTTGGGTCATCTATATCGAAGTTGTAACTGCGTCCATGTAATCCATCAAGCAGCAGCTCACATTGTATGCTCACGTCTTGTAATTTATATTTATATATAGATGATATATGTTAACAAAAGTGCACATGTAATTACCTGATTTATGGCCAAATGCAACAGTTTCCATTCCGATTTCTAACTGAATGATACATCATTGTAAAAACCATCGAAATCGTTGATAAATTTAGTATCTGGTAAAATAATCATTTGATTATAATTATATCTACATAATTGATAGCTATCTATCTAATTGTTATCTCTTAAACCATATTTTTAACCAGGTGCCCAATCGAACGGCTGCAAGTTTAACAAAAAGCCACTCTATCGATACTCTGGCTGTCATGGCTACGATGCGTCCGCATTCAATATTGTGCTGGGACTCACATGGCATCTGGACGACTCGAAATATTCATTGCCCTACACGGCTAAGGAGAACATGTTCTACAAGGAGACGCTCGAGCAGGCGACGAAAATATTGGAGAATCGACGACGCAACACTAGCGACACATCCGATCATCCATTTACGGAGGACTGAGCAAATGCAGCAGCAGCAGAAGCAGAAGCAGCAGCAGAGGCAGCAGCAGATGCATCTGATATACACTTGTAACATTTTCTATATTTGTATATACACACACTCACGAGCCGATGGATCAAAGCAAGCCAATTGCTTACACTAATTTGCAAATGTGTGCTTTATTATTATGGCAAAGAAACTTCATACACACACACCATAACATAATATTACATACATACATACATACTAAATACATACATCATAGGTGTCATTATAAAAAATGTAAGATGGAAAAATGCGAAAGAATTTCGAAGAGTTACTTAGATCAAATTTACACATACATACACATGTATGTAATATAGGTCGTGCTATACCTTACTTCAGGGACCGTAAAAATTATAAGCTATATATTATAAATATGACTAATGTTTATTTCTTAAATTTGCTCTTCTTGCTAAGCTTTACTAAATAACTCAGGTCATACTGATAACATTCTGTGTGACAAAAATATAGGTTTTCATGATTTTGCAAATACGAAAAGGCGAAAGATTTTTCAAAAGTCAAAAGATGTTTTCCCGTTTTTTAGGTTGCTTTCAAAAGATATGTATTAATCCAGTCATAAACGGATTTTGATTTCCTATTTTTTGGGCAAATTAAAAATTCTTTTGTTGAGTCAAATTTTCCGCACAGAATATAATCAGTATGGGCTGCGCAACTTAGTATAAATCAAATTATTAAATATATAAACAACTAAGTAATATGCACAAAAACAGTAAATCTAAATTCATACGTGTGTGCATACGATAAGATTATCCAAATAGAAGACACCACTGATATAATTCTGTTGCCTGTACGGCTATAGAATTTACGGTCCCTGCTGTGTATACATCGTCCATGACCAGAGCAGCAGCAGCTTCTGTCCAATAAATACGCCTTAGTAACTTATTTGTTATTCTACATTTTTGTGTATCTTTGAATATCGTTTGGTTAATAATGATACACACCCTATTTTTAGCTATGTTCATTTTTTGTGTATATATTATTTATGTAAATAAAAGAGAGGAATTACATACAGTTTGTGATTGTATTTGATAGTTACACACATATTCATGCAATTTCAATACAAATAACTAAATATAATTACATATATTAAATGTACTATAGAAAATGAGCCAAAAACGTTAGCTTAATAAAGTAAAAAGTACTATAAAAATGAATCCAAAATTGTTTTTGTTTATGCTCGATTTATTATTTATACTCATTTTAAAATACAAAAGTTGTTTGTATACATAAAACAAACAATATATTTATATATATCTAGTGAATAGTTACATAAGTATAGTTTAGATGTAGCCTAATTTGTTGTCATGAGTTTGATTAAACATTAGTTAAAATAGGTGAAGCAAACCGAATTGTATTTCAATGCCCGTTCTGGTAAGTTAAGTGTAAAAATTTAATTTGTATACCTTGATTAGACAGATATATTCTTTGTCAGAGTCATTAGCCGAGTCGATATAGCCATGTCAAACATTCAGTTTCGATCTGCAAGGGTCTGTAATCTTATTATTATTTTGATTATTTTTTGCCCACTGTGTTTTGCTTAGATTTTAGTTTTCTTGTTGAGGGTTTCTATGTTTTATACTGTTTTATATATTCGTTGTTGTAAATAAACATTTATAATGCTCCTGTATAACATCAATAATAAAGTCATATAGATATCGACTTAATTTTATAATCCGATTCAAAGTATCAGCATTATGAATATGAATATTAAGCCCTGCAAAAGCGTTTACCTTCTAACTAAACGTAATACATACACAAATATGCGCACAACATCCATATACAAAGTCAACGCCGCGAATATATAGTCCTCCGGATTAAACTGATAGGTATGATTGCCGCCGATAATCAATTGTGTGTCATAGATCAATAGGAAACTGGCCAGTAAGGCACCAAGGCACGACACCGCTATCTCACCAAAGGTTCCGCGTACAAATATACCCGAAATTGAAAGGACGAGCAAACAGATCACTACCGACACAAGGACACCGCCCCAAGCGGTAAAATCATATTTCGTTTGTATGGCAAATATGGACAGTCCCACAACCAGCGCTGCAGTTATTCCAACAGCCTCTAGCACCACGACACTGTCAAGGGTGCCAGCGGCGGAACCAAGAAGTAGCGACATGGTCACCGTGAACACACCCAGGCACACAAAGTTAATGGGGAAGGAGCGTCGAGCAGTTTCACAGCAGACCATTGAGAACATTACGACAATGTTGATGACCATGGCTACGCCCACCACTGATGGGTTCTCTCCGACGAAGCGGTTGGTTGGTTTGTGGTACATAAAAATGCATATAACGCCAATCGTGAAGAGTATCTGTGCCTGCAAGTGTGAATTATAGTCTAGTTAATAAAAGCAATTTGTCTAACTCAAGCGTCTCAACTTACCAAAAGAATAAAGTATACTTTTCGTATGAAACCCTTTCGTATGGTTTGATCATTAAAAATAATGTTTTTCGCTTCCAGACCATCATTTTGCATTACAATGACGGGAGTAACTTCTATAATAACATGTCTTGGCGCATTTGTTTCTGTTTGGCTTGGCGGTGCAGGTAGCGGAATAGGTGGATAACGCTCTCCTTGGTAGACTTGCTCTATAAATTTTCAAATATTTCCATTAGATGATAGTTTTAGAAAGTTTTACGTTTCTTGGTAGTCATTATTTATGACTGCCACATTAATATACTGTTCGCAAGCGGAACAAAGTACGTCACACAAATGGGATACATTCATGAATTCAAGATATTTAGTATCTACACGTTTAAGTATTTTTATGCAAACGTAAGTAGTATTATTGCATGCATTCCTATCCATTCGGCTCACTTATTCATTTAGGTGTTTTGTTTAAAATGCAAATAAAAATTTTTAAATCCTTAAGCCAAGGACCAAAAGTCTTTTATGTGCACTTTGCACTTTGTTCGATATGGCAGCTTTTTCACTTACTTGCTTCAGAGTCTATTGGTTCATCCGATTGCATCCGAGTATACATCTTTTGTGTGTAACAAGCTCACGCTGCTGCCGGTACAAAAATATGCGTTTTAATATAAGAAAATCCCGTTCTTATCTTGCTGCTTGTTATCTCCGTCCAAAATGGACCAAGCGCTTCTCCAGCTATAAGAGATGAGTGCAGTCCGTGCTTTTTTCAACAAGCACGTATCCGGAAATAATTTGCTAAAAAACGTCAAGAAATCTTAAATTCCTCAAACGCTTCTAGCAAAATCGGACTAAGATAATTCGTTATATTTCATTTAATGAAAATAAATTTAACTGCCATCATAGCATAACATAATTTCATTAAAAATAATTTCATTAAAATCAAAAATAAATGGATCGTGTCCCTGTCGTGCAATAAAATTCGCACGATATTTTGGTGCTGCCACCTATGAAAATTTTGCGATGGTTGCGTTGCGATTCCTTTGCTAAAAAAGAGCGCGAGAAATTGAATTTGTAAAAGCTTTATATTACTCACAGCAAAAATAACGAAACTTATATCTTGTGCAAGAGTAGTCAGTATAATCTCAGCATCAGCAACTGAAACAAGTTCAAATTCGCGGAGGTACAGAAAACGAGTTTGGTGCTCCCAAGCTGAAAACAAAAAGTAAAAGTAAGGTGCGCGTGTGTTTAACCAACAATGATTGTTATTACGAAATTGTTCAACATAATTATAATTTTTCTGTGCGCACAACATGCACTGATTACAAAAATCAACGCATATGATCCAAATGATACGAAAATAGTTGAATGTTGCCTTCCACCAGCTGGAATGTTTGAGGCCTTTTATCCCCGTGAAGTAGAGGGTATTCCAAACAGCGCTTCTCGTCCCGCTCACGGCCATGGCAGTTTCTTCAAGCATCGAAATCCTGCTCTGGTGGACACCAAAAATGCAGCTGCTTATGGCTATCGCTTCGATGGCAAACGACGCTTTAATTTTGATTAGTTTGTAAGACCCACCTACATTTCAAAGCAATTAATATTCTTATTCATATGTAAACCCCAGTTTGAAGAAAGTTAATAAATGAAACGGAAAATCAGTCAAATGTTTAAATTTTCACGGCTGCCAATGTGTTATCGATATACGCAAATACAGCTGTGATCACGTTGGTTTTTGAATGACATTTGGCATGTCAGTAGGAATGAAGAAGAAAATCTTTTTTTTTTGACAAAAGTATGTCTTTGAAACAGATTTATTGAACGCAACAAAATTCAACATTTTAAATTGTATATACAGTTGAATACGTTCAAAGCCAGACCCAAATCACCTGCAAATCATGAACGCGAGAAGCTTCAGTATGCTGAAACTGCTAAAAAACTCTTGGCGCACGTAAGAATCATGTGTTGTGTGTGTGTGTCTGCGTGTGTGTGTGTGTGTGTGTGTCTGTGTACATAGACCCGGTATATGAAATAATAATTTCAATATTATTCAAATAGATTTCCACGGCGCTTCGCCACAAAAGTAACAACAGTCGGTGGTGATGAAATTGGCAGCGGTACTGGCATTGGTCAAATCACTGGACGCGTCCGCAGCGATGAGGGTGGACCACACAAGGTGAACACGCCGTCCAAACAGATTGTTACGCATCTGCCGCCGCTAACCGAACCACTGCCAAACTTGCCGGAGGCCGTCTATGCTAAAGCATTGGCGGAGAGTGCGACCACAAAGGTCACCACACTGGCAAATGGGCTGCGCATCGCATCGGAGCCGCGCTACGGCCAATTCTGCACTGTGGGTCTGGTGCTGGACTCTGGGCCACGCTACGAAGTTGCATATCCCAGTGGCGTATCACATTTCCTTGAGAAGCTTGCGTTCAATGTGAGTTCAACTATTCATTCTTATAAAATTGTCACTTATTTTTTACGTGCTCAATTCTGATCCGCAGTCCACAGTTAATTTTCCTAACAAGGATGCCATACTCAAGGAGTTGGAGAAGAACGGTGGCATCTGTGATTGTCAAAGCTCTCGCGACACCCTAATATATGCGGCCAGCATTGACAGCCGTGCCCTTGAGTCGGTGACCCGTTTACTGGCTGATGTTACGCTGCGACCCACGCTCAACGAACAGGAGGTAAACTTGGCGCGTCGCGCTGTCAGCTTCGAATTGGAAACACTTGGCATGAGACCCGAACAGGAACCAATACTCATGGACATGATACACGCAGCGGCATACAGAGACAATACGCTTGGTTTACCAAAGCTCTGCCCGCCCCAGAATCTGGAGAGCATCGATCGCAATGTGTTGATGAACTATTTAAAGTATCATCACTCACCAAGCCGGATGGTCATCGCTGGCGTGGGCGTAAGACTCGCTTTAGCCCATTTGTGATATTTATTTTATTAATAATATATTTATCTAGGTGGATCATGATGAGCTAGTTGAGCACGTGGAAAAGTACTTTGTCGAAAATGAGGCAATCTGGATGAAGGAAACGTTACCAAGTGAGGCTCCCAAGCAAGTCGACACTTCGGTCGCGCAATACACAGGCGGCTTGGTTAAGGTAAGCGGTCACATATTAAATTGAATCATAATTCAGTTTGTTCATCTAAATAGGAACATTGTGAAATTCCCATTTATGCGGCCGCAGGGCTGCCCGAGCTGGCTCACGTTGTACTCGGCTTTGAGGGCTGCTCACATCAGGATCCGGACTTTGTGCCACTGTGCGTGCTCAACATTATGATGGGTGGCGGTGGCTCATTCTCCGCCGGTGGTCCCGGCAAGGGCATGTACTCTCGTCTCTATACCAAAGTGCTGAATCGCTACCATTGGATGTACAGCGCCACGGCGTACAATCATGCCTACGTGGACACTGGCCTCTTCTGCATACACGGCAGTGCCCCGCCACAACATATGCGAGACATGGTCGAGGTGCTGACGCGCGAACTGATGAACATGGCCTTCGAGCCGGGCACTGAGGAGCTGATGCGCTCCAAAATCCAACTGCAATCGATGCTCTTGATGAACCTGGAATCACGACCAGTTGTGTTCGAAGATGTGGGTCGCCAGGTGCTGGTCACGGATAATCGCAAGCGCCCCGAGCATTTCATTAGGGAAATTGGTAAATAGACAATTTCAAAATATGATTCACTTATTTCAATCGTAATCATTGCAGAAAAAGTAACAGCCGCCGACATTCAGCGTGTGGCACAAAGACTGCTCAGCTCAGTGCCGTCGGTGGCTGCGCGTGGCGACATTCAGAATCTGCCCGAGATGTCGCACATAACCAGCGCATTCAATGGAACTGGGCGCTCGCTTGGACGTCGTCTGTCGCTCTTTAAGTAAGGAAACCCTTTCCAAATTTATACGTTGTTGAATTCGTATTGCATTTTGTACCACGGGCACTCAAATTGATTTGAGTTTGTTAAAAATTTAAAATTCATTACATAAATCTTGATCTTTTCACTGTTATGTGTGTGCGTGGTATTCAAAACTCGAACTATTTTGTAGCGATTAAAGGTAAGAAACAATCCACATTTCAAAATTGTTGGCGGCCAGTCAAACTATATTTGCGTAATCATTTTGAATGAATCGGGGTAACAACAATTAATTAAGCATTCGTTGTTTAGTCGTGTTTCAGGAAACTTAACTTGCAAATATCAATAAAAAACAAACTGAGTGCTTGCAAATATTAATATTAAGGCATTAATAAAAAAAAGTACAAAGCTCAAATAACATCAAAGAGCAACACTCAAATTTGCGTTTATTTTATTTCTATTCAATTAGTAGTAGTTGTAAGCAAATTAAACCGATGACGATGAGGATACGGGTGATATTGAGCCGTAAAGCAGATCTGGATGCTGCTTGGGCGGTGTGCTAGTTGCACTGTCGCTATCACTGCTGGTGCTGCTGCTGCTGCTACTCCGACTCCGACTCCTTGAGACATGAACTGGTGCTAGAATTGGAAAGTATACAATTAAATATAGAAGGGATATAATGTGAGAATTGATTCACTTACATCTGAGTGTTTTGCTGGCATTGTCATTGTCATCTTCATCGTCCTCGGGCAACTCATCACTGGATATATTCTCGTGCATGCGATATTGTTTGGGCAGATGCGATTCATCTTTGAGGGGCGGTGCGTATTTGGGCTTCTTGGTTCTCTCGTCTTGCGGCCTATCCGCTTCCGTATCCATTTCGTTGCCGGTTTGCTTCTTAATGCTCTTGGCAATGACCCGTTTCTGATGGTCTAGTTGGGGGAACAAATCGCGTGAGTTCTCCAACGCCTGCTTGGCCGCATTCATCTCCGCCTGCTGTATGGACGAGCCACTGGCGGTGGCCAAACGCTTGGAGCGAAAATAGACAGCCACTTTGTAGACGCGCGTATTTGTGGGTCCAGTGGCTTCCACTACCTTATAATAGGGTATATCTGGCTCGCCGCCATCCATGGTGCGCAATGTGAGACAGCATTGCTGTAGCTTTGACTTCGGATCGTTCCAGTCCTGATTCATGATGAACAGCTGCAGACGTGGAAACAGGCAGACGTGGCAGAACTGCTCGCAATACAGCAGTCCCTTGTCCACATACAAAGCACCCAGGAAGGCTTCAAGCAGATCGGCACGATCTTTGGTCTTCAAGTCCGCCTTGGGATTGGCATAGACAGCGTACTGGGGCATTCCCAAATCGTCGCAGACAACAGCCTGAGTCCGATTGTTGACCAGCGAGGAGCGCAGCAGCGACAAGTGACCCTCATGATGTTCCGGAAAGTGACGATACAAATACTCCGAGCAAATCAATTGGAGCACAGTGTCACCCAAAAACTCCAGCCGCTGATTGGAACCCAGCGTCAAATGGGTGAAGCCAATCGAGCGATCTGTGAAGGCACGTGCCAGCAAACGTATATGCTTGAACTTGATGCCAACGGAATCCTCGAACTTGGTCAGATCCTTCAGAACGCGATATGAATCAATGCAGCTGCGATCGCCTAACGGTTCCTGTTCCTGCAATGGATGCTCCGGCAAATTTTTCCAGATCTTCAACAACTTATCGTCCTGCCGGAACAGTGCATCGGTGAATACTTCATCGGCCACCTTGATGCCGCCATCCAAGAGCAATGCGCCCATCAAAGCCTCAAAACAGTTGGCCATTGCATGACGCAACTCGAGCTCGTGACACAAATCCGATCCGTGGGCATACAACATGAACTCCTCGAGTTGTAATTTCTTGGCGAGCAGTGCCAAGTGCTGATTCTGCACAATCGCCGCACGATAAGTGGCCAGGCCGCCCTCTTCCAGCTCGGGGAACATAAAGAACAAATGGATTGAGCTCAGGAATTCGACAACGGCATCGCCGAGGAACTCCAAACGCTCATTATGCGTTATATTCGACAAAGTCTCGTGATCCTTGCCAAAACGGGACATGATGCTGACCAGCGTATTTATGCCCCGTTTGCGTGTGTTCATATAGTGAATCTTTCGATCCCCATATTCCGGCTGACGAATGCCACAATTTGTTAGCGAATTGCGCGCATGATCCGGATTAGTGCCGTAGTTCTCCTTGTACGATGGATGGGTCAGCGCCAGCTGGAGCAAATAACGATTCTTGAACTTGTAGCCAATGCTCTCCTCGAGCAGATCCAGCGACTTGTGGAACCGCAAGTGCCCGGTGAGCACCGGTATGAGCATGGCATGCTGCACAATGTCGCACATGATGCCGGTGCGATAGAAACCCTCCGAACTGATGGCCACCGTAATATTGCGTTTCATGCGTCCCTGGGTGCGCATCTCCTGCAATCGCTGCTCCTTGTCCTCCAGCTTGCGTTTGTCCTTGAACGATGGCTTCGACATGTTGGCCATTAGATGACGGAACTTGACATATTCACGCCACGCCTTCTGATACTCGGGATTGCCCGCATAGCTCAGCTGTGGCGGACGGATGCCGAAGTGTACAATCGCCGGATGTGAGATACCGGTCTCCCGATCCAAGCACACAGGCAAATCCGAATTGTTTCGATCCAACTGATCGACGCGCAGCGAACATGGCTTGTGGCCCGGCTTCGTCACCAGCATGCCCTTGATAATGTCCACATATTTTTGCCACTCATGCGTACTGATCTGATTTAAGTGGAGCAACTGCTGACGCTCCACCAGCTCGGCCGAGTTGTCCAGCAGATACTTGAGAACCTCGCACATGGCCAGCACTTCTTTGCCATTGTCGGGCAGCTCGCGCACAAAACGAGGCAGAAAATGAAAGGCTGGACAGGAATCGTCAGCGTTTGCCGATCCATTCGGTATCAGATTGAAGTCGACAAGCTCCAGCAGCTCATGGAACAGGTATTTAACTAAACGATGAAAAGAAAATTCAGTTAAATTTTTGTTTTAGTTTTAAAATGCATCACTACTCACAGAACAAATCCAGTTCACGTATGGTAAAGTTCTCGGGCATCTTCTCCTCATCGTACTCGATGGTGTACTCGATGTTGAAGCGAATCACCTTGCACACGGGCAGATCGGTGAGGCGCACATGCGACAGCAGCGAGAATCCCTCGAAGAGAAACTCGTGCTCGTCGTGCTTGATAATTGTGGGCGTCTTGGTCAGAAAGTTTGTGGGCGGTGAAATGGTGATGCGATAATGATACAAATTAGATGCGTTATTCGTATCCTTATCGCACACCCGATAGCCCTTCTCGCCCGGATAGATGCCGTGCCGTATGCCGATGCGTCGCGACTTGGCCGAGCAACGGCACAGCGGACCATCGTTCATCTCGCCAGCGTCGTTGTGCCACAGATCGGGATGGACGCGCTGCGGATGGAGCACCTTGCGCGACAACTCCTCCATGCAGCAGTCTTGCTCAATCTTGAAGGCATCCTCATCCGAGTCGGAATCAGAGCTCGAGGAGCATGCCTCCGACTTGTGCTTGTGTTTGCAGGCGCGTCGTCGTGTCTTGCGTGGTGGCGGCTCATAAGCGGGCAAATTCTGACGCTCTCGTACGGCACGCTGGATGAGCTCGTCATCGAAGAGGGCGCACAGTTTGTGGAGGCGTGTCTTGGCCTTAATCTCGTGCTCCGTCTTGGTGCGCTCGTAGTAGAGCTCAGCGGGCGAGGAACGCACCCAGGTCTCAGCTGGCGCCTCAGCCTCGTTGAGTGCCTTGATTTTCTTAACATAATCCTCGGACTTTTCGCAATAATTGGCACAATACTGACGCAGCACTCGATCGCGCTCTGTTTCTATCTTTGGAGCATACGCGTCGGATTCACTGCGCTTGCTATAGCTGCGTGTGTCCTCATTGACCGATGTTGTCTTGCGCGCATATGGATAGGGACCGGTGCGTGCCTGTCGCGGATTTTGATAGTGTTGCTCATAGCGACTTTTGTTGTTGTAATTATAGCCTCCACCGTAGTTGTTCGGGTAGCTGTGGTTATAGCCCGCATACCTTTGATCGACTAATCGATAATTGGAATTGTGTTCGTACCGATTGCGTTCCTGATAATTATATGAGTGCGTGCTCTGTCCATACTGGTCATAATCATATGCGCCAGCCGATGGATGAGCATAGCTTGTGTGTCCAGCATAGCCTTCATGGTAGTAGTATGGATTATATGAATGTTGGGCTGGATTTGCTGCGTATGGTTGTGACTGTTGTGGGCATGCGGAGTGTGGTGCAGCATATTTCATATAATTAGCATAGGAACTGTGATCGTCATTTAAATTATTGACACTCGACGGATGCTGCTCGTAATTGAATTGATTGGTGGCTGCAATTGGTACATCACTTGTGCCTGGTGGTCCGTCATCTTGTACGCCAGGCGGCAATAGGTGTTCCGTGTCCGGTGGTGGAGGCGGCGGAGGCGGAGGTAGCGTAGAATATTCCTGTGGCGGCGGCAATGGAGGCTGATCCATTATTGTATTTTTAATCAATTATTTCTTAAACTCGACTTCCCTGCTGCAATGTGACCATAGGTAGCAGTCGCAGTAACTTTGGTAGCCCTTAACAACAGTGCTGGGTAGTTAAAGTGAATCAGCTGACATTGTGAGACAAGTTCAAATGAACTAGTTAAAGCACAGCTGATCAATCACATACAGCATTCTTATATATTTACATATATATCAAAGAGACGAGAGATTGTCATCTGCCCACAAAATGGACACGGAAGCACCACCTGTACAGCCTGTAGAGAACACCCTTATCAGCTGTCCAGGCACCACGCCCGGCACACCTTTGAGCAAAAACCAGTTGAAGAAGCAACGAAAACTCGCCGAACAACTCGAATTTCGTAAATTGCGTCGGCTCAAGGAACGCGAGCGCCGCAAAGAGAAGAGAGCGGATGCGAAGAGCAAGGGATTACCATTGAGTGTTGGCCCATCTCGCAAGGAGCTAAAGCGGCGGCAGGTGTCCGTAATTGGTCAACCGAACGCTGCAGATGCGATCAGCGTGGCGATCGATTTGAATTTCGATGATTTGATGCAGGAACGAGATATTGCCAAGTGTGTGAAACAATGTCTGCGCATCTACACAATCAATCGACGTGCCGCACTCCCGCTGCGACTGCACTTTAGTGGCATCAAGCGGGATGGACATATACACGAGTGTCTGAAGAAGAACGACGGTTGGGAGAATTGGCACGTGGATTATCACTTTGATTGCACCCACAACGATGTGTTTGAGAAGCAGCAGTTGGTCTATTTAACCTGCGAATCGGATACGGTGCTGGAGAAGCCACTGCCTGGGCATACGTACGTAATTGGCGGCCTTGTCGATCACAATCATTTCAAGGGGCTGTGCCATCAGCGTGCCATAAGCGCTGGTCTGGCGACAGCTCGACTGCCGCTCAGCGAGCACGTCGATATGAAGACACGTTCCGTCCTCAGCACCTTTCATGTGTTTGAGTTGTTGACTCGCGTGGCGGCTGGACAGGATTGGACACAGGCCATTCTCGAAACCATTCCGCAGCGCAAGGGAGCCAAGGCCAAGGAAAGCAATACAACAATAGCAAAAGGAGAACAACTGGAGCCATGTGAACAGCAGCTAGAACTAGTGGAAGAAAAGCAACCATCGACAGAAAGCTGACCCTTTTGTTTTGTTATATTTAGTAAATTATAAATACATTTTCTTTCTACAAAATTGTAAAACCAAATACCAATCGAAATCTCATTTAAAACAATACACTTTTTAAACTGACGAGCTGGCAAGGCCCAATAGCTCTCAGATCTGGCAAGGCTTTTTCGTCGTTTTGCAACACACAACACTCATAATGTTTAGTCTACTGCGTTCTCAACTAGTACAAAATGTGAGAAAATTTGAACGAGCCATGGCTTTTTATGCAGTTTCCAAAGGCCGAAAAGTTGGCATTTATGAAAACTGGGCGCAATGTGAGCAACAAGTGAAAGGCTTCAAGGGCGCTGTTTATAAAAAATTCAACACACGCCAAGAGGCCAATCAATTTATAAGTCCGGCTGGAGCTAGTGGAAGTTATGCACCGGAGGAAATAGCTGTGCCACTGGGCCAAAAACAGACACAGCCAGTCAATTGGGCTGCAAACCAACAGCATTCAAAGAAAAACACAGACTTTTGGCCAGAGGATGTGGCTGAGGAAGACGCTGTCGCCGAAGATGACTTGGTGAGTAGAAAATGCCGCTCAGTTGGTTTCTTCAAATCCTAAGTTTTGTGTATTCGAAGATAGCAGCAATGAATGAAGTTGAAGGATTGCCGGGGCCTTCTTCAAACAGTCGCAAGCGTAAGGCAGAGGATTACAATTCAAAATCCAAATTAAAACGGCACGCATCCAATGTGGAGGAAGCCGTTGCACTGAAACAATTTGGTGCATTTGAGTTTACAATGGATGGCGAAGGCTATGTGATTGTTTATACAGATGGCTCGTGTCTGGGCAATGGCCAGTCAAATGCCTGTGCTGGCTTTGGCGTCTATTTCGGTGACAATCATCAACTGTAAGTGTTGCTTGCAACTTGTTGCACTTTCGTCTAACGATTGGCTCTTCCAGAAATGCTGGAAAACCAGTGCTGGGACGTGTGACGAACAATGTGGGAGAAATACAAGCTGCCATTTATGCGATTAAAATAGCATTGGATTTGGGAATTCCAAGGCTCTGCATTAACACAGATTCGCAGTTTTTAATTAATTCTATAACGCAATGGGTTCAAGGCTGGAAGCGGCGAGGTTGGCGCTTAAAAAACAACGAGCCTGTTAAAAATGTTGCTGATTTCAAGGAATTGGATGAGCTGCTGCAAAGCAATGATATCAAAGTTAAATGGGTGCGTTTCTTATTATATTTGCTATTTGCTTAAACTAAACTTAATAGTTGTTTCTTTTGTATAGAACTATGTCGAGGCACACAAAGGCATCAAAGGCAACGAAATGGCTGACAAGTTGGCAAAGCAAGGTTCCCAATTATATAGAGAATTAAATAACAAAAATTAAATTCCAAATACATTTATGACTTTCCATGTCTTAGCAAGAGAGCTGAGGTGGATTGAAAAGTTTTAATTCAGTAGTTTAATTTTAAACTAAATTGCCGATTCATTTGATTCACATCGTATTATTCCGTAAAGTATCGATACATATCGAGTCGGTTCGATAATATAAAATATCACACATGATTTGTATCTTTATGTGCTGTACATTACTGACTGTGTTGCCTTAAATCATTTTGCACTTGTTTACAATTCCATTAAAGATAATATATTTTGTTAATTAATTAGAGATACTATCACAATGAAATATGCAACAAATCTAGCGATTGTAGCTATATTCCTGTTAGACGGAATATGTTGTCATTCCATACAGCTGCCCACTGTGCGTATTGAAATGGACGAAGTCGGCATGCATAGGTTTGTATTTACTGCAAATGTAACATTGAATTGTAACCAAATATGTTGTTAATTAGAAAACTAAAGTATTCCGTTCAGTTTGATAAGCAACTATTGGGATTGAATTGTGAGTATATGCTTGCTCAACAGCTGCCAGCGGCAGTCTACATTAGCACCGATGAGTTGGACGACTTGCAACGCATGGAAATGGTAAGCACACAAACATATATTGTTATTTTAAGAATGATACTAATAAATCTAGTTACTTTGAAGCTCAGTGCAGTTTACCCGAAATTCATAGACATTGAAATTATTACCGAGAAGGCTAAGCCATTTACGGTGCTATTACGTGGAAAGCCAAAGATTACGGCTTCGCTTTCCCTGCCCATTCATTTTCGTTATCACGCAGCGAGCAAAAAACGGTAAGTACTACACAAATTGTAGATATCTTTATAAATACACATTCACAAACGTTTTTGCAGCACCAAAGCCACGGTGGAAATTAGCACGCCCAAATTATATATCAGCTGTCCGATTGGAGATAAAGAATTAATTGACTCAGAACTTCTTGTCACAGAAAAGCATTTCTGTCTTGACAAACAAAAAGCGATTTTGTAGAGCATCTGAACACGATAAACTCGGCAGACTGCTTGTGGCAGCAAGTAAATGTGGACTACCAGGCACAGTTACCGCTTCGTGCTGAGATTCCTGTGGGCGATGCCAATGGTTATACGATCGTTCTGTATACAACGGTTGCTCTGAGTTGGGCAGCGGCTATTTGGACTATGCTGCGCATTCACTCAGCGTCTCGTCGAATCAATAATAAACTAAGTAAAAAGGATTTATAACACTGGACGATCTCAGAGTACAGCATCAAATAATTCATCTCTTACAAGCGTATAGAAATTCAATTTTGCCAAATTTATTTTAATTATAATAATTATTATTATGGTTTACAATAAAACCATAGTTTACAGTTGTAATGCAACAATCGACCCGTTTTACCATCTGTTGTAGCCGATGTTCTGGTATCTGACTGAAAGCTATAACGCAATGTAATGGGACTAGACATGTTGGGGAGATCATTCCATGGTTATAAGCTCATTATTTATTTAACGATGGGTTGGGTAGCGTCTCTATACACTCAGGGTCACGTCGAATCAATAAGGACTTGCGTGAGCAGTGTTTGCTACAAACATCACTTCCCTAAACATTAAACAAAATTAATGTGGGCCAGACTAGATTATATTATATGTATATTTGCAAATAATGAAGTCACAGATAAGAACGACAGTTGTTGACAAGACGGCGGGACCAATAAATACTACAAATTCGTGATTTCAGGAACAGTATCATACCAAGTTTAAGTAATACCTTTGGATATACAGGTTGCTTAAACCGCACAATAATCGTTATGCTTAATAACAAGCGTTAAATGTAAATAAAGCAGTAAAAACATATAACATACTTTAATTTTTGACACTTATCTCTGTATGTTAAACGACTACTTTGTTATTGCTTTGTTCTTAGTTTATTTGAAGATGTTATCTATTATGGTTCTTTACATAGCTTCAATTCTTTCACATTAAACAATAATGTTTTGAGGCGTTATCAACCACATTCTACTATCCAACTATCCAATCCCAATGTTTTAAGTAACATTAAAATCCGTTCTTCAGGATGTAAGAGGAGTTTCCGCAGAACCCCATACCTGGAAACTACTACTATACTGTAAATTTTAAGATAAGCGCTTAAAATAACCCCAATTGACTTTTGATTTTTATTAAAGAAAAATCCAAAAAATATAATAAAAATGCAGAATATAATAGTTGATTCGGGATTGATTTATTAATTTAATTTGTCTCTCATATACGGATTTTCATTTCTCTATTAATATACTTTTACACGCAAAGAAACTGCTAAGGGCGCAAAACAAGCCAGTAAACAGAACTTCGTCAAAATGCGCCAGCTGATCGATAACAGCCTATAAATAACGTTGCCACATGTATTAAAAAAAACACGAAAAATCATTGCCAGAAAGAATAAAAGATTTAAATTAAATTGGAAATCGTTACTGCAAACGACGCTGAGAATACATACTTGCATTTTCGGGAAGTATGATGAAATTTCTAAACAGGCCAAATAACTAATAGAAATATGTGCTTAAGCATAGAAAATCTAATATGCATAGTATTCTAGAATCCGTTGTGATCATAACTTAACATAATCGATTTAAGAAAGCTTCGAATTTTCCTTGCATAACCCACATAACATTAATAATTAAAATATGAAAAGTACCTTTTACTCTATTTAATAAAATTATTGTTCGTTTAAACTAATGAAATTACATTTATCTTGATTACTATGGCTTATAATAAAACCACAATGTCTTACATCTAATTAACTACTGCTTCAATGCAGATCAACTCAAAATCGATCTACTTTGCTATGTGTTACAACTGTAGTTGTGGATTCAGTCTGAAAATTGATACGTAATGTCATGGTGCTTGACATGCTGGAGAGATCATTCCATGGCTGCACTGTACCCTTGCCCATGACCACAAAGAGGGTGTTGCACAACAAATAGATGCCACCGGTAATGAAGAAAACCACTCGCCATTGAGCTGGATCCTCTTCATTCGAAATAACAGCGCCCACAATTAATGGCGCTATGATTGATGTCACTCCTGCCAGGCCGTTTGTAATGCCCATCATAGGACCAGCAAAATTTGGCGACAAATCCATATGATTGACCAGATAACCACAGAAGCAAGCGGCATTGATGCCCACAGCCAGAGTCAGCAATACGATGGCCTCTGTCTTTTGATCCGCCGTCATGTAGCCCAGTCCAATTAGACAAGCCATGGGCACCACAGACCAATGGAGTTAAATAGCTTGCGAGCCGTTGTTACCGTTAAAGTGCCACGATTGATGAGCATATCAGATATTGGACTGACCACAAAGCAGAGCAGACCCATGGCAAAGTAGGGTAGCGATGAGAGAAGCGCATTCGATTTAACATTTAGTTTCAGGACGCTACTCATATAAGTCGGCATCTCAGTGAGCAGTGTATAGAATCCCCAGGTGAAGCCACAATGAGCAGCCAGTAATCCGTAAAAGGCGGCCGAAGTAAAGATAGACTTCCATGGCACAGCCAAATTCTGCAAAAAAAGGATTCAAACATTAATATCGAATTTAGCGGAAACCCAGGTAGGGCTCACCTGACTATTTTTATTGCTGCCCGTTAGTCCTTCAATGTATTCCCGTTCAATTTTGCTGATGCTGCGTGATGTTGCTGGTTCATCGGCGCCTTGCCAGTAGAATAATATAGCCCAAGCGAGTCCAAGTCCACCAGATATGTAAAAGAGTCCCGGCCAGCCCATGCTCGACTCGAATATTTCACCGCTGCTGATCAAGATGATAGCCGTTCCAAATTGTGCGCCCGAATAGATGCCAGTGGAGAGAAAGCCCCGCTCCGTATGTGGCACCCACTTGGACAACAAGGTGTGTACACATGGATAGACACTGCCCTGAACCAAGCCTGTCAGTACACGCAGCACACATATGTTGATCCAACCACCATTAGCCGCCAGTGGATGAAAGAAACACAAGATTCCACCGATGGATGTGGCAACAGTAAGGACACTTTTGGCTCCAAAACGTTTGGCCAACAAACCTTCACATAGAGATCAAGTTGAGCTTTTGCATCTTTGAGCATTCCAGTAAGTCTCACCTGCAGGCACTTGCGTCAAAACATAGCCCCAGAAAAAGCTGCTCAGAATCAATGACTTGTCGGACGTGTTCCAGCCGTAGAATGGGGCTCCGGCCGTTGATTGAGTCATTGGCACAATTGCAGCGGAGATGTTAACCCGTTGAAAGTAGTTGATCATCATGCCCAAAAACAACAGGACCGCTTGCCAGTGGCGTGCTCCAAACCTGCTTGCTGTCGAGCATACGAAACAAGCTATTAAATTACGCTTATCCATTAATTAAAAAAAGAATGGGTTTACTAGCTAAATGGCTTAAGTGAGCCCTGATCAAAAGGGGAGTCCTTTCGCTTTGTGTGAAGTACACCATAATGAAGCGCTTTGTGATCTGATTGTCTGATTGCTGTCGAGCTATTTTCAAGAATGTTTTATGATGCAAGCTGTTTGCATCGATTATTGTCTAGGATGATTTTAAAATCTGTTTCAAGAATGCTCTGATAGTGAGCGAATTACTTAATTGCCTTTACTTAATGAGTATTGGGTCATTATCATTAACAAAAGCCAATGTGAAAAATAAAATGCAAAGTCGCCTCAATGGAAAAGTTTAGCGTCAGCAGTGGAGTACACAAAGAGGGGCGATCGGGGAACAGATACTTGGAAAATGCCTCTGCATCAGAAAAACAAACAAAAACAACTTATTCAATATTTGAATTATTTGTTAGTATTTGTTACTAAGTCCAGACAATCACAAAGCAAATATTTGGCTATCTAACCACTTGTGTATATTACACAAACAAACTAATTGTCACTCAAAACTAAATTACTTATCTTCCTTCACCTGGTGTGTCATTTCCAGCTTACATTTATAAGATTTTTACAATTTATCAAACATTACGCGAACTTGCGTATATGTATATATATATATATATATCTATGTATATATATACTTATACTTATACTTATACTTATAGCACTAAGCAAGCAATTTTTATAGTCTAGACAATTTCGACTTGTTGAGAAGGTCTGGCTTGCTATAAGTCTTATAATCCTTGATTGCATCACATATATCACGTATAAGTAGACAGCACATTATACAAACTGATAATTGAATGTATATTCAAGTACCCGTGTACTTTACTTATAGATCGCAAGGCGTATCAAGAACCACTTTGAGCTGATTACAAAATCAGTTTTGCGAAATCACTGAAATAATATACATCAAAAATAATTTATAATGGCGATAAACTGAAATAATTGCACTCGTAATATATTTAATTCCTCAAGAATTGCTAAACGTATGTGATTATGATAATTAGCCGATCGATTATAATCGATAGAAAGTGAATTAAGAAACACATAATCACAATCACAATAGCCTAGATTACTTACGTTTTGTTTGACTACCCGCAGTACTATCGAACCCCATTGCACAGATTATCTTTTAAATTATTTACGAGGCTGCACTTTGTATTTCAATGATTGTAGTGTTTGAGTGTGGTCACGGAAGCACTTCTTTGGTTCAAAGAATGAATTCTCCGCGGCGTTCATCGGCAACTGGGACATAAAGTGCCTTCACCTGTGGGTTTTATACTGCCCACAAGAAATGATGTCTCTGATTATCAGTGTCTGCTCGACGGCGGTTAATCATTATCGTTGTCGGCCATAATTGTAAAATAATAAACCACTGACAACTAATTGACATTAATCTTTGTTTATATTTATTTTTTAATTAATAGTTTATAATAGTTTAATTTATATGTTGTAATTTAACTTATCAATTTTAAGTAAACACACTATGTGTTTATTATAGTGTCCAGTCTTATATACATATTAATAATCTCATGTTCCTAACTACATGTACTTAGAAATTCAAATAAGTGCAGACTACTTGCATTTATTGGAATTTCTGGAGAAATGCGCAGTAAAGCACAGCAGATTTGTATCACATCTGTCGTAAATTTGGTTATCTGCCAAAAATGCATGCAGCGTGTGCTTAATACAGATAAGTCCCCGACACAACAATAATATTGTTCTAAGATAATTCATTCATTAAATATAATGCATGTTTTTTATAATGATGAATTTATTTTTGCAAATAATTAAACATTAAATTTGCGTTAACAGTGGACGTTTATCATGTTATCAATTGAGAGTTCTCTGTGTCGATAATTAAATTAACCCGTGAATAACAATAATAATTTTCTCATACATCTGTGGTTTGCTTCACCACTAACCACACTAAACCCAATTTCAATATGCATAAATACTAATTAAGTGTCGACCGTTAACAGACCACATTAAATAAATTAATAAATAATTAATTTTCAAATTATGTATTTGGTATTTTTCTTGTGAGCCACTTAACAACACTGGAAGCGTGCTATCCATCACTTGCAGCTATTGAAGGGACAAAATTCTTTATCAACACTTGTCAATTTGTTTTGTGTTAAATTTTGTTTCAAAAATGTCTAAGCGTTTATCATTTGGCGGTGACGACGAAAATAATATACCCAGAATAATGACCTTTCGGCCAAAATATGAAGAATTCACTAACTTTGCCGCCTATATCGAGTACATGGAATCACGGGGTGCACACAAGGCTGGTCTGGTTAAAATTATTCCACCCGTTGAGTGGACACCGCGTAAATCGGGCTATGATATTGAAAATATAAATATGACAATTCCACCACCGATTTGTCAGGTTGTTGAGGGGTAAGGGAATCGATCAGCAAAGATAATCACAATGTGCGGCTAATGTTTTTCTGGTTGACAGGGCCCATGGGATATATCAGCAGTTCAATATGCAACAACGCCGCCAAATGACGCTCCGCCAGTTCATGGAGAAGGCGAACTCGGAACTCCATCAGACGCCACGACACATTGACTATGACGATCTGGAACGCAAATACTGGAAGAACATTACGTATATATCACCGCTCTATGCGGCCGATATAAAGGGCACGCTAAGTGATGAGGATTTGGATGTGTGGAATATTGGACGACTGGATACTATACTGAATCTGGTTAACACCGATTACGGTATTGAAATCGATGGTGTGAATACGGCGTATTTGTATTTTGGCATGTGGAAGAGCTCGTTTGCCTGGCACACCGAGGATATGGATTTGTATTCCATTAACTATTTGCACTTTGGCGCGCCAAAGACCTGGTATGCAATACCACCCAAATACGGCAGACGCCTGGAGAAGCTGGCCAATGAGACGTTTGTGGCAAACTATCAGGATTGTAATGCTTACCTGCGTCACAAAATGACCATGATTAGTCCAAAAGTGTTGCGTCAGCATAACATACCGTTTAATAAGATCACGCAGGAGGCTGGTGAAATTATGATCACATTTCCATTCGGTTATCATGCCGGCTTCAATCATGGCTTCAACGGTGCCGAGTCCACAAATTTTGCCTCCAAGCGCTGGATTGAGTACGGCAAGCGTGCCAGCATTTGCAAATGTCGAAGTGACATGGTTAAAATATCAATGGAGACATTTGTGCGCCACTTTCAGCCCGAACTCTATGAGAATTGGCTTAAGGGTGAGGATTTCGGTTGCCATCCCGAGGAACCGGGTAAAATACGTGCTGCAGCTCCGCCAACAATCAATCAATACCAGGTCATACAGGAAAGGTAAGTAAAAGACTTGCGAATGCGTATTTCCAGCAAATCTTTAATATTTTCCTTTCAGCTCGCAATCATCCAAATCAAAAGCTGGAACACCACAGAAGCGAGGCTGCTCGCTGGCCGCCGATGTTGACCCGCAATCGGATGTGGATGACAAGGAGTCGGGGAGCGTGAATTGCAAGCAACCCGTTGTCAAGTTGCGTAAACTCCCAGCTGCAACGCCACTCGCCCCACAAACTGCTAATCCACAGATCGAAGCAAGCGCTTCGACATCGACCAAAAAATACGATTTCAACTCGATTGCAGTTGTGCGGGTTAAGCGGCTGTGGAATGAGCTGCCGAATGAGAACACTGGCACCAATTTACTTACCAATGGCATTGTCAAAAACACAAAACGAATGCGCTTTCAGACCAAGGTTTTAACACTTGACGATGAGGATTAGGCAATGACGGCGGCATCCAGATAGTAGTACTGTTTAGTCAATTGACGATCTCCATTGTTAGTAGTTTTATAAGCGAACGCAATCAAAGATATATGTATATATCTATATATTAATTAAATATTTTGGTATAATAAAAATGTGACCACAGCTGATACGATTAATTAGTGGACTTCTTTGATATTTTGTCGATGCTCTCGTCCTATTTCCAAGACTAACTAAGAACATATGTCATTCCATGCATTCCACTCTGTCCCAATCAAATCATGAACTGTTTGAATGTTTGTAGAGTATTTAATATGTGACACATTTAAGTACGTTGTTTATTTAACTTGAATCGCAGCTCGTCAAGTTGGTCTAAGCCTATTTACATAATCAGTAGGTATCCCAACGTTTTCGATATCACTGTGAAATGGTTGAATACAAAGGCCAAGAGAGGAAAGCCGACTTAATCGTATCGTATAATAACTGCTTCAAACTTATATATTTGCTTCGTTTCTTGAACTTCACATTTGTCTTTTCCGTACGTGTGTGTCTTACAATATGAATAAAATTATGAACAGAAATAAACTAGGTAGTAAAACTCATCGTATCCGAAAAATATAAAGAAGGAAGAATGGAAGAAAGAAGCTACACGATTTTGTTGTTTGTTTTATCTGTGCTTGCACATTTCAATCGCAAATCGTTTCGTTGGATGAAAACGGGCGAGCAGGATATAATTATTTCCTCATTTTCATTTTTAATTAGACATAGGGAGGAGGAGGGAGACTGGCATGCTGTAATTGATATCTGACATTGATACCGTCTAGTGGTTGGTGGCTGGCAAAAAAAATTATTTTGGAACGATATTATTATATTTAACATGAACTTAGGCTAGATAGCTATAGGTGTCTTTGTGCCCCTCCATACGCTCCAGATACTCCTTCTCGATCAAGATATCAATGCATTTCTTAATGACGGGCACATTGGGCTTAAACCGAGTCGACAGCTGATTGAGCACCTCAGAGATGAGATTCGTATGATTGAGACGCTTGCGCATCTTCATAATGCGCACAATCGCTGCCTGTATCAAAAGCTTTCGATCCTCCTCAATGTGTTTGGTGACAGTCTCCTGTTCCACTTTCAGCTCAGTCTTCAACGGATGATTCATATTAATGCGACGCTTCTTGCTCTTGTAATCGAGGAACAGTTCCACAGTTGAGTCTGGTGTCAGGGCATTCTCGCTGTCGCTCGACGTCAGCACTTTAGCCTTGAGCAGTATTTGCAATACCTGAAGAATAAGGTTATTTTTTATTAAATTATCTCCTGTTTATTATTGTTGAGGCCTCCTACTTACCTGTATCAAGTTCTCGAGCTGGGACTGTGTGTTGTCGCGCAGCTGCTGCACTGTGAAGCTGAGCTGATCGTTGAACTGCAACAGCACTGACATTTGGAACGTGCTCACCTGCAGTGTGTAAACGGCATTGCTGCGATTCACGTTCATGATCAGCTCGCCCTTGCATTGTGATATAGCCAGTTCAGTTTGCGGCCAGAATGGCGGGCCGAATAGAAAATGGTAAACTGTTGAACGGAACGTTCCAATTCCGAGGGCAGCAGAAAATTGTTGTTTTGCGTGAAGGGCCAGGCATTTGTGGATAGCACCTCGATGCCAAAATCAATTTCGGATGTAATATTTTGGGTCTTCAGGTACTCCTTGAAGTATGAGTTCAAGTCCTTGGACACACCAATGTCCTGGAACATGCGCTGCAGCTTGACAGTGTATTCATAGCCGCACGTCTGTTTCAATTTGGAGATCATCATTGCCTCGGCATCATCGGATGCCGATGTATGACT
Organism: Drosophila planitibia; assembly: GCA_035043785.1. NCBI lineage: Eukaryota > Metazoa > Arthropoda > Insecta > Diptera > Drosophilidae > Drosophila > Drosophila planitibia. The sequence goes on from JAWNMS010000051.1 coordinate 3,087,721, forward strand.
GACTAAACGCTTAGCGAGCATATTTGAGTAGTATTTCTGGAAGACATCCTTGTCCTCAATATATTTGAAGACGACCATCACCTGATTCAGATTATCCTCCAGCTCTTTATCTTCTGGATTCTTCGAAGATTTCTTGAGCAATAGATCGCAGTATTTGGCCAACAATTCCGGTGATTTGCCGGCATTATTTGGTCGCGTGACCACATTTGAATTTATAAATTTACCGCACGCCTTGTCCAATGCAGCCACAAATCCATTGTCATTATCGAATGCAGTCAGAACGAGTGCATTATACTTTTTGTGTGTATCGAGTATGGTTTGTACATAGGTTTTTGGATCATTGGCCGCATCGGTGGTGCAGCACTTTTCGATGGCCTCCGTGCCCTGCTGCAGAATGTGATCCTCAAGTATTTTCTTCAATTGATCAAGGTTCTTCGGTGAGAGAGCGACAAGCGAATACATGCGCTTCAAATCGTCATTTCTGTCAGCGTTCAACAGATTCTGGAACTCATTGTGGAATAGTCGCAGATGCTTCTCAATCAGTACCTAGATATGAATGAAAATTAAAATAAATATTAATAATTGTAGCTTAACAAGCCAAACTGTTTACCGACCTGTTCGCAAGTTGATTTTAATACATCTGCGGTTGTCTCATGCAGATAGGAGAGAGCATTTTTGGAATTGCGTCCGCGGACACGTTGCTTCTCCTCCTCAAGACGGGTCTCGACGTGCTTCAAGTACTCTGTCACCGTGTTGGTCGATAGGAACGCATCCGATTCTTTCTCATAGAAAGCGTACGTGTCGGCAATGAATTTCATTTCGAAATTGTCCTTGTAAACCGACAATTTTTGTTCGGTGGCATCGGCATCGTCCTCGTTGAAACTCAACTCCACGTAGCATTCAATGACATCGCGAACCAGGGCACGATTGATAAGCTTGCCATGACGCTCCTCCTCGATGGACTTGAGAATTGCTTTGGTCACCGGCTCGTTGAGCACCTGGAACAGATGACCCTTCCAGGCGACCAGAGCGAGCCGATAGATCTTATAGATGCCCTTTTGACCCTCCTCGCATTCGCGCTTCACCCAATTGCGATTGAGGTAATTGCAAATACCATCGAGTACGGTGCTGGAGAACTGATACGATTTCCATTGTTTTGTGTAGCGTGAGAGCAGAACCTCCTCGCCACTAATTGACTGAAACGTGATCAGCAATTCCTTTAAATAGTCCTTCAGAAACACCTCCAAACGATCATACAGTTTCTTGCCCACCAACTGAGCACCACCCGCCTTGCCGCTACTCCTTCCACTCGGTGCTGCACTGACACTGGTGCAATAGTCATAGACATGGGTATAATAACTCATATACTGTTTACGGGTTAGCGATTTCTCATGTTCGAATATCTGATATATGCCCTCAACAAGTTCCTTCCAGATGTCATCCAAATTGACGGGTCTCTGTGTCGTCTGCGAATTGCTTGAGCGATTCATTTTGGCAGCCGTTGGCAAATCTCCTTTGCCCTCAACCCGATTCTGTGGCACTTCTTCTAATTCTTCTACTTGCTGTTCTTGTTGTGGATGTTGTTGTTGCTGCTGCGACTGCGACGTGGTTTGGTGGTTGTCCTGATTGCGTCGTCGTTTGGCTGCTAATCTTGTTTTACGTATTTCGGTCGGAATTTTGACAATCGAATATAACAAATTTTATGGGATGAAGATGTTCAACATATATTTTACAACCTGAAAATATGCACAATCAAAAATCGGTTAAGTGCGCCTCGAATTTCATATTGCATTCAAAACGAAGAATGTGTGTAGAAATGTTATAAATACATATAAATATATAGAAATGTGTCTGCGTCAAAATTGACTTACATTGCCAGACAAATGTGTAAGTAGCTTTTATTAAAACTGGTAATTTGATATGTCATCGATACTGTTGTTGTAGTGTTTGTAATCGTTAACACAATACAGTTATGTGCAGAAAGAGGAAAAGAAACACTAATACTTCAATACCCTTGCAACACTTACTCATTTACTCGCACACACACACACATACATCATGTATATGTACACACACACAAGCAAAAGTGGCAACTTTAGTGCATGCGTGCATGAGCATAAAATAACTTCCTGATTAAATAAACACACACTCACTCACGCACACCCACACACACGCACACACATATACACACAAACATGCAAGTGACGAAATGAAACATAATTCCCTGCACAAACTTAAACAACAATTTGTAGTTAAAACATTAAAAATATTTTCTATCGAAAAGTTTCGTCTCGCATTTTCACTGGCATTTAATCTCTCCGACGTCGTGATTTCCCTTTTGGAGCACACGTATTTTTTTCTTCTTTTGTTCGCCATTTTCACAGCACTGATACTGAGACGAACAGTTTACAAATATTATTGCACAGAGCAAACGAGTTGCATCAGCAATTTACCTGTTGTTATATGTTGTTTAATGTTACGCGTGTCTTTCTTGCACTTTGCAGTACTTTTAACTGTAATTAAACTATATATTAACGATTTTTTACCGTTTGTACAAGACACTCTTTCCAACTAAAAAGTAGGGATGTTGTTTTAACACCAATGTATCGATAATTATTTTTCTATACTCTACTTGCATGCAGTATTTTTGCATGTTGATAATACCATCGATATCAATACTATGCTGCGATCATAAACCGTTTTCGATTGAAACTTATAGCATCGCTAAGCTTTGTAGGCAATTGAGGAAAATACGGACAAGAGGAAACACTTGCGCAAGCACAAGAATAGACACAAATATCGATACTATAAAGCATTTTTAGCTTAAGTAGTTTTTAAATATACACATCTCTACTTTCAGATTGCATTTTCATTGATATGGTAGCACCAGTTATAGTAATTGGCAGCACTCTATAATAACATCGATAACATTTCACATAGACATCCCTCGTCAAACGACATTCTTAGTATGGGTATTTTGCAGCCCTAGTCTTTGTAAATAAATAAAGAAAATACTTAAACTGAGCATCAGAATTTGAAAACGTCAGCAGGACGTGCTTACTGTTTGGCCTCAGAAACAATTGAATTAAAGATGGATCAGTTCTCTCGGAGTTGGCCTCTATTGACAGCAGCAATGCTGCTGACGTTGTCGCTGTTGCCCCACATTCAAATTGACGCAGCGGCTCCAACTGCTGCAGATATCGCAAATGCCAACACAGACGCAAGTCGAACCGTAAAAAAGGCACTGCCACCAGCTCCCCCGACTCCGGCACCAGAAACCGCAGTGCCACAGTCGCCAGCTGTGGTCGTGATCAGTGAGAAGCCGCAGCAGCAATTGATTGCAAAAGCTGCCGAGCCAAATGATAATCAGCCAGCTGCTGCTGCAGAGGATGTGCTAATTCAACGCTCCAAAATAGGCAAGGACGATGAATTTCCGGATTCATTTGCCGCCGTTTTTTACGTAATGGTGGGCCTGACCAGCTCAGCCATTCTGTTGCTGGTTGTACGTATATATCGGTAAGTCTTATGTCTGATAACAGGCAAAGCATTTGCTATTCTGACCCGACTCAATAAATATTTAAATCATATATATATAAATATATATATGTGTATTTGCTGATAATGTTCGTATTTTTTTTCAAGACTGCGCTTATCACGCGCTGAGCGAAAATACGGCGTGCAAGGGGATCGCGCCAATCAGGAGTTGACTCCGCTGCCGATGGCCATTGAGGATGTGAACAGCGACGAGGATGAGGATCAAACACTGTTCGAGGTCAACCGGCAAAGCATACGCATATTATGAAATCCTTAACGGCGTACCGGCAATCTGAGCAAATCACCAATGAAGGATCTGTTGCTGCTGCTCCGACACAAACACACCGCAATTCTCATTTACGAAACTTGCCTTCTCAGTGTAACAAATTGATATTTGTAACTGTCATTTTTTTCCTAGTTTATCGTAGTTACTAACAAATGCCTAAAGGTCTCGATTTTGCCTTATGTTGTAACATAAGATTTGTATTTGCATTTCTCTCAAATAACAGTTGAAGTTCAAGTTGAAACGGAAAAAAAAACATTTGTGATACCAAAATGATATGTATGCAATAATAATGCATGCTATCTTAATAAGCGCTCTCAACTTATTTTCTACACATACCTATAACATACAAAATACGCAAAATTATATATAATATATATATGTATAAAACGTGAATAAATGTTAACAGAAATGAAAAACAAAAAAAAAATCTTCGTATTTATATTGCTTTATTCATCATTATCATTAGACTTAGAAGTAATACATTTAGCATTTAGCATGGACAATTTAAACATAATTATTTTGGACTTGCACAAAATGCACTCACAAACTTATCAGCTAAGATCACAACAAATAATTTATTAACAATACTGCGGCTCATCCAAGCACAACAAACATGTTGAACACCCTCCATCAATTAGTTCAATTAGAATAGTGACTATGTCTAATACTACAAATTAGTTAATCTTAACGATTGTCCCCTTCGATTGTTGTTTGTGTGCTGTCTGCTGTTTTGCTGTGTTACTCTATGAATTACTACGGCACTGTAATTTCGTTTTGTTTACATACATGTATTAGTTATCTCCCTACATATATATAGATATATTTATAGATATGCAATATTGATATGCTATTTATGTATTGTATTAGATATTGGTTTATTGCCTAAATCATGCTGCCAAACATGCGTTTGCCGCGCGTTAAGACCAAACTGACAACCATAACGGTCAGCAGAAAGAATACCAGACTTAGAAATGTGGTTATGAAGCGACATCTTTGGCGGAACTTCTTCTCCTTTTCCATTTTGAGACGCAGCTGCTCGGCGCGCGGCAGATCGAGCGTAAAATCCGATTCGGGTCGAGACGATGGCTGCAATATATACATATCGGTATTATTATAAATAATTACAGTTTTGAAATAGTCACACTGTTTAAACTTTAAGGAATTCTATATAAATTCTAAAATGTTGCTGGAATAATTAAAATTTTGATATAGTCACAATACGTAAACTTTAAAAGGTTCTCCTTTACGATGCTTAAACTTTAAACGATTTTCTATAAATTATAAAGTTTTGCTGAAGCAATTTTGAACTTTAAAGATTCTTCATAAATTATAAGATGTTGCTGAAATAATCACAACTTGAAATTGAAATTCTCTAGCACTTCTCTGACAAACTTAAGCATTGGCAAATTGGCAAAAATATGGCAAATTCACAGTTTTGTTATATAAGTCACTCGCAGTTAAAGTTAATTAATATTTGGAGTTGAAAACCTAGCTTAACTTGGCTTGACGCATTTATGTAAATCGATTATGCACATGCTAATTATAATGGACGAGAGACGGTCGCAGAAAAACGACGCTTGAAGCTGAAAACGAAGGCGAAGATGAGATGCCATGAATAGAGTGAGTGAGTGAGTAACTGACTAACTGACAAACTGACAATTGCTTTGACATTGATGCCTATTGGTTATTATTGTTGTTGTCGATCGATCGATCGATTTGAACAGATATCGTTGAACTTATTAATATTTGTTAGCATCTATTTTAGGCTAAGGCTTTTTGTGTGTATTACTTATTGCAGCATTTAACGACGCTTTCGCACACTACTTTTATTTTACGGCTGTTTGCCATAATTTATGGCATGAGCATTGCACACATTATACTGAGAGGCGTGGCTCGCGGCACATGTAAAAAAGGGCGCAACGCACAACAACCAATTTGACCCACTAAGCGACCACTGGCGTTGTTGTTGTTATTGTTATTGTTGTTGCTGTTGCTTTTTTGTTTTGCTCATCACTTTTTTGTTGTTTTCTTTATTTTTTTGCTGTCGTCTGTTGCCGGTTTTGAATTTTAGCGACACAACCTTGAAATTTGTTCATTGTATGTGATAAATATATATATATTTATATATATATATATATAATGTAACAGGTAGGTTGTTGTCTTTTGTGTTGATTCTCGCAAAAAAAAAACAAAAACAAGTTAAAATAAGTATTATGCAATTGATGTCAAATTTTGTGCACAATATAAACTTCATATTTATATGAAAATAAAATATTAATCGTGAAGAAAGCGCCCACACACAATAAAACTTCAGCCAGATGTTGAGTTTGTGACAAAATTCTATAATAGCTATAATCCATCCATATAATAGTCATGGGATTATTTTTGTTTGTCTTGCAATATCCAATTTCAAATAAATATCCGCGAGTGAAAGTTACGCATATGCAATACAAGCCATTAAAAAGGGCATTCAATTTAAAGTGTTTTCAAAATTCACAAACACACACACATTACATGTAATATTTGTAGGTGTGTTTGCGTATTTGCGTGTGTGTGAGTTTGCCTGTAATCGCCCGTCAAACAATTCACATTTTTGCACTTCATTGTGAGATTGTATTTATTTATTTATTTATGTTTTTTTTTCTTCAGTACATTGGCTTCGTCTGGTTTTTTTGGTGATCATTTGTGGGCTTTCAGTTTCGTACGAACACACACAAGCACACACACCGCATTCCATGTGAGATATGAAATGAGAAATTAAAATGGAAACACAAATTTGCGGTACATTTGTGTTTTTGCCTTCCGGCTTCTTTTCGTTGCTTCTTTGCCTCGCATTCCCCCTTCTTCCACACTTCGCTTGTAGATGATGCTTTTTGTTGTTGTTGTTATTGCTGCTGTTTATCAGTCAAAGTACTTTGAAACGACGACGTAATCGAAGAGTCGACGACGTTGACGGTAAAATTACCGCATTGAGTTTGACTCTGAGATTGTGTGTGTGTGTGTGCATATAACGGCAACATTGGCCTGGTATGCAAATCAAGTGCATTTCACACGCATTGGAATCGTCAACGAGGTGCTTGGAATTTAAGCGCGTTAATCGATGCGCTTCAACATGTTTGACAGACACTGTCATCAGTCAAAGAGAATGACATACTACATAATTAATTCTCTTGATTAAGTAACACTCTTTGGTGTTTAATTCTGCTAATCAACTAGTGGAATTTACATTTTTATTGAGCTGCGAGTGGCAAAAATCAATCTTTGGCATTGTCTTAAGCCAGTTCATTGAGCCCCACCCAAATGACAAAAATATGCTTTAGCTAATTTGCAAATGAAGCCATACGCACACACACGCGCGACACACACACACACACAAGCGTAAAACGCAGCGCAATAAATTATCGATATACCACACACCTGGGCAACAGACAATAATATACTTAATATTTGATTCGATTAACAAATGTATGCAAAACAAGCAAAATATGCATGTAGGTATGTAGGTATGTATGTATGTATGCACATTCATATGTACATAAACTATCATCATACATATTGTGAAATGAAGCTGTTATTCCCACAAAACTCGCCTTGGAATAAATTTAACAGCGTTGGAGTATTTGCCAACACTAAGCGTTAGGCATGAAGTTCAAAAGAAAATCCATACACACCCATACACACACACACACACACACAAAAGTTGTTACCTTTTAATTTGCAACACACGTTTTTCATCACTGACATTGAAACCAATATGTACATACATATATCTTTTTTTGGCTTAAAGTTGGCCAAGCTTAATAATGTAGTTGGTTGTTACTACACACACTCAGTGCTCAAAGTTTAAACATCACCTCAAAGTGAAAACAAAATTTGAACACGTACTTAAAGTCAGTAGTTTAATGCATGCATAATAAAAGATAAAACTATCTACACAAACTTGCTAAATACATATGTAAGACGACTGAGTTTCTGTGAAGAGATGGCGCTCCGCTCGCTGTGGGAAAACCATTACTCCAAAGCACGTATCAACATATGTATGACAGACAATACATACAGACATTCCTACATACATACAAATACTTATATATGCAACTATTTGATTTATACAGTGCAGCATCTTTGATTTGACTTGAATTCACTTTCAACCCCCTGCGATATTCTGCTAACATTTGTCGATTATTCAAACTGGGTGGTTCAAGGATGGAGGCGAGAATATTTAAAAATCCTTACAGAAGTGAGATTTCTCATATTGAATACGAAGTTTTAAACAACAATGTGCACAATCGAAGTTGAAGACTTAAACTGACTTCCAACAATCCGCTGAGGATGTGTAGACAAGTCAGTTAATAAAAGATAACATTAGCGTTTCAATGCAAATTGAACTGAAGTGTGGCAAACAGGATTTAATTACACTCAGAAAAACAATTGAGAGAGTAGTTTACTCGAATTTTACGTCTTTCCAAATACTGTATTCGTCTAATTTTTAGGGGTTTTTCACATTTGAACACGGAACATTTACGTCTGTTTTTATACACATACAAATATTTCTGGAAAATAGAAAAGTCTTTCTAATTTCAAGCAAATTATTTCTAAAAATCAGAACATTTCAGAGCGATTTTTTTATGAGTGTGGGGAACCAGATCCGGGTAGTTGTATGTATATAAATAATTTATGTTTATTCCAAAATTAGCTGCGTTTGAAATGGTAACTGCGATGATTGATGTGGAGTGAACAGACTGAGCGTATACATAATATTAAAATAAATGCATAGGCATAATAAATAATGATGTAATTATGCAATCGGCGGTCGGCAAAGTAAATTAGGTTGTTTTTTATATTACACCTTTTTGTCTTTGAGGGCATTTTGAGCCATTACCTTTTTTGCAGCATTGAAAATGCATTCAACAGTAACGACGAACTAAACACGACAACAAAATGTTGCACACAACAAAAGGTACAACAAAAAAAAACAGCAATAAAAACAGCTGAGTTGCGGGAAAACAGTTAAGACGAGTGCTCAAAGGAGCGAAGAAGGAGGCGGAGAGGGGGAGCGGAGTGGAAGGGGGAAGGTGACTGGAACAGCTTGTCAGCAGCAGGCGGTAGTTGAAACGGTAGCGACAGCCACTCGAATCTAGTCCGAGTGGCGGCAGCGTCGATCGGCCAGAGGAACGCATGAAAGTAGTTTAGATACACTCACAAAAAATATTTCAAAATATTAGGACACAATTTCAAAAATTTAGAAAAGCTGGCACTAAATAATATTTTCGATTATTAAGACGAACATTTCTAAAAAGTAGAAATGCTAATCTTAATTTTTAAAATTATCGTCAGTTTTTTCAAGTTTAGTAAATGATTTGTAAAAATACTAATGTTTAATAATAACATAAGTAAATAAATAGCTAATATAAGAATCCTTCAAGGTATACAATAAGAAAAGAAGACCCTTGAAATTATACATGTATTGTTTGAATTTTAGAAAAATTCATGCTGAAGTTTAGTTTCAAGCCACAGCCATAAATTTAATCAATTTAATGAGGTCGATGTTTTTGATGAGTGTATTATGTAAAAACAAATATGCATATGAAGGAGCTGGGTCTCCGCGTGGGCGTGATATATTGCCAAAGGTCTACTTAACGCCAGTTATTGCTTTAATTTGTTTAGCACGCCACACGTTTTCATACACCTCGCTGTTGCACGTGGCGTATGAGTAACCAGCTGAAATTTGATCGGCTTGCCGGCAAACGAAAAAGCTGGTCACTGTTGGCTGTTGGCAACAGCTAACAGCTAACAGGTAATAGGTAACAGGCAAGAGGCAACAGCTTCCGAGGCAGTCAATGTGCTGCTGGCCATGATATGCACCATATGCGTTATGTAAGCCACAAATGTTGCCCGTGGCAAATCTTCAAATTGAAACTTAACGTGGCCGTAAGGCGAGAGCGGCTAATGCTAATTTCAAGTTGCTGGTCTTAGCCCAAATTGCAGCTATGGCTGCTTTGACAAACTGGCGAGCACTATTATGCACAGCGAAGGCCGCTTCATACCTTCAGCAATAAATAAAACTGTTTTTCCCCGATTGCTAAACTGACTTACTTTAATTTTATCATGTTAAATATAGTCAAAAGATGTTAGAAAAACAATTGACTAACTGATTGGTGACAGCTGATCAAAATGTAAAACTGTTTTTCTTTATCTACTAGTCGAGCTGTTAAAACTAGAGCAGTTTAACTTGTTATAACCAATTTTGTTTTGTATTATTTAAAACTTTGTTATGAACTAGAAAAACTACGGTTTTTATTTTCATTATACAACCCAAAACATTAATATTCATATGATTTGAAATTCAAATAAATTATTTAAACAAAAAGTATAAGTTCGTTTTTTAGGACATAAATAAAAGTCTTAGAAAAGTTTGCGATGTACGAAATAATAGTTGTTTGGGTTGTATTTCAATTATAAATTTCTACCTGGAGAAGTCTGCGCTACGCATCGAGCCACCCTCTCTTAAAGTCTGACTAACTGAAGAACTTGGTACTATAGCGAAGAGAAAACACGATGTGCTCGCTTTTGTGCTTGGGGGCTCTGACGATGACGAGAATTGCACATGCAACTGTCGTTTTGGGTTTTTTGTCATTTTGGTTTTGCACTTGGACAAATGGAAATTGCCATAAAAGAGCCCAGTTTCTGTTGCGGTCTTCGATGGCACATTGGCACGCTGCAATGTGGCTATGGCGATTGCAACACTTTGTGGCAGCCACTTCTAAATAGTAAAAACTACAGCGACAGCAACTTTGTGACCAGATCGCCTTACATTTTGCTTTTCGCATTCGCATTCGCATTCGTATTCGATTTCATTTTCATTTTCATTTTGGCATTCATGTTATACGGGCAAACGAGTTATTTGCTGGCGACAAGTTGGAGTTTCTGGCCGCTGACCGAGAGAATTGGGAGGCTAGGCGCACAAGAATGGTGAATGGGCGGAAAGGGGGCAGGGGGAGAGAGTGTAATCAGCTACTTAATATAGACAGCCAGTATTTTGTGGTTCGACATCCTTACGGTGGGTTAGCATTTAATTGTGGAAACGTCCTTAAAGGTCATTCAAGTTGTAGGGCAACAATGCGGACTGTGGCACCGGTTTTGGTTGCGGTTTTCGGTATCATTTTCAGTTTCAGTTTTGGTGAATGCCACTTGTTGCATGTTGCTGCTGCTGCTGCTGTTGTTGTTGCTGTAAGTGCAAGCGTAGTAAGTCTGTTTGTATCTGGGCCTGAATCGATGGCGGTCAGTTGGTCAGATAGCCAGATAAGCAGGTAGCAGAGCGCTACCTGTTCGTCAAGATGCTGCAGGCCTGCTGCTGCTGCTCATGCTGCTGTTGCTGCATTTTTTTAACGGAATTTTAAGGTTAACCGGTACAGTTGTTGAATCGCTGTTGGCTTTGCCTTTTGCACTAACTGTTTGATTTGTATTATAGCTGCTGGCTCACAAGAAACCCGTATCACAAATCCTCAAGTTCAAATCGTACTTGTGAACGTGCAAGCTGATAAGTAAATAATATATATAAATATATATATATGTATAGGTAGATGTATGGAAATAAGTAAGGTGAATAAACCAAAGTCGTGCGCTTACCAATTTCTGAGCTGTTGCTGAGCTGAGCTGAGCTGAGTCAACAAAACAAAACATAGCAAAACAAAACAAAACAAAAAATCGAAGCAAAATAAAACGAAAAACAAAAGTGGTCTCCGTTGTGGCATTGAAAGTGAAAACTCATTAAGATTCTCTGTGCATTGGCCCAGAGACCGGACAAGGCCCACAAAATTCTCTTGATTAGTACAGCGGATATTGCATCATAATCAACAGGCAGGCGTAACAAATTTCACATGATAATTGAGCTGTCTATATAGACTTAAAGGGCAACATTTAATACATATATCTTTAAGTGAGCCCTTTTTGAATGTGTACAGCAGACATATACAACAATTAAATGTGTCTAAATGTTTTTTTTTGTTTAATTACAAGTAATTAGCACAATTTGGGCTTACGTGTGCTGGCTTGAGGGAAATGGTAACTGCTGAGTTGGCATTAATTAATGTGCATATGTTGTGCCTTTGACTTATGATTTTTAATGATATGTCCAACGTGGAGCGTCAAGCGCCTTGTGTGGCACATTTTTGAACAGTAGCCCGGCAATCTGATGCGGCACGCACAACATTAATCATTAATCATTTATAATGCCAATACACGAACGAGTACGCTACCAAATCGAACCTCGGCCATGACAGCGATAATATCGCATATCGCCTGCTGCATAATAAAGAATTCCCCACCCCTCCCCACCCCTGCCACCTCTCAGATTAGCAACGGTTTAACAATAATTATAATAATAATGATGGCGTCAATGCTGCTGACGTCCGGTGTTGGCGATGGCGTTGACAACGCATCCGCTGCTGCTGTTGCTGCTTAGATTGCTGCTTGGCTATTGGCGCTGCACGAAACTGCAACCAGTAGCTGCTGCAGCAGCAAACCGCACATCGAACACATTGCGGCCAAGGATAAAATTAATAAAAGTTTGCACGAACATGCAGCAAATCGACTCGACGACTCGACTTTAAATTGATGCCATTTACATTGGCAGCTTTTAATGAGCTGATGTTGCTGATGCAGATGCAGATGTAGATGCAACCACTCTTTTTACTTATGTCTAATGCCCTCCCTCGAATAAGTTGACAAGCTGCTATTGTTGGTGTGCCACACGTAAAGTGTCTTTTAGGCCCTAAATTAGATTAAGTATTGCATGTATTTCATATATTAATCATACGCCCTGTTGAATATCCACTCAGCTCGTCCTCAAATTTTAAGCTGCCCTGAAAACTATATTAATTGTCTAGTGCTTAGAAATACCTTCTAAATATATAAAAAAAAAAAGACTCCCTAAAATAAAAATTGGCCTGAAAAGTATACAAATTTTCTTATACAAATTTTCTATTTTAAAAATAGCTTCTTAAAATTAGGTTTTTGTTTCCTGTTTTCATATTTCTAAAAAGCAAAAAAAACCTTTCTCAAGTTTAGAAAGAAGTCAGAAAATGAATATGTAAAATATTTGAATTTGTACAATTTTCAAATAAAAATGTTTGATAATAATATAGGTAATATAGAAGCGATGAGTTGGTTAGAAATATATTTGCTGAATAATAAGAGGAACTCCGCTTGGCACCAAAAACTATGGCCACTTTCTAAAATTCAGGCTGATCTTTTTCTGAGTGTACTTGATGTGTCTTTTGAGCCTTAAAGTTTGACTAGTATTGTATTGTAAAGGTTTTTTTTACTCACATATGATAGCGTTGGATGGGCGCTGCTGATGACCAGCTCTCCGCCGTGTCGCTGCTTGCCCAGCAGCGATTGGTGCAGTCGATTGGTGCCGTAGTACATCTCCCAGATGCTCGGCTTCTTGCGATGCCACTCGGCGGCGCTGTCGATTTTGTCCACGCCGTTGCCCAGCCGGGATCTGGAGCCGGACGCATTCAGCACGGGCTTGTGAAAGTTGAGGTTGCGCTGCATTTGAGTGACCATCGTTGTTGTGTTCAACTCCAGTGGCGGCGACGGTGTTGGTGTCAATGTGGGCGTTATTGTAAGCGTGGGCGTGGCGCTACGCGACACCGTCGTCGTCGTCTCAATGTAACACTCGGCGGCAGGAAATATTTCCGTGATCGATTTGCGTTTCATCTTGAAATTGGGATCGCTGGCACAGCGTATGCTCATAATCTGGGCCCGCAAGCTCGATGGCCGACGGCTGGTGGAGATTCGGACGCCGCCATCACGCACAGACTCATAGGCATTCAGTTGCAAGTCGCCAGCAAAGCTGCGCCGTCGCTCCAAAGCATTCTGCAGTCGCACCACATGCTGCTGCCTGCCCAAGCCACTGCACAGTTGACGCAGCTCCAGTTCGCTGTGCTGGTTCATGCGCTGCAAATAGGATTCCAGTTCGTGCTTGAGCGTCTGTATCATGCCGTCCAGCTCCTGGGGTATGTCCGTGGTGGGCGTCGGCGACAGCAGGCGTATCTTGTCGCGCACATCTTCGAGCAGTTCGCGTGTGCTCTGGAAATGCAACTGATCCTCGTAGCGTTTGGCATACGATGTGTTCGAGCTGATGATGGCAGCGGGCATCATGCTCGATGATGCATCGGTGTCCACACGATAGGCATCTTCTGGGCAGGAGTTGATATATTTGGCACACTTGTAATTGTTCTCCTCGAGCTGCTCATCGCTCAGAAAACTGGGATTATCAATGCCAGCTGTGCGCAACTGTTGCTGTTTACTTTTCGGCTGCAACAGAAATGCATCCAGATCTATGTCCAGCAGTGAGTCATCCACAACCTGCTCCATTTGTTGTTGCTGCTGCTGCTGCTGTTGTTGCTGTTGTTGCTGTTGTTGCTGTTGTCGCCGCTGTGTGGCGGCAAATCCCTCCATTATGGTTGGCAGCTGATTATAGGCTCGCAATTTCTCGCCAATGTCCAGTTGGGCGCCCTCCACTGGCCTGGCGATCTCCTGCTGCTGCATGAAGGACACGGTTTGCTGCGGCGCATAGATGCAGGGAAATGTTTTCAAATGACGATCCAAATTCTCAATGCTCGTCTCCAAAATGCGCAGCTTATCGCTGTAGTGTGGTTGCAGTAGCAGTGGTAGCTGCTGCTGCTGCTGTTGCTGCTGTTGCAGTTGCTGCTGCTGCTGTTGTTGCTGCTGCTGCTGCTGCTGCTGCTGCAGCTTCTTTTGGCTACCATTTGTTGGCTGTCTGCCGATTTCGGGCGCAGCATTTGCTTGGTCAGCTCCAGCTTTGTCAGCCACATGTTGCATGACCAAATGCTGACTAATCGTTGAGCTCACTGTTGCTGCTGCTGCTGCTGCAGCTGCTTCATTGCCAGCCACTTTCGTTGGCAGCTGCAGCTGGGGCCGCTGCCTGGCCGCCGTCGCTTTGCTCTTATCTTTGTCGCTGGTCTCTAGGATGTCTATGACCGGTTCGCAGTAGATGTGCTCGTCCAGCGAGTAAGTGGAGCACACATGGGAGCTATAGTAACCGGACGAGCCGCTTTTATCGGTGGAATAGTGCGAACCACTGCCAGCACGAACTGCTGCTGCTGCTGCTGCTGATGTTGCTGCTGATGTTGCTGCTGCTGCTGCTGTTGGTGTTGTTGCTTGTACTGCTGCGGCTGCTGCTGCTGGTTTTGATGTTGTGGCTATTGTGGCTCCCAGGCCCGAGTCTGTGGTGTGTGTGCTGTTGGCATTGGATGCTGTGGAGCGTTTCTTGTGTCGTGGTGGTGGTGCCACCACCACCAGAGCACCACTTGCCACCACAGGTTTGATTTCATTTGCTGTGGCAACACACGATGAACCCGTCTGGCCGCCCGTCTCAAGACCATTCATTGAGTGCGATGCTGCTGTGAATGGCATTGAAGTCGTCACATTGCCGCCAACGCTGCACCAGAGAAGATAAGCAGAGGGAGAGAGAGAGAGAGAGAGAGAGGGTGAGAGTGAGAAAGAGAGATTTAATTGAAATTGAGAGCGAGAAAAATCATAGAAAAGTCAAAAGTCCGTTGAAAGCGAAACTTCCACGCGACTCGTGCAATGAAAGTGGTTTTTATTTTGCCAGCCAACAGTTAAACCGTTAAACAGGCAAACGGGCAAGTAGGTTAGTAGTTTTCTTTACGATATATATATATATATCTTTATATATACATGTAGCAGCTGGTTTCGCTCTCGATTTAGCAACATTTGTATAACACTCGCCTCTGCTGGCAAATCAATAAATCTTCCAACTCAGCGTAACCTTTTTTTAATGGGTGTTTAATGTGTCTGGAATACAGTTTTGGGGGGCGAGTTGAGTTGAGCTGGGGGATTGTGTTAAGCCTCATAGTTAAAGTTGGCATAAATTGTTAGCATTTTAACGCATTTTTAAGTGCTGGCTGCCAGGCGCAAACACACACACTCACACACACACACACACACACTCACACACACACTCACACACTCACACACACACACACACACCATACAACATAAAATTTCAATTCCGAATCAACCGAAACTCGTTCTAAACAGGATTTCAGCTTGAGTAACTGTTTTTTGTCTATTTTATATATATATAGTTTTTATAGTTTTTTTTATTATTATTATTTTTTTTTGGCAAAAGTTTCTTTAATTTTAACCGTTAGCACTGCACAAGTGCAATATCCAATATGATGCAGGAGGTGTTTCACTTTTATTGGCAAGCATGTAACGCATTGAAGAATGCAAATCGAAATAATATATGTATTTATTCTTGATCAGCATCAGTAGTCGAGTCAATGAAATACATGCGAGCTGCTGTCAGCAAATATGTCGATATAGGAAGGGATTGGATAACTATTGGATAATATACATGTAATGGGCACAATTGACTGACAGCCGAGTTCTAGAATATAAAAGCATTTCGGTTGGCCAGGATATCTGGTATAAAACTTTTGAGATACGAGTGAGGAATGGTCTTAAAATGTTGTCGAAAAACTTATCAACATCGGTCTACTATACAGTATATACAGTTTCCAAAAAAAACAAAGAAACGAAACGATGATTTGTAAACTAGCTTCCTTTTAAGAAGTTTTTAAACTCCAATTTGTCGCATAATTGCCTTGGTGGACCAACTTTCTTTGAGATCTTTTATAAGGCCAACTTCCTACACTCCCTTACTTTTTGCTCATAACATAAAATGAAATAAAGAACATTGAACTATATAGTAAAGTAGTTTAGCTCAACTCTGGTCTGTAAGCGCATGTCATTCTCGATGTGTCTAAGATAGTTCTTGCAGGCATTCTGATGAGTCATATCTGCAGTATATAAGAGTGCTCTTGCTTATGATATATATATATATATATATATATATATATATTTATATATGTATATTACTTTTTCTAAATTGTTGTTATTGCATTGTTATTGATCTGGCCTGATAGATTCAGTTTCTCTTGTTGAATGAATAGTTTTACAAGCTGCCAGCGGCCTGCTGCTGTTTTAAGTTATTTAAGAACTGTCTGTGTTTCTAACTTTGGGCACTGGGTCAACAGCTTGAAAATTGCGTAATAACAGTCTTCGTGTCGCAGTTGCAGTCGCAGTCACAGTCGCAGGTGGTTGCCGTTCTAGTGTTGCTAGCTGGTAGCAGCCACTAAGAGCGCAATGCCACAAAATTGATAAGTTGCGATCAAGCGATCGGTTGCGGACTTGGACTTGGGCTTGGGCTTGGCTAGCATTTTGGTTGACTGAGGCGGCTATGCCTTGGTGATTAAGACCAGCTTGTTTATCGATGCGTTTATTATGGTTAGTGTGTAAATTTTGTTTCTTTTTTTTTTCTATATTTCTATTTTATTTTTTGTTATTTTTATTTATATTTGGTTTAAATTTTGTTGGCTCGATATGTAATGGACAAGGTTAACGTTCCATCGCGGCTCGGAGCATGAAATATTTTGCAATATTTGCGCATTTATTTGTGAGCCGTGTTAATTAAAATGTTCAGCCTCGTTTGCATGTCGGAACACGGGGCCGTTACTAGAAACGGTTAAAGTATCTCTCTGAGTGTGTGTGCTGTGTGTGTCCGCTAATTATTGTTGACTTGACTGCCACAACAAATTACACTTTGGTCCAACAGCTTTGGTTTAGTTAACAGTTAACAAAAATTACCCAACGTCCTTCTAACTAGTTAGCCAAAATCTACCCAACAACAACAACACAAATACGCAAATAAATCAATCAAACAAATCGCATTTCTATTGCAGTGATTATTTTTGCGAATATGCCACTTAGTCAGAAAAAGACTTGTGCATGGATTGCCCGAAATGAGGCATTGACCCTGGCACAGCTACGACCTGTGCAATATTGAATACAAATTAAGAAAATAAATAGCTACGCTACAATAATATAATAACTGCATTCATGACTCTGATATATGTGTTATGGGAAGGTCGCAGCCGTTGCAAACGACACCTGAATAGGAAGTAACACATTTCGCACATATCACATAGTAAATAATGGCTACGTTCAACCTTAATGTATGCAAAACATTCCATAAGTAACTGAAAACCTTCTACTTAATCAAATTTAGTGTTTAACATGCACATCAGACC
Organism: Drosophila planitibia; assembly: GCA_035043785.1. NCBI lineage: Eukaryota > Metazoa > Arthropoda > Insecta > Diptera > Drosophilidae > Drosophila > Drosophila planitibia. The sequence goes on from JAWNMS010000051.1 coordinate 3,105,685, forward strand.
AATGAGACACAAAACGAAGCCATTATGCCGCTGTGCATAGAGTCATAAACAAGATATCAAGTGCATATCGAATTTATTTATATATATATATATATATTGATATATATGTGTGTATATATATATGTGTATGCAATCAGGGTATTTGCTATAATTGCATTAACCTTGCATGCCAGCAAATTAAAGAATTTATGGAATGCAAAATGAAATGTGAGCCTGTTTTAAGGCATTCGAAATAACTCAAAAACCCTTTAAAATGTTGGCTAAAATGAATATATATATGAAGTTGGGCAAAAGTATGTTAAAATGAAACATCTACCATAAATTAAATACATTCTTCGATGCTGTCTTCAAATTATGAATATAAGTTGAGATCAAATCAAATCTGCCACAGAGTATATATATATATATATATATATTAATTTTTTCATATTTCATATTATGAATACTTGTTCAAATCAAGTGCGTTTCATTTCATATTGTGCTATGCAAAGACTTGGGTTCAGTTGATGTTCCAGACGAGCTCCCCCGACTATAGCATTCTTTCGGTGAGTAAAGACTTGGGATTAGTCTATCTGCAAGACGGTCTCTCTCGACTACCGCATTCTTGCTGATTTTTGATTAAATACTGATTAAATCTACTTATCTTATCTCTAAATGCGACTTCAATTGTTAAACACATATAAAGCAGCGATTTTTATTAGTCGAAGATACGAAAAAAACACGCATTTCAAATAAATCGCACGATTTAATGCCACACATCCAAATATTTGATGGCTGTTTGGATTGCACTTGTGGCCAGCAACTTGTACATACATCAACATACAAATGTGTACATATGTACCCACATCAGCTTGTATACATGTGTGTGTGTGTGTGTGTGTGCTTGTAGACATATTTCAAACCAAAACTGGCTGTGACCTCCAGCAGAAGCAGCAGCAACAACTGCAACATATGTGGCTTCTTTAATTTCAATTAATATACGTAATTGTTGCAGCTGCAAGCGAATTTTTGTATTGTTGTTGTTGCTGATGTTGTTGTTAATGTCGTTGTTGTTGTTGCTGTTGACCGACGCGACATCAAGTGTTTGACAAGTCAAGTGGCTTCTGCCGCTGCCGCAGCTGAAAAGAGGTGAAGGCTGACGACAGGCGCCAAAAACCGCATTGCTACGGCAATCTTGCAGCGTGCAACGTGCAACTTGAACTTCGCGATGCGATGCGCCATAATTTACATAGCTGCATGCAGATTAAGCTTCAATTGCCAGTTGCATTCAGATTAAATATTGACAAGACAATGAACGCACACACAGACAGACACACACACACACAACACACACACAACACACACACACACACAACACATACACCTTCAACAAGCGTTTGAATAAAAGACAACTTATGTATTTCCTTAACGATCTGATTAAAAAATTATCAAGTTGAGCCACGTAAAACCAGGCTATATTCCTATCATAATGGAGGGAAGGGCCTCGGCCTTCTCTGATCAAGAATAAACATATATATATATATATGTATATATGTCTGACTGCATACACCTAATGGGTGTCCGTGGCAATGCCTGCTGCCCACTGCATACACTTGCTCAACTCCATTGCAACCCGTAATAACAATTTTTAATGGGTAGCCGTGTGTAATAACATAATTAAAATGCTCATGCAATTTTCGGCGATAAAAGATATGATCCTAATTTAAATGCTTTTACGATCGGACCCACTCAAAGTTTACTTTAAGCTGACCCGCTTTGTTTTTTCATTGCTGTTGTCTGCTGTCTGCTCAATGCCGCCAGCGAAGGTCGTCGCAATTGGGGCTGTGACTGCCACTGCCACTGTTGCTGCTGCTATTGCTGGTTGTGTTAATGAGAGTGCAACACTCACCTCGGATATGGGGCATATTTGAGCATTGCTCGCGGCAGCAGAAAGTTATCATTACTTTCAGCAGCACTGGCACTGCCAACATGCTGCTGCTGCTGCTGCTGATGCTCATCTCCCACACCATTCGCGGTGGCTGCTACTGCTGCTGTTGCTGCTGCAGTTACTCCATCTGTTGCAACTGTCTTCTGGCCAAAGAATGCGCCCAATCGCTGCAGATAGCCGAATTTTGTGAGGCCAGCGGAGTCCTTGTTGTTGTGGCTGCTGCTGCTGCTGCTGTTGTTGCTGCTGCTGTTGTTGGCCGCCGAATAGCGTCCGCTGCTGACGCGACTGTGTGCAACTGCTGCCTCATCGTTATCCTCGTCGTAGGGCAGCACCTCGATTGCATCAAAGTCATACGAATTGAAGTAGGCCTGTTCCCGGGTGCGTTTCACTTGTGCCGCTTCCGTTACATGATCGGCGGATATATCCGTGGCAGTTTTCTTGCTCGTTGCCGCTGCCGGCGAACTCTTGCAAATGGGCATGGTTAACGTCCTTGCAGCCGCATTCAGCTCCCAATCGGCCACTGACGGCTTGCCTCCTAATCAGTCTTAACTGCAACAAAACGGTAATATTTTAAATGAGCTTAGTTTGCCAAGCAAAATTGGGATGCAAAAGCCTGACCATAATTGAAATAGTGCTTATAATGTTTATATATATAATCATTTCGTTTTTTTTAGGTTTGTCTTGATTCACTTTCTCCCTTTGCAAATTGCAACTTTTAAGCGAAAAAAGTCACAAGCTATTTATTATTTTTTAGTTTTGGTTTATCACATTTGATTTAAGGCTGCAGACTTCAAATTATGAATACAACTTCAAATAAAATCAAATCTCCCTTTTAGCCTTTTGTTATCACATTTTATATGAGATGCGATCCAAAGCAATCAATAAAAAATGTTTAATCTTTCATTTACAAATTTAATGATTTAATATCCCCTAGAGGCAGACTTTAAATAAAAAGAAATATATAAAAATTTGAAAAATAGCCAAATAATCAATAATTTTGTGACTTTTTTTAATCGTGCAGAGTTGTTTAGTAAAACTCAAAAATCAATCAATAATCACAACTAAGTCATAAAATCATTGTGGATACACAAAGATTATACAAATATTATATTATATAATATATATATATATATATTTTTGTTATGCAAAAAGACATAAATTTTGAAAAGCCCAATTATTTCTCCTTGGCACCCATTTATTTTGTGGGAATTAACAATGGAATGGAAGCGTTGTGAGTGTTTCCATAGCAACTCGAGCCGTTGGCACATGTTGCTGCATTAATTAGCTGTTGATGCAACGCAAGCCGCACCTCGCCACCCCCAAAAAAGGTTCCCATTGCATAAGGCAGCGCCCACGTCCTAGGTCTGCCTGCCTCGGAGATTGCAAATTGTACACCTGATAACTGGGCACCAACACAAGACTTCACTGACCCACGATGAGCAGCCATGATTTGCCTTGCCATGCCGCACATATTCCACAGTCATTTCGGCACATAATTCGATAATTGAAAATTTAACAGGCAACTGCCGGCGATTTATGTAAAAAAAACTATTTAAACTAACTGCCTGCCTGGCTGCCTATTGCCTGAATTGCATACACTTTACACTCAGATTTAGAGAGAAGTGTACAGAGACAGAGAGTGAGAGAGAGAGAGAGAGGGGGTGGGTGGTTGAGGGGGCGGCATACGTAATGCAGACAGCAAGCTGACAGCCTCATCATTTGTCAGCAGACAAGGAAAGCGCCCAGGGAGTGGTGCAAGAGTGCTGGCAAAATGATGCCATTGATGTTTTGTGTTTTGTGTGCGGTAATCAGCAGGTTCACAATTTCAGTGCTGAAAATCCGAAAACCTGTTTCACACTTGCCACATGCCACATGCATCGGCAAACAGTTGAATGAAACTTTCTTCGCTCTACAGAATAAGTATTTAGTGTACAACTTGGGCCACAATGTTTGCCTTATTTGACTGCTTTCTGTGCCGGCTGCAGCCACACTTGATGATACTGTTAATTGCGAATTAATCATCGGTCGGTCGGTCGGTCGTTCTGTCTGTCTGTCGGCAAGTCTGTCTGTTATTACCATATGACGATGCTCTACCGATGCACATTTGTGCCATGGTCAAAATGGCACATTACTAGTAGAAACTCATAAAGTATTTTGTTTTGTTTTTTTTCTAGTTCTCTTTGGAGTGGTGACAACTCAAAGTTACAGCGGTTGCCACTTGCCACTTGCCAGTTGTCAGCTGGCCGTGTTTTCTTGTCTCTTTCAATGCGTTGACAGGTAAAATCCAACAACAACAACAACAGCAACAGCAATAACAAAAGGAAATATGAAAATGAAAAATAGTTGGCAACATTTTTACATCGCTTGAGCAACCTCAAATGCTCAGCTTATTCCCGTGGCCACTGAAAAGCAACTACAATTTGGAGCAGCGAGTCAGTGGCACAACGTGACTGGGTTAAATGAGACTGAGTCGGAGCCGGGGCAGGGGCTGGGGAATGGTCTTGGTCTTGAAGCGGTGGCTCCTCATCAATCTTAATTTTGGTTGGCAGCCTTCAACATCGCACTTGTCAAATACATCTAATGCCTGAGTAAAATAAATATGACATTAATTAAATACTTAAATTTGCACAGCCCATTCGCCCTTTGACTTGGAAAAGTGCCCTCCTTTTTCCCTACACATAAGTATGTTTATATCTTGTGATAATCTATATCTATCAAATATGACAAATGTTTCGGCAAACAGAAGAAGTGAATCAAGTTTGTTGAAAGTCCTTTGACAGTCTCCAATAGAGACTTTAGCCACATATATATATATATTTTATATATATTATTCACAGCAATTGCCAGACCTATACCATCTATAATCTATAATATCAAAAATAATAATATAATTTGAAATCTCATCTACACAATCTCATTAAGGATCTGGGGTACCCATTTGGCAAACTGGATCAGCCCTCACAGATGGGATTGGCGCCCAGCTGGTGTGTTGACAGGAGTCACTGGAGGATCTGTCGTGAATTCACCCAGGATAAACGTCACTTAGCACAACGTCCAGTATCAGAACTCGACATCCTGTTTGAGCAGCCAGTGTAAACTAATTTAATATTGATTTTTGGTTTTATTTCTGGTTAGCAGCATCATGACTGAAAAGCAATTGAGGCGCTCGTGTTGCTCTGGCAACCACTTGAATAATTCAGAACTATGTCCAGCGAGACGTGCGAATCTTATTTATAGTTCAGGTTTCGAGTCTAACTGATGGCTGTGGGCTACTGCCCGCGGCGGCTTTTGATATTTGGCTTGATGAGTCAATTGCTGGACAAACAGAGACATCATTCATTCAGAGTGTGGCCCCTAATAGCAAGTAACAAGCGTGCAAATTACTCAATTCGATTGAGTTGCCTGTGTGCCTGTCTGTGTCTTCCTATTCACGCACGCATTCACATTCATCTTTAGCTGCTACCTTGACTTTTATTTGACATGCATTGGATTTATCGAAAAACGGAATCAATGCGGCAGCCTAAAACAAAAGACTTCCCCGACAAACTTGTCGTTGATCACCACAAAAAATAAATACACAAACAAAACAATGCAAGTAGCCAAATAAAACTCAATCGCCATCATAAAAGCGACACAGCGCGAGAGATCAGCCGACACTCACAAAAGATATATTTATGTATAACTACTTTACACTGGGCATTGCAAAACGGCTTAGCAAACAAAACCACAAGAAAAAAACAGCGACAAGCAACGCCTTTCCTTCGTACGCACAGTGGGGCAAATTGAGTTCTATATAGACTATATGCAGTAAAAGAGATTTATAGAATTAAGATAAGAATCGAAAAAATAACAGATTCACATTATAAATCTAAAAATTAAAACGAAAACATTAAAACTATAAGACAAGATTTGTTGTTGTGAAAGTTAAGGAAATCCACAAAAATAACCAATAAGTTTAAAAGAAGTTTAAATGTTAAAATCAGTTGGTATTAAAAAATGGGCAAAGTTGCTGGAAAAAATGTCAATCTGCATTTTCGTATACTTTTTTTTTATATAAACTGGAAGAATCTTCTAGTTTTTATGGCGATTTTCATTTTAGGGTGCGTTTCTAAATTTCAAAGTGATATTTTTTTCTGAAAAAGTCGAAATGAATTTATGGAAAATATTTATTAACTTTTTTTTTTAATTTTAATGCTTTATCTTTTATGCAAGTGGACCACTGTAGCGTGTATGCGCCACAAGAGGTTGCAGGCTACAAATTTAATGACAATAAGCAATAGATGCATGTTGTTATTGTTGTTGGCTGCCGTCTGACGCCTGCCGCCTCCGATTGTTGTAGGCACTTCAAAGGGTGACAGCCGTCGGAAGATGCAACAGTTGACCCAACAAAGTAAAAACAAAAAATTGGCTAAAAAACCCAAAACGAAAAGGTCAAACGAAGTCAAAAAACTTGCCGATGCCGACTTATGCAAGTCGATTTGCGTTTTACTCATGGAGGGGTTTATGAATCGATTACAAAGAGTGCAGCTGTTAAGTGACTATTTATAAAAGGGGCTGGCACTGTTGATGTTCATTTTTATGATGATGATGTGGGAATTGGTAGCAAGTTAACGGCTCGTTGCGCCCACAACTTTGTGGCGCTGCTATCACTGAGGTGTTTGCAACCCGCGTGGTCATATCGCCCCCCCCCCTGCCAGCCTACCTGGCCGTAATTAGTGCACACAAAACCTTTAATTAGTTGGACAAAGTAAGACTCAAATAGACATTTTGCAATGGTTATTGCGACAAGTCACTAAAGTCAGCAGCAGCAGCAGCAGCAGCAGCGAATTTTGCAATTGGTGCTGTTGAACTCAACTAATGCCATATTATTATGAGAAGCGAGTGTGTAATTGTGTGTGTGTGTGTGTAAGTGTGTGTGTGTGTAACTCTGTGTGTGTGTGTGTTTGTGATAAAAACTCAGTGGGTTAATGTTAATTGCAAACACACTATTTGCTTTTCATGCGCTTAATTGCAGCTTTGCACTTGCCTGGCAAATGTGGCAAGCGCATTTGCCGTTTTTCCTCTATTCATGAGTAAAACCCAAGCGTTTTTCAATCCGAACAAATTTATTTGTATCACATTTCCACTTGGTTCGAGTGGGTTAGAGTAACACAGTCATTTATAATGGGAGAGACCTTTGTGTCAACATAGACTATTTATAAGCGCATCTCGGTCGAAATGAATGTGAATGTGGCACAAACAAAGTACCACCACAACTAGATTTATTTCCCTTGCCACACAGCGACGACAATTATAAGTAGAATACTCTTGTTGTGGCCATTTGTGGCCCAACGAGAAGCACTCCAAAACATGAGCAGCTAAGCACAAGTGGCACTTGTCTGTAGGCTTTCCTATGCACATCTGAGTCTCTTGCCACAGATATGTCGCTGAGCAGAAGAAAAGTAAAAAGAAAAAACTAGCTCAACAACCAAACTTATGTCCTCATGCATTTTAGTGGCACTTTTGCATTACGAAAGCATACTAATGCAACAGAAGGTCCTTTATGCTTAAAACTGTACTCCTTTGAAATACATATATATATATATATATATATATACATTTACATATACAGCTGCGATTGCTTTTTCTTTTGCATAAAAAATAATATGCATTTTCATACAAGACTCGTCTTTGCTCATTTTTACTCAAATTAATGGGTTTCTTTTTTTATTCTAAGGCTGCAATGTCGCTTCAAGTTGTGCGAATAGCTTTCGAATTTGTCACATTGCAGTTTTCTTTTGCCACACTTTACATAAGCTATTATAAATAGTGGCGTTGACTGAACGATGGATTTCCATCGGGCAAATCGAAAGCGGAGCGAAAGTTATCAAAAGCAGTTTGATCACACTGAAAAATTAGTAATTAATTAGTTAAAGTGCGTTTGAAAGTGGCCCCAGAAACTCAAAATAAACAGCTACGCACACATCATATAGCACACATATATCATATATATATATATATTTAGATGGATATATTGAGTTATGTTGCCCTTTGTATGTGCGTTCAATGTCTGGCCATTCTATTTTTGGGGCGAGTGCTTCTGCTTTTCAGAGTGTTATTGATGGCCAGCTGCCGGAGCAATAGTAGCATTAGTGCACAAGGTTAATTTGAATTTTGAACCATCGTTCTTCAAACAAGACAATCTCTCGATGAACTAACTCAGTCGGATTACAGTAAATACCAACCAAAGTCGTTTCGAGAGAATCGCGTTAGATAGATGCGTTGTGATGTGGAAGTGATGATGCTGGTCACAATTCAAAGTCACCATGCGCTTCAAGGACAAGGTTCCGGCTGGGCTTTGCATAATTTTACATCTCTATCTACATCTATTGTCCACAAAAAAAAACAGTTCTAAATGAAACAAACTCCCCTTCCTCAGTCAATCCGCTACTCACTCCACCACAGCCCTCATAAGTGCAGGGTCTAAGTAGTATTTCCAGTGTGCTGCGCCGGGGCCATTTACATAATCTTCGACTTTGACCCTGCTGCGTTCGTTTCTGTTGCGATTTATTTATTGATCGCCAGCCTCCAGTTGGCTCTTGGGTCTTGGCCATATTTATAACCTGCACTTAATTTAGCCCGTTTAATTTTATAACTTATTTAACTATTTTACACCATGCTTTGCATTTTTATAGCCGTTACCAACCAATTTAATAGCGTACGATTAAATAATTTAATAAATCATATTTATACTGACCAAACCACATAGCTTGTGTGTGCGTGTGTGTGTGTGTGTGTGTGTGCGCGTGTTACAGGTTATCTGCTAGTCGAGCACTCTCGACTGGAGCACTGCTCCTTGTTTTCTATGCTGCACCAAAGACTAATTGCAATACTAATAATTATGAAAGGACCAAAGAGGTTCTATTATGCGGTATTTAGTAAGCATGTATTTTTTACAGTGCATCTTAAATATGACTTTGAATTGTACGATTTATAATAGTAAAAGAACTGGGAATAGGGTATTTTCCCGTCGAGCTCTTGCGACTACATATTTAATACATATTTATGAGCATTGTCTGCATATTTAGCAACTTGGCAAGCCAGCTAACCTTTTCTTACAATGTATTTTTAATTTGACTTGAAATATCCACAAATTGTACTGTTAATGACATTAAAAGAGCTGGGAACAAGGTATTCTGGTCGATCTGTTGTGACTACAGAACTTCTACGTATTTGTTCCGTTGATAGATTCATTTGTAAGTGCTGCTCAAATGCCCATCGATATAGAAAAGTTATCTTATAACCAGCTAATTTGTTTATTCAAGAAAACTCGTTTTATTCTTGTGCGTCAATTGATAATTCGCATTTCTAATTGGCTTTGCAGCAATCGAGAAGATTCTATTTTGAAATATATATTTAGCTGAAGGCCCTTTATCAGCTCGATTATTAAACAACAACACAACAACAACATACATATATGTATATATAATGTGTCTGTTTATATGTTTCATGGAGATGAGTGCTCCCAATATGACTGAGTGTCTACACTCATCTATAATCATATTCATGTTCATCACATTCGTCTTTTCGTATCGTTCAGAGCCAAGGTCAATATCAGTGGCAAAGTCAACGACGCGAAAGCCACAGCATCTGAAAACAACATGCACACATCAACACTCATTCGCACACAGATCAGCCTAGCATATTTGACATTTAATTTTCGGTTCATTTCATGACTCAAAGCGCCAGCTGGAAGCCAAAAACCTCAGAGAGGTCTCCCCAAGACCCCCCGATTTCTGTGGCAAACAATTGGTGCGAGCATTCAGCATTCGGCATTTTGTGTTCGGTATTCGGTGTTCAGTAGCAACAGGTGTAATTTATTAACGGGCTATTAAGCATTTGGTGGGCCTGAACTTCAAATTGTGTAATACGCTGCCAAACAGCCAACAGCCATCAACACACAGTCCATAGTCAAACCAATAAAAACAATAGCAATCCAAAGCCGGCCGGACATCCGCGTTTTTAGGTCAAGCAGCAGCAGAAGCAGCAGCAGAAGCAACTTTAAAACTATAAACTCACATAAGACCATTAAAAATGTATACAAATTTATATATATATATATCTATTTATGCGCACTTGCGCCATTCAACACCGCAGTCCGGCGAGTTCAGTTCATGCATCTAATCAAATTCAGATACAGTCAATCAAGTTCAGCTGCCAATTAGTGAAACTTTTGTTTCGTATCCATTTGTGTTTTTCTTATGCATATCATTTTTGGGGGGAAAATACCCTTCTCAAGCCAAACCCAAGCCAAATGGTGAGTCAACCGAAAATTGCAAAGTTTGTCTAAGGTCTGTCATTGTCTTAAAATGCTACACGCATTTAATGCAAGTGTTTTCATTTGCTATCACAAATTGTCATCTAAATTTCACTATAAATGAACAGACCAACCGATTACTCCTCTAAAAGCTATACGATTCAAGAGTCCCAAGGTGATTTTTTTCATAAGCTAAAAAGTTAATGATACAAAAAAGAATACTTAAACTGATTTTTTTCTATCTCAGCTATATGTTATATACTGGTCTGAATCGCAGGGATTTGTTGTTCAAGTTATGTTTGAATATCTAAGTAAATAAAAAAGTTGTTAACACAAGAAAAGTATTCGACAATCGATGCTAATCGGAAATAAATATACTTTCTCGGGTTGGAGACATCTGCTACAAAGCGTTACAAGCTTCACGACAAAATTGTAATATCCACTGAAAGGGCATAGAAAGTAGGAGGCGTAGTCGTATTTATATTTATGTTTATTTGATTTTAAACTGCTTCATCCGGTACGGATACGGGTGAGGGTACGGGTATTATGTTAGTCGTGTTGTTTTTCGTCTAAGTGAAATAATCAATAGGAAAGAGTGCAGCATTTGCATGCAACGCTTGTTGCCTTTGTCTGTGCCCTGCTGCTATTTGGCATTTGTCGTTTTATGGACACACATATATATATATATATATATATACACACATATACATGCATAAATGCTGCATATGGTGATTAAATGAATATTGTGATCTGTTGTTGGCTTTGGTTGTCAACATGCTAATGTCTTGAAAACTTGTTTAATGCCGTTGTTATCTCTTTAGTGTTATTATTGAGGCTTTTCATGCCAATTTGCGTGGTCGACTTTGTGTTTTTATGATGAAAATTAGCTGCACACATTGTTGCAAATTAGTGGGTTTCTGGTTCAAGTCCACACCCCATTCAGGCATTGGGTCTCGTGAATTGACGACGAAGCAATTAAAGCCCATTTAAATCAATTGAAAGTTGATATATCGATGTCACCGGTCCCCTGAACTTGAGAAATGGTTATTCAATTTGTCTGCTCTGCGCATTGTGCATTATTGTTATGCATTTCATTATACGGCATTGTACTCTGGGACTTGGGACTTCGACACGCTCTTTCAGCCACAATGGCTTTCATTTAACCATACAAAACTTGTTTCAGAATTCAATTCACTTAATTAGTGCCTGGCACGAGTCTCAATTTGTGGATGCTGAGTGGCATTTTGGTTTCATTCGACAAATAGGTATACCCTTTACTTGGAGAGCTTCTTGAATTGATGCTATCTATCAACTAAACGCAGATCATGAAGTTAACAAAAAAATCGACATCATCAAACATCATTTGAATTAAACTAGGAAACTAGTTTGAACCAGTTTTATTTTTGATTGTTTATATTCATTAGGTAAATACAGTATTATAATTTATATGATAAACACAATGCGCAGATGATTAAGTGTTTCAGCTGCTTTGTACTTTGGAGGCAACCCTCGTCTCTTCTATATATCTATATATATATATATATTTATATTTACTATGATCACATATTGCAGTGCATTTGAATATCGTTTATTTATGCATAAGTTTTAAATATTATATAATACTTTATTTGACTTTAAACGTGTTTTCATTCTTTGTGCTTATCAGTTTTAGGTATTTTTTTTTCTTATTTTTATCGAGAGGTTTTTTTGACGTGTTTGTTTCGTTTATATGTTGTTTTGTCTGCGTGTTTAAATGTTTTAGCGAATTCCGGTTCGGCGACCCTTTCACTTAATGGACCGAAGCGTGTTTGACAAAATCTTAAATAATTGAATTAGACCCGGCTACACACATGGGCTGTAGACACAGCAAATGGATATGAGCCTTAAGTATACACCAATGTTATCGATCCAAAATGTAACTTTAGTCGGCATCGAAGTCTTTGAAACACTTTTTAATAGCAGATTCCAACAAATATTATTCCAACTACCAACATTAATTTTTGATTGTCTTAAAACGGATAAGAAGTCAACCAACATTTTGCCATACATTTTTCAACTTTTAGTTATTTTTTAATATCTTCTATGAACATTTTTATTAACTTTTAAACATCAGCTTAAAGCGGATACGAATTGAATTTATAACTTTGCTATTTTCTATTTTTTATACCCCAAAAAACCCACTAGGTACATCAAGTTTATTTCATTTTCGATAACTGCTTAATTGGTTAACCAAAATAAATTGTTGTATATTGAACAACTGGACTTAGGGTATCTCCCAGTCGAGCTGCGTCTGTACTAAGACATGCCAACTTGTTCTTGTCACAGCGGAGAGATAAATTTGGGTTCCGATCAGACCATATTCTGTTAGCACCTACGTTTAAGCCACATATTTTTCTTTGTGCATCAGCTGTAAACAAATTTGAATAAGCCATAAGCAGAGCCAATGCCAATCGACGAGGCATTCAAAAGCCACGCAACGTGAAGTGAAAAATGTAAGTAAATAAATAATGCAACAAATACGGGCATTAAATATCGAACTTGGCCACAATTCACAAACAATGCAACGAAAATGGTTTCGTGTGGTTTTTCGCATTCCTCACTCCTCCGCCCCGCCGCCCCTTCCTGCTCCACGCCCACGTTTCGCCATCTCTCCGATTTTCATGCTTAAGTAGCTGCATGCGAGGGTCGTTGGTTAGCTAATTAATTGATTTATGTATTGGTTAGCTGCGAAACTCCTCAGAGTGACATCACTGCCACTTTCGAATGTTTCGACTTTTTTTTTTTTTTTTGCTATTTTTGGAATGAATTCTATAGTGGATTTTGCGAATGTGGCAAATGTCTTTCGGCATAATTGAAATGGAAGTGTTGTCATATTTTTATTAGCCTGTATTAAGTATGCTTTGCAGCTGATGATAAATACTAATTCAATATGAATTTGGTGTGGGTGTTTTTGATTTGAATGCTTTGACTGCTTTGACGAATCGACGCATCGACAAATGTGGCAACACAGATAATTAATGAATGAACACGCTCATTGGCAATGCCAGTCAACATCAAGCAAAAGTGTCAGCTTATTCACATTTATTATTGTTGTTTTATTTATGCATACTCAATAAGGTTGACCAAATTTTCCAAAAACACTCATCAAATGAATGAAAAACAAATATTCTCATTTCGATATGTGGTCTTCAACAATCCGTTGCAGACAAATACAATAACACAAATACCCCTGTTGGCAAATATGCTAATTGAGAAATTTGCAATGTGCAAACGTAACCAAAACCACTGCAGCCACAATTGTTAATTGCGGTTGCATTGGCAACGCAATGTGGCCAAAATGCCACAGGCTAAGCTGCATGCGGGCGTTAAAATGGGTCTTACAAAAAAAAAACCATTTAACACCAGCAGTGGCAACCAACATTTTAAATATTTGTAAGTTTTCCTCGAGTTTAACATCTACTTAAACGGTTTCTATGTGTGAACTCTCAAAATACGAATGTGTCATAATAATATAAGTTAGAAAAAGCCGATGTTAATCTTGTGAAAATTAGTCATATTAGTTTTAGAACAATTTAACGTGGTATCAAAAATCCGCTTCGTACTTTCTAAAACTCAGTTCGACTTTTTTTTATAGAGTAGATAAAATTGCTTCCATAAAAATCCAACGACTTCTTGATTACGCAAAGCAAAGCATTCAGAACTTTAGCAGTAAATTTATTTATAAATGTCTTTTTAGCTTGAACCCATTAAAAATGGGTAAAAAGAGTATAATGGTTTTGTGCAAAAGTATGTGACAGGCCATTAAGTGTATATATTCTTGATCAGGATCAGCAGCTGAGCCATGTCTCGTATATCCGGGACAAATCAAGTTATTTTATATATGTATATATCGATAGTCAACAAATATATATTACATATAGACATGTTATTGAACAATTGCACAAATTTCATCAAGATCGTCAAAGAAACACCCAAGTTGTAGTGTATATGAAAAAAGGGATTGTATTCTCAACTCAACAAAATTCGATTAAAGGCATTTGATTTTTTCCTTATAGATGGAAAATAAAATTGTTTGTTTGTTGTTCCACAATAGTTAGCTATTTTAAATATACATTAAATAAAAGAGAATAAAAATAACAAGTTAATAATGTGTTTAGCCTCCAGATTTGTGAATAAATAAATAAATTCGATTTGGCATCGGTTCAACAACTTTTCAGAACTCAGATAGTGGGTTTAATTATTATTATTATTAATATTGTCAATCCATCAGTTTGCCAAGAATACTGGAATATATTTAACAACTGGGTTCAGGGTATTGCTCGACTCGAGTTTACTCGACTAGAGAATTGTTACTGGTTTAGTACAAAAGGTGGCAAGGCAGCGAATTTTTGGCTTGATTACTTGGCCAACGCAGAAAATGAATACGCCTAGAATACTGTTTATTTGAATTCTTGGCTCCAATTGCCAAATTGCTAAATAAAAACAATGAAAATAAAAGCAAAAATTCGCAAAATTTAAGCTTAGAATTTATCATTTGCTTTTGGCCTTTTGCTTAGAGTCGACATTATTCGATGCCGCCCACGACAATTAACGTTTTATGACTATGCGATTATGTTCATTTACAAATTAACCAATGAGAGTCATTCGCGGTTTTGGGATTTTGTTGTTGTTGTATTTTTATTGCAATAGCTAAACTTTATAATGCTCGTGTTGTGTCAAATGGGGGGGAGAACAGCAAACTGCATATCAATATCTATGTATCTACACATATATGGGATTTGTCTGGCAGATAGATAACATTCATTCAAATGAATATTAATTATTATTTATCGACTAACTGTCAACCAATTTGCATATTGTAAATATGTGCAAACATAGGGGAAATTCTGTTTTTTGTTTTCATTTGAATTTATGGCTTGTGTTTGAAATATTGCGAATTGTGGGCAATTATTTAAGTAGTCAAAACATAAAAATTAAGCCGTTTATTATGTAAGCGATCGAGGCTCGCATTTTTGTTGACTCTTTTCTTTATTTTTAGGTATGGCTATGTGTAATTGCTGGTTGATTATTCGGTTTTATGGCTCGGCCATTAAAGTCAGGATAATGCGCATTGAAGGGGGCACTTATCCTGGCTTTAAAAAAACATATAAATGCTTTTCGTATATATATACATATATATCTTTTGCGTCATGCAAATGTCTTATCTAATTCATGCAAATTTCGTATCTGTTTAATGACACAATAAAAGGTAAAAGGGCTACACGATTTGTGGCAGCTAATTTTGCCATTTCTGCAGTAATTAGTTGATGTTAATTGGCTTTTACTGTCGTTGTTGTCGTTGCTGTTGTTGTTAAATAACTTTTAAACTGTTCGATGCATAATTGAATTGCACATAGATCGCAAACAGGCAAAAAATGACCCAAGATCAAAAATTTGAATATTTTTTTCTGGTAACAAGTTTGTTCAAAAACGATAAAATAATAAAATTTATTGCTAATTGATTTCGACTTCAATTTTGTTGGCGAATTTCTTCTTCTGTATTTGGTTTTGACTTGAAAAAATGCTCAATTTTTGCACCGCCTCAAAGCAGAAACTCTGCACGACGACAAAAAGAGAGAAAAGAGAGAAAAAAAAAAAACTGAAGATGAGCAAAGCGCACGCCAAAAACAACTTATGCAATTCCGTTTTCTGTTTGTTTTCAATTTCTGCTGCTGCGCTTTGCCTTTATTTTTTGTGTTTCTTTTCTTCGCCGCAATGTGTGTGTAAAAAAATACAACACACACGCCACCAATTTGATGCACATTTTGTTTTTCCACATTTTCCATACACATACACACTTTTCACAGTTTTAAGCAGTGCACTCGAAATGGTGTCAGTAGAGGAATCTGATGTTTTTATTTTTATTTTTTCAATTGACACTGAGAAAATATTTATTAATCATTAAATACTCCAAATGCAATTGCTGATTTTCGGTTTTCTTTTTATATGCACCTTGTGGTTGTTGTTGTCGTTGTGTCCCTTGATGCGGATGCTGATAATGTCGTTGCGTCTTTGCGTTTTTGAAATTTGCGTGCACGCGTCTTCTGCGTATTCGCGCAGCAACCGATCAACCGACGCGAACGACTCGCAGAAAGAAACTGAAAACCGAAACTGAGCAACGCAAGAGCCAAAGACAAGAGCCAACGGGCCGTTAACTCGCTGCGCAGCTGCTGCTGTTGCTGCTGCTGCTGCTGCTATTCACAATGCTTTTTTTCCCGCTCATTTTAACTTTTTTCTTAAGCCACAGCTGGTCGCTTAACTATCGTTGCCTACTCTTAGGCTTGTACTACAAATAAGCAATAAAAGTTGTTTGGTTTTCATTTATTGAGTATTTTCCTTTTTATAGTGCTCAGGTTGCATTTTGGTCTAACCACATTCGTCCGTCTGATAATCGTAAAAGGAGCCATTAAATATTTTTGATACACACTTGCAGCTTGCAGCGACATCCGTTTTAGGGGTGCGCCTGAAAGTATGCTTGCAATAATGTTGGCTCGTCTCGCCAAATTACTGCAGCCAACAGTCGCGTCAATAAAAACCCGGCTACCGCGCCACAGGCGACCATCAAAATGTTTTTGTGGCGCTGCATTGACGTCATTTAATTATGATTACGGTACGCAGGGGAAATGGAACGGGCAGCGGAAGCAGCGGTAAATGCAAAGTGTATCCTGCAGGAGACGCACGTAATAGCGGCAAATAAATATAAATATAAATAAATGGGCAACATTATGCGGCGGTGGCCAAAGTGATTTACCAACACTGTCATGACTCATAAAATGATTAAATGTTCATGCAGCTGTCGACTCCATTTTGTTATTTTTTCTCATTTTTCGTTATCATTTTTTTTTTATTGGGTTGCCATTAAAAATTTGAATTGTTGCACGCGTTGGGAATTCAATTAGCCACTCGCCACTGACCTTTGACCCGCCCACAACAAGCAGGTGCCAAGTGTGCTTATGTCATCATCATCATCATTATTATTTTAATCCTGCATGATCATTGTCATCGAGTGTGTTTTTGTTTGGCTTCCTGAGCCTGCAACACAAACGTTAAATATAAAATCCTATTTATTTGCCAATTTTACAAGCCAGCGCACAGCCCAACGGCAAACGACAGGCGGCAAACGACAAGCGGCAAACGACAAATGACAATGACGTCAGCACGCCAGGGCGTCAGGCCAGAAGCCAAAAACTATTCACACGGACAGCCCCACCCCTGCCCTTCCCAACACTGACAGATTGTGGTATGTGTGTGTGTGTGTGTTTGTGTGTGTGTGCAGCAAACGCATAATTTCATTACCAAAGCTCGGCGTTTGTTTTCAATGATGTCATATGGTCGCACTCGGCCGGAAGTCCCACGTCCTTGTGGCCAAAATTTAACGCATGCGCCCAAAAAAATTCACTTCAATTTGGCAATGTGATGGAATGCACTCGTCGCTCTTCGCCTGTGACGTCATTGTTCTCTCTTAAGCTGGAGCAAAAACTGTCGCCAAGCACAAAGCTCGCTGGCCAACAGCTGCTGCTGTTTGTAATATGTAAACACCCTGTAGGAAATGCGACAGTTGAAATTTAAGCTTATTTAGTTTGTCTATCAGTTGTAATTTGTTATTTAAATATATTATTATTATTATTATTACTTTACAATTACTATTATTATTCGTATTATTATTACTGTTATTATTTATATTATTTTGCTTATGCTTTACATTTTCTCTTGCGTTTAACATTTCGCCATTGGCTACTGGGTATCTTTCGGTGTCTCCTTTGCATACTATTTGTTCGCTCTCGCTTATTACAAAGGGGGTAGGAAGGGGAGTGGCACCAACTGCGTTTGGTTGCCGCTGGGCAGCACATGAGTAAATAAATATTTATGTTGAAGTGCGCCCGATTCTGCCGGAACATTATCCCTTCAGTTGTAAGCTCTTCATTTGCGTTGCTTGCGTTGACTTTTGTTGATTTGGCTTTTGTTGTCGCCTTGGAAGCTGTCAGGACATTAACCTCGTGCCCCGCTTGAAGTATTCAATTACAGGGCCAACCAACTATAACAATAGCAACAACAACAACAAAAAACACACACAAGAAAAGGCAACCAGAAAACCAACAAAACACACAGTTTCCCCAAATTTTCTGTAATTTATTGTGAGTTATGTTTTTTCTGGTGTATTTCAAGAGCCGCTTGAGGGGCGGTGGGGGAGGGGCAAAGACAAATGTCATATTATGCAAACATTGTGCAAACAATCTCTTTGTTGTTGTTGTTCACCAAAGATGTCCCAAGTAGCCATTAAAAGGCATAACAAAAAAGCCAAACAAAAAACAAACAAATCAAAGGAGTGGGGGGGGGGGGGGGTTAAGGGGGCTGCGGGGTTAAGGCTCAAAAGGAATCCAAATCCAACTCGATTGACATTGACGCAAATGTAAAAAATAAATCAAAGACAAACTTTTTCTACTTTGATTTTTTTCGGTTTTTTTTTGTAGGCTTTTTTTTTTTGTCAAGCGTCTGTCGGGCGCAAGCCATTTCGTGCAACATGCTCATGTACATGTGGCAAGAGGCAGCATCGTAAAATTTATCGCCGGAAGTGATTTTGACTGAAATCCAATCAATAAAAATTATGCTGCTGCTAAAAATAAAGCAAACGAATGCTCAAACAGACAACAACAACAAACTGAGGCAGTTTGCCAGTGCGTAAAAGTAGGCAGCTGTAAACCACCCACCCCCCACACACACCCACCCTACCCCATCACCCCCCTTCTGTCTCTCTCTCTCTCTCTCTGTGAGGCAGCCACATCTGAAGTGAAGTGGTAATGTGTTGTAAAAAGGCCTGCAAAAAAGCTACAAAAAATGGAGAAAAAAAATTCCGCAAATTTATGAAGCGAATTTTTCTCTCCAGAGACACGCGTTGGCGGGGGGTGTAAAGTGGGAGGGGGGGGAGGGTGGTTGGTAGATGGACCCTGCGTTGGCTGCCCTTTGTTTTTATGCTTTTATTCTCATTACGTGCCACTTGGCTCCATTTTGCACAATTTTCAAGTTCATATTGCTCAGCTTAAGCTGCATATGCCACAGATTGTTGCAAAGTGCCCAGGTCATTGATTAACATAAGCCAATAGTAATTGGCCTCAATGCTCAATCTGCTTCACACAAAACACATAATTATTATCGAATTATAATTGCCAAAACTAAATTGCGTGCCACAAAATGTTGCCAACTCAAGGCAACCAACTTTCCATTCAAGCATTATTTAAATATAAATTAAGTTTGCTTTTGGCTTTTGACTTGCTTTCATTTCGCTACAACTCAATTAATCCCCAGAGCAAAGGGCCCAAAACAAATTTACAATAGATTGTCTTGGGTTAGGTTATGGCCGTATTTAGGGGTTGGTTTAGGTGGCTTACTAGTTTATTCCTTAACCAGAGGCTTATAAAATAGACTGCTGAGTGGAGGAACAAGGAGCTAGATTCAATGCGAGCAAAGATTGGCCAATATGTTGGATGCCAGATGCTGATTTCTGGATTAACTGGAAAGAGTCTGAGCAAACGTCTTTTCTATTCTGTTTCATGGCAGCTTCTAAGCGAAAGCTTGCCTATTTCTTGGGGAACTCATCTGAGAAGAGATTTCCTTAAACTCGATGATAGAGCTTAAATTCTGGAAATCTGTAAAATCCTGTAATGATATTCGATACCCTAGAAAATCATAATTTGTGCAACATTTCGGAGTTCTACTAGATTATCTCCTTCTCTTTATTGACATATAATTTCAATAAACTCCTTATTTATCATTCTGATTGCTTTCAAAGTTGAATTATTTAATCAAATATTTAAGAAAGGCGGGTAAATTCCTAGAGTAAATCAAAGTTTTCAGTAAAAATGCGCTTTTTAAAGTTTCCCTTTGGATATAACCATATATTTAATATGTTCCATTTATTTTGATTATTTATTTGTTATATTATATTAATAGCTCAAATTTATTTGCATTAATTCATTTAAAGCTGAGGATAATTGATTGATAAATCAGGAAAAAATAACAAATAAAAAAGAAATTAGGCTAATCAGAAAACGGTTCTCCCTTGATAGGCAATAGTAAATAATGAGTGATTATTTCCATAGATAATGCAATAATAAGTTAACATAACAATAGCTGGGAGCTGAGCGCGAATGTTAAAGTTCAAATAATGCGCCATTTGAGATAAATCGACAGGCGAAAGGAGAAAAGCACAATGTAAACGAAGCGAGTCTCATCCAAACAATAGAACGGCAGCAAGAAGAGGAAGAATGAAAGAAGAAATACAGGCAAGTAATAAGAACAGCAACTGGGCTTGTGGCTAAGCGTGCCATCTAAAAAAAAAAGTATCAGCACACGAGTGAAAGATAGAGAGAGAGAGAGAGATAGATGGGCAGATAGTGCGAATGGAGTGAGAGAAATATGTAAATAAACACAGGCAACGCAAGTCAGAGCAAGAGGCGCAAAAGGTTGCCTGTTAATTTATGGCCACATCTTACACACTCACTTGCACACACGCACATACAGCCAAAAAAAGGAGAGAAAAAAGGAGCACGTGCAATTTGTCAAATGAGCAATGCAGTGACGTCATAAGACGAATCTATGATAACAGTGCAGCGTGCGACGCTCTTAAATGCCAGCACACAAACGAAGAGAGAGTGCACGAAGCAATCTCCTAGCGCGACGGTCACGAAGAGAGCGAGAGAGCGAGCGTATAAAAGGGCGAGCACATTGCAAAAGCGCCTCAGTTCTCTAGTGGAAGTGCCGGTGTTAGCAAGCGGAAAAGAACTTGCAAAGCTTTCCCAGTGGGCAGCAGCAGCAGCTACAACTAAATACAATATGTACCAAAAGTTAATAATATTGCCGATAATAAAACAACAAAACAAATAGATCAAATAGATATATATTTTTGTAAATGAAGAAACCTGTGTAAGCAGTGCAAGACAGTGTAAAAATGTGAGTTAAAAAAACAAAAACAGTTGAACGGATTTATGATTTAGTAAATAAACAAATATAAACAATATATATATATTAACGGTGTACATATGTATATAAAACTAGCGGCAGCAGAAAATAACGCCTGCTGGCAACATTTAACTGCGCAGCAAAATATGCTAGAAATCCGAGCACAAAATTGAACACAATTCTCCAGTGAAAGGCGCCAATTATAATTTCAATAATTATACCAAAAACAACAACAACAACAAAAACAACAACAACAACAACAGCAGCAGTAGCAGTAGCAGCAGCAGCAACAACAAAAACAAAAAGAGGTAAGTGTGACACACACGTGTGGCAGCCAGCAACATGTTACACAAAATGAGCAGGAGTAGAAATTTTCCAGGAAATATGTTAATTTCACATGTGTATTAAAAAAAAAAATGAGCTGCCAGTAAACATTCAGATGAGACTTGTAGACACAACACAAACACACACACATATTTATATATACACACATATATATATATATATATATAGTATATATACGATAACTCAAAGCGTCTTTCGCAAGCAAAAAAACAGAAAAAAAGAAGAGAAATGAAAGGAAAAAAGACGTAAACAAAATAAACAAAAAATTTCAACATGAAAACGGCAAGCAAAACGCCAATGAACATTGTCCCAATGATGATATAAAAAATGAGCACAATCCCACGAAGAGAACCGACGAAAGAAAAATGGATATGTAAATGTAAATGTAAATAAATAAAAAAAAAAAGTACAACAAAAAAAATAAAAAGAAACACGCTCGTTAATAGTACAACACGACAAGCATTCAATTTTCATGCCTGCTCGAAAAGCGCGTGGAATTTTTATTGGGCCACAATTCATTTTTGAAGCACTTCCCCAAAACACACAGTTGCAACAATGCAGATGACAAAATATTTATGATAACATATGTTTGTATATATGTTTGCCATATCTGCGAGCAAATGTCAATTGCTTGGCGACAAACACTCGAAACAAACATGTGTATTTTTGGATCCATCCGTAAACAAAACGCATTTCGGCACTCAGCTAATTTGCCATTTTTTCTTTTTTTTTTTTTAATTTAAATAAAGAGCAAAAAAAAAGGAAAAACATGCTAAATGCTGACAGGCAAATGTATCTTCATTCATACATGGCCACTAATCGACCAAAAATGATTATTATTATCGCTAACAGCTATGGCCAATAATTGCCAATTTTATTATACACATGGCTCATAAAAATAATGCATAAATAATAATTTGATACGCATTTAATCCTTTCGGGGGCACAGCTCATCAGATAATAATACTACTACTCTACTACTACTGCTGCTGCTGCTGCTGCTACATATATAAACAAATAAATTGATCGCTTGCCATTGTTTGGGGCACTAAAAACAAATAACGCGAGCCACCCAAACAGGCACCCAACCACCCAACCACCCCCATGGCGTGCAGCCGTTTTACTAATAGTCGCCCAGTTGTTGGGCTCTCGTGAAAAATGTTTTATCTTTTAAGCAACAAAATAAACACAGTAAACGACTAGAAACAGTTTAAATAGGCGCTGCATTCATTTGATTCATTCGCAGAAATTCAGCGTATAAATATTTATACATATATAAATACAGATATAAATACATATATATATATATATAAAGATGTATACTCGTTGTAGGCGTTGCATTAAAGGTGTCATGTATAATCAGTTTAGCTCAGACCTGCCGCTGACTGCTGACTGACGACACAGACTGTGATTCAATTATCTTGCCCCACCTTTTTGCAAATTTTCATTACGTGTACCTAATTCGATTTTGTGCAAGCATTTTGAATACATATTTTTGTTGTTTTTATTTTTATTTTTTGAGGCGCGACCCACAATATGGAAAATTTGTTTTTCGTCATGTCTGATTTTAATATAATAATTTAATTACTCACGTTTCATCTCATTTAATTTTTCACTTTGATTTTAATTTAAAATATTTTTGCTATTGAATCCTTTTTGAAAATTTGTGGACACAATAAATAATTTAATTAATATATAAGTGAAAAAATAAAATTATAGAAATGAGTAAACAAATTTCGAACTGCATTTTTAATCCTCACAATCATTAAATAATAAAATAAACAAATACAAGGTAGAAAAATAAATAGATAAGCAAACTTAAAGCTCCATTTTGTATTTATATTAAATAAATAAATAAATTATGAAAAAAATAATTAAAAAAAAAGAAAAATAAATAAATTTAAAGCTGCATTTTCCTGGCATTTCCTTAAATTATGCCCAACTTGGCAAATTCAAGTCAAATTCCTATTATTCAACGAGTAGTTTCAGCTCAGTCTCAATTTTTGCTCAGCGCTCATCTCTCAGACAAGAAATTCTCTGACAAAGTCGCAGAGGCTGTCGTTTTGCTCTCGGTTTTTTGTTGTTTCTGTTGTCTTCTGTTTTTTGTGGTTTTTTTTGTTATCTACGTACGTTGTTGTTGTAGACTAATTTGCGATAAACTGCCACAAGATTGCAGCTACTTTATTCAAATTATTATGTGATAAGCCGCAACGCAACGCAGCGCAGCGCAGCCCCGCAGAACAAACAGAATGCGAATACAACAACAAAACGAACATAAATAAATGAGGAAGACGAAAACGTGGAATATGAAATGGTGACAAAAACACAAAATGAAGCTTGCCACTGATTGCCTTTTGCCATCCAAAAATGTTGCCCTTCTACAGCCCGCCTTGGTTGTGCTTGGCTTTTCTAAATTTCAGTCAAAAAAGTTTTTCCACTTTGTTTCTTGTGCACATTGAGAGCTGATAAGTGGGCTGCTAAATAACGAGCATTTAATGGGTATCCCAGTTTATCGGGAAATCAATTCAGGTGCACGGATTTTCCGATCGGCATACTTGTCGTATACGCATTGCGTATGCGCCCCTTATTTTATTTTATATTTTATAGGCGACCGACGAGTGTGCTAAAATAAATATTAAAGTTGTTCACAAGCAAAACCACACCAACCCGAGACACACACACACACACACACAGAGATGCAGAAATAAAATTGTACCTTGTTGACCACTTTGCATCTGTCCTGTTTGAACAGTTTTGTAATGCGATAAACCCATGTTCACATAGTTTCTCAACATTCTGAGAGCTGAGACAAGGCAAAGTTGCTGCTAAGCCCAAATCCATGTTGCATGTTGAACGTTGCAGGTGCAACAACTGCGTTTGTTTGACATTTTGAGCCTGCCCACGGGCAGAGCTTTGTTGCCTTGTCAACTTGTACGACAACCAAGCACAAGGGATATATGCAAAAGAATTTATGATGGAGTTCGAAATTTAAATATTTAACTTGAATAGTAACAGAAAATGCTTTTATATTGAATTAAGTAACTTTTAATCTAAAACAGAAAATTGCTTTTATGTTTCGATTTGTGTATAATTGTTTGAGTTTCTAAATTGAAATTCTTACAGTTAAATTTAATTTTACGGTTCGATGTATTTCTGTAGAAATGTTATCGATAATCGATTCATATTGAAATTGTGAAAGCAGCCAGAGCTATCGATTAAATTAGGTACATTTGTGCTAGCTCTACTTAAATATAAAGAAATAGATAAACATATTTCAATTATAAATGTTTATATGCACAGGTACTTAAAAAATGATTTATCGATATCGATTTTTTGGCTCCCACAACTGATCGTTGAGCAATTGTTAAAAATTAAAATTCTTTTCGTATCTGCATATTAAAATTACTCAGCGTCTTATCTATTCCGCACAGCTTTCGTTTTCAGTTGTTTAACATCAAAGCTAGTCTGCCATTTCTGATAAGCTATGTAACATGGTATTAAAGGCTTATAAATTTGACATAACTAAAAAAAGACTGAGACCGCAGATCAACAGAGAGCGTTCAGTGAAAAATGCACAATCTTTTGCTATATCAAACTTGCCCATTTTTTTTATCTCACAGATCATTTGCACCCCAAACATATTTCATTGCTTATGAATCTGGATAAACATGATGTATAATGCTGAACATGGTTTGTTTTCCGGCAGTTGCTGTTTTGTTTTCTTATTTTTTATTTACCACTCAAACAGTTTAAATTAATGTTGAGCACATCTCAAAAATACACACACATCTCAATCTATGAATTCTTGTTATTTTTATTCTTTTTTGCAGCATGAAGTGAAGAGAGTTGAGCTGGAGCATTCTAGATCCGTTTGGCAGAATCTTTAAATATCCCACAATAAGCAAAGACAAAAGGAAGGTAAGCAAACAGTTAATCCAAATACGAAAATCAACATGTTCATAAAATGTAAATAGCGGTTGGGTCGGAGGTCAGCACGCGAATATGAGTAGATGTAGATTTCGGGCTGTTTGTGGCCCAACCTTAACCCCGGGGTCAGCACGTACTCTTCCATATATATATGTACTATATATATATATATATATGTATAGATATAGCCAGGAGCAAGTCGTAAATTATTTGCGCGCGTGTTCAACAAAATGTTGAATAAATAAAAGTGGCATGTTTGAGCTGTTATAAAAATGCGAACGCGAAATGTTGTATGAATGATTAAACTCAGTTTTGTTGCCACTTCTCCAAACTATTACCATAATCATGTGGGACTCTATCTCTTTCACACACACACTCTTTCTCTCTCTCTCTCTCTCTCTCTCTGACTGGCTGTATTATGGTAGGTGTGTGAACAGTTTTATGACACATAAAGCACTAATATGTTTGGAGCATAAAAAAAAGCGCCATTAACCATAGCCGGGGCCATAAAACAATTTATCAAAATTTGTGACATTAACTAGCAGCGACATCCTCATCAGTCTTTGGGTCCCAACGAGAATGCGACAGGACATTAATACAGCCATATATATGATGATATATCTGTGTGTGTGTGTGCGTATGTGCCACATGGTCATGCTCATTAGGCGTGTATAATTCACACACACACACACACACGTAGAACTATTATATATGAAAATGCAAATAGCACACATCTTAGTGTTATAATAATTTATATTGCTGTGCTTTGGGTTTATTCAATTAAAGCCGTGTTGCAAGCGATTGCTTCAAAAGGCGCCTACACTCAGAAAAAAATCTCCCTGCAATTTCGAACATCGCCATAGTTCAGCTTATTATACAGAAAGTCTATTTCTTTCTAAAAATCGAGATTTTTGCCTGGCTAAATATTTCTAAGCTTTTTCATTATTATTAAAAATATGCAAAATGTTCAGTTTTCGTTTTTTATTTGCGTTACATAGAATTGTTTAGGTATCTCTTTTTTTACCTGAATTATTAATTATATTAAATATTAGCACGGCATAGCACATATCGTGTCACTTTAGCCGGAAAAGGCAATTCTGTGGAAAAACTTTTAAGCTCGGGGGACATTCAAGTTGCGGCTGGTAGAAGAGCTGAAGGAGGCACAATATATCTAACAGATTGCCCAGCATGAAACCCCCAAAAGAATAATAATAAGGATTTGCATTTCTGCTTTTTAGAAATATATTTCTTCATAAAAGAAAATATTTCTGAAAACTTTAAACATTTTTCAGATTTATTTTCTTAATATATGCAAATATTATTTCTAAAAACCAGAAAAACTTTGTAGTTTGCAGTGCGGCTTAATCAATTTTAGAGTAACTTTGTTTTCTGAGTGTACTGGTCTTATATGGTTATATATGACCAGAACGATAAGCAGAAATAACAACAATACGCAATCCGATGGACGTGTGCAGGGATATGCCATTTGTTGCCGACTGTTTTGCTATTGGACGACGACAACCATTGATGACGCCATCTGTGGTCATTGTCCATTTTCCACTGACTCTTGTCTATTGTCATTGTCCGGTTTTATGAGTCCAGTGCGCCATGTTAATGAGATGCAAAAAGGTTCACCTACGCTCCATTTACTATATGTATACATATATATATATATATATATATATATATATATATATATGCATATATGGACATTTTTGCCTAGCACAACTACGAGTCCCTAACTCTATTCCTTCTCACTATCACTTCCACTTGGCCATATTTGCTCCTTACAATTTAAGTGACGTTGACGTCCACGCGAATGTGTGTTTTTGTATGTGTGTGTGTGTGTGTCTGTGTGTGTGTGTGTGTACGTGTGATTATTTTGCCTGTCAGCGTGGGATCTGCTGGCCAAGAAGGTTAGCGCCTTTTTTGTCCCTCTTTGATACTGGCAATGGCAAATGGCAAATGGCAAATGGCAAATGTAAATGGCATTTCTTTTGGTATTTGTTTAGCCAGGCACAGCGCACAGCACACAGCGAAACACAGTCCAAGTTGCTTTGCGTGTGTGTGTGTGTGTGTGCACACTCCAATTAAGCGACAAAATTCTGCTCAGTTTCAACATTTTGTCAGGTTTGTTGATTTATTCGATTTTATGCGCTGCGCTGTGTGTGCTGTGCTGTGTTGTGTTGTGCACTCGTCACTTGACTCTTGGCATACATAAAGCAAGCACACACACACACATACACACACAGACACACACACACACAGACACACAGAGGCAGAGACACAATCTGATATTCATCATCTCATCACGTATACGCCAAGGGGCACTTGAGAAGGGTTCGGTTAAGCCTTTTACGTCTGCCACAAAACTAATTGCCTACTTTTGGGCTGTGTGGCTTAATACTGAGAAATACTGTGAAAATATCACGCTGAAAATTGCAAGAATGCCACAATAATAAGCCAGAACAGAACAGAAAACACTTGCAGGCAAACCAAACACTTTCAACGAAACAATATTACCAAAACAACAATCAGTAGTTTGGCCAGAGACGAACACGTTGCTTCTCTCTGTCTCTCAGTCTCTCAGTCCCTCAGTCTCTCATCCACAGCCGCATCCACATCCACATCCGCATCCGCATTCGTATTCGCATCCGCATCGCTGTCGTCCTCGCTGACGTCGTTGTAACTTTTCATTGGGTATTTTTGTTGCGGTTTTCGCAACGAGTCTCTGACGTCAGAGGCGGCTGTGGCGCTGAGTGCCACGTTCTGGTTACGATATCCCATATATAAACCAAATCTCGCGCTCTTACTCAGTCTGTGCGAGTGTTTTTGCCATTTCAGTATCAAATTCTAGTCATTGCTGTTGGTGTTGATTGTCGATTTGAGCATTCCTGCAAGCTAAATCGATTTCGATTTTTGATTTCTATTTTGATTTCTATCTTCAACCAACAAAACTTACTTAGTTTATCTACACGTACGAGCTGAAATTCTTCTGACTGCCTGGCTGCCTGCCTGGTTGGTTGGTTGGTTTGCTTGCTTTTGCTAAATGACCCTCTCGCCGTTTATCATTTGTCATGGCTCTCTGTGTGCAGCTGTGTGAAACTTCCGGTTGCCACTTGCATTTGAGCATTTCATGATTCGCTTCCATATTCCACCGGCAAAACAATACTTGCGAAGATGCATTCCGTTTCCTGCTCCAGCAAAAAGATAATCAGAAAATAGTATATATAAACGATGTTTGATATAGATTGGTGTGGACGTGTTGGCGGTTGGTTCTGGCCATTTGGCATTTTTGTAGTCAACTCAATGCAGCTGTGCAATCCTGCAAAATAATGGCCAAATCTTGTACACCGGTCAGGCAAAAACTCATTGTTCACAACTAGGGGAAATTGGGAAAATAATAGCAACCGAATATCTAATTAAGTATGAAATACACGATTGCTTGTAATTCATTCAATGCTTTCTTTATGCACTCAGAAAAAATGGCTCTGTTATTCAGAAAATCGACCTGGGTAGCTTAACTAGTTCTTCTAAAAATAGTTTTATCTTAATTTCAGCTCAGATTTTTTTAAAGCTTAGAAAAAGTATTTAGATTTCAAAGTTGCTTTATTTAAAAAAAAAAGAGGTTTTTTATTTCCATGATAGATATTCTTTTAATGTAAACAAAATATTTAAATATCCCGGGGTGTTTTATATAGAATTTTTATAGAATTTTTACATTAACTTTTTTGTTACTTATTATATTATTAAGTATTACTTAAAGATATTTTATACATATATAAGATAGTTTATAAAGTCAATAAATTTCAATTTATATTTAATTACAACAATTTTAAAATGAAAAACCCTTTAATAAAAATTGTGGCAGCCCCACACACACTAAAACACTCACACACACACACACACACACAACAACACACTGGGGAGCATTTGGTTTAAGACTGGCGACTGCGACTGGGACTGGGATTGGAACAGCTGACGCTGTTGCTGTTGTTATTGGCATGGCCATTGCCATTGCTGTGGCTGTGGCTGTGGCTGGCAGGTGTTTTTGCCAATGTCTAAGGTTGGCCATAAGATAATTTTGTATATTTTTCTATGATGCGGCTGCCTCTCGAAATGTATCACTGTCCAGCCAGTTCGATTGTCTGTCTGTCTGTCTGTATGTCTGTCTGTATGTCTGTCTGTCTATCTATCTGTCAGTGTGTGCGCCTGTCCAACTGTCTGTCTCTGTGCCGGACGGAGTGTTTTTGTTTGTTTGTCTATTTTTATATCGCGCACTGAGGCCATTTGAAAGTCTTCTTCCAGCTTAGATATCCGCCAAGCTTTCTGTTTATCGAAGACAAAACCGTTTTTATTGTTCAAGAATTATTTTCAGCAGCATACGTATCTGATGTATGTATGTGTGTATACATAAATAAACCAAAATACACACACACAGAGAGAGGTGCTGGGCATCAATTTTCATTGAAAACTGTCCGCCGTCGATCAAACTGGAAAGTGAAAAGTCAAAAGGCTTCGTGCGAATTTCACACCAAAGCGGAAATGTGCTTTAGCACATCGTCTGCTTTTGGCCTTTTTTTTTTTTTTGTTCTTTTTCGGTTTCGGGCTCGTTTTCCGGTCTGGGCAAGACCAAGGAAACCGTTTCGGGTTTTTACAGCAAACGCCAATTTTGCATTGCTTCCGCACAGAGACAAAATTTGTTTAGACCTTAATCTTGGGCTATTTTTGGTCAGGCATTCATTACGCATTCACGGCAAATGCTCGGAGGGGTTTTTCTTTAGTCCAAATACATTTCCAGCCAGTCGCTGCATAAAACAATTTGGCGACTGTCCTGGCCAACAACTTTTCAGCTTAGACGAACAATTAACAGCAATTAGGCGAGTTCGTTCAGCAAACGTCTTTCATTTGACATCTGCGTCAAATGCACTTGGGCTTTGCAAATATTATTATACTTTAACTAATTTTAATATATTCATGGGTTCTTCTTTAAAAAGCGGACAGCGACAATTTAAGCAAACTTTCTTTGTGTCTGGAAAAGTAGCCAAACAATAGAGAATAAATCTCTCTTGAAGCAAACTGGATAATAACATTAAAGTTATTGTTTTCTTTTCACAGTTTTCCCAAACTACTTTGATGCTGTTGACATTTTTATTTTGGTGTAGCGTCAAATCGGCACTTAGCGGAAAATCTATGCGTAAATCCTATTTATATTTAATTTTTCATTTCATTTTGGAACGATTGCCGTCATACTTTGTGCACTTGATCCTCGTAAAAGCGGGACGTGACATTACATGCCAGGACTGACAATGACGACGGCGACAGCCAACAGACGACAGACAGACGACAGAGAGACAGACAGACAGACAGGCAGAGGACGACAATGACAATGACAATGAACGGAAAGTGCGCGGACAGCAGCATCGGATGTGTACAATAAATTTGATTCAATTGCTTTCGAGCACTCTTCAGCGTGCTTATTGGATGCGCCTTTCAAAGTAGAGCGTCTAACGCTTTTTGTTCTCGTCTGCATCTGTGTCTTTGTCCCCGGCACAATGCCAATGTGACGATGCGCTTTTTGTGGCCAATGTTACTCGTCAGCCTCTCTGCTCCTTGAAGGCTTCTGCTTCAGCTGGCAAACGGAAGTGAGTTGCGCAAAGAACAGCGTGAATCCGGCAATTCTTTAGACACATACACACACACACCACACACACACAGACACACACACTTAGTCCATATTATACTTGTGACAGTTGTGAGTTCGATAGTCAACTGCAAGGCATGCTAACTTTTAATTGCCAGAGACTCATAGTGCTCTAAAACTAAATAAGAGGAAACCCCACAGAGTGCATTATGACCCAGACCCAGACCCAGACCCAGACCCAGTAGCAGTCCCAGTCGCAAGAAGCCCAGAAGCAGGCAAGGAAGCACATTCAGCAGTAGATTCAGAAGCAGACAAGGAAGCACATTCAGAATTCGATTCAGAAATAGATTGAGAAGCAGGCAAAGAAGTAGACCCTTATCAAATTCAGCAGCAGCTCAGAAGCAGACCGCGAAGCCGACAAGGAAACACTCCCAGAATCAGTCCCAGCAAAACAGTCCCAGCAAAACTGTCCCAGAAAACAGGCCCAGCAAAACAGTCCCAGAAGCACCTCCAAAAGCAGACAAAGAAGCAAGCCCAACAGGCAGTTGCAGCAGCACACCCAGAAGTAGACCCAGAAGCACGGACCCCAACACATGTCCGTTAACCACAGTCGGTGTCCGAGTCCGAGTCCGAGCCAGTGTCAGCTTATCTGAGAGTTTATGGGCAAGTTAAGGCAGCCGGCACATGCAAAACCCAAAAGTGCACCAACAAATACATGGAATATATGTGTGTATGTGTGTATGTGTATATGGCTAACACATGAACACGCCATAAGCTGGCTTATGCGTTGATGGCCCAAACTTTTTGTGGGTGTGTGCAAAATACGTGGCATAAATCCATAATATACTGTCATTCGCTTCGGCTGCATGGTTAGCCAGCTGGAAACAGATGCCCTTTTGCCCCAAAGGGCCAAAGCCAAAAATTCTACAACAAGAAAATAAACCTTTTTGCATATTTGCTAGTTTGGCTATGTGCAATATATTTGAGATATGTGCAAACAGTGGCATAAAGCACAACGGATAAATAATATTGTCCTCTTCATAGATGCAAATAGTAAATGCTCGCATTTGGATAATAGGATGTCCTAAAGACATATATTAAGTCTCTAAAGGGTCTATTGGTTTCTTATAAGATGATTGGAACTTTCCTCAACGATCTGGAATTTTAAGAATATATAAATTTGAATATTTGTGCTTCCTTCAGCAGTTTGCAGCGATTGAAATAACTAAAAATACAGCATTTTATTATTTTTTCTATATTTTATTTATTTTCTTTCGATTTATTTAGATGTAGTTTATGTGTAAGAAATTATATTTCCACATCGACAGACTCTCTGATCGTCGATGTTTTCTATATCTGCTCGTTTGTCTCTGCCTCTCTTTCTCTCTCATTCTCTCTCTCTCTCCGTGAGCGTTTTGATCTCCATAGTTCCCATTGCTTCACAGTCGTCTGAAACTCAGTTTCTAACTTCGGGTCTCTGGTTAGGATAATGTCTCGATTTCTTTAAGAAATTCTGTGTCTATCATTCGTCGCTTTACAATCTTGCTCATCAAGTTGTTATCCATGATTTGAGCCCTTTACAAATTTATGTTGAAAGAATGTTGTTTTTTATGCAATTTAAGCCATGCCAGGCCTTTTTGACCGTAGGGGGAATATAACTGCAATATATATTATAAATCCACTCAGAGTAAGTGACAACAAACCTTTAAGCAACTTAAAGTCACAAAACACACAATAAATATTTGTTTAATTTGAAATGAATAAAAAGAAAACAAAACAAATAATAAAGTTTTAATTTGATTATAAATTCAAATGAATTTAATCGGTTGAATATTAAAAACGTGATTTTTCAAAAATTTAAGAACAAAAGAAAGCTTTTCCACTCATGGCACATTAACGAATAACAAATAAAAGAATCAAATTCGAAATTGTATGCACAAAAATGTTTGGTGTCTTGGACATTTATATGTTAGATTTAATGGCTCTTTTCTGTGGGCCAAAAACAATACAATAAGAGCATCAAGTTCTTTATGTTTGCTTGTTCTGTGCTATTTTATTTATTTATTTTCCTTCTGTTTTTTGTATTTTTTTTTTTACATGCAATACATGTTATCAAACAAAGTCAAAACGAGGGGCGAAACAAAAACAAGGCGCTCATAAAAAGGACAAAAACACACTGAAAGTCATTTTCATTTCATTTTCCATGCTGCTGCTGCTGCTGCTGCTGCTGCTGCTGTCTCTGACGCTTATTGTTTGCGAATTACATGCTCAGAATGGTGAATACAACGCATAATCTAATAATATTTTATGGCGAATGGGCCTGTAATGGCCAGCATAGGAGTTCTGGCACCCTTCAAAGTGCGTTGAACTGCTCGGACGATCAATAAATGAATATATATATATATATATATATATATATGTATGTGAATGGAAAATCTCAGCTATGTGAAGCTCAACGACTACTTCTGCCAGTGTCATCAATTCGCTGGCTGTTAACAATGCCACATAAGCACCAACACCACACACCCAACCCACACCCAGCCCACATCTACTCCTACTCCTCCCATTAGTGCCTTCTGCACAAGCATTAATGGCGCAATTAACGAGCATTATTTGTTGCGCATACGCCACGTATGCCGCGCGCGGCACTGTTTTATTTATTGGTTCTAGTGCAGTATTTTTATTAGCATTTTCATTAGTTGGCAACGCTGTAAAAAATTT
This sequence comes from Drosophila planitibia, assembly GCA_035043785.1. Lineage (NCBI taxonomy): Eukaryota > Metazoa > Arthropoda > Insecta > Diptera > Drosophilidae > Drosophila > Drosophila planitibia. Next base: position 3,139,540 of record JAWNMS010000051.1, read on the forward strand.
TAATACATCACACACACACACAGGCAAAATGCCGCGGCTCAGGCAATTTTTGACACGCCCACCCGGAGGCAGGAGTAGCTCCAAAGAGCCACATAAAACAGCCAAGTGAGCTGTGAATAATGACTATTGTCATTATCAAGTATGGAGAACTCTATTCGCGGCCAAGAGCAAAGCGGGAAAGGGGCGTGGGAGCGGGAGGCCAGCACTATTCTCAGGCATTTAAGTGTCTGTTGAATATAGTGCTCATAGTGTTTTATTGTCTTGAGAGCAGCAGCAAATGAGACGTGAGCAATTTGGGACGACAAAATATATTCCTCACAGCAGAACGAAAATGATAATTCAGTCAATCAGTTGATACATTTTGGAATAGTGACCTAAAAATAACTTCGCATCGTTCAAAGACAAAAGCTGTATAAAAATATTTGAGAAATGAATAAATGCCAAAAGGCGAAAGAGTAAAAATAAACGCTTGGCAAATTGAGATAGCAAAATATAAATGCATATATATATTATACAAGCAACAATAAAATCAAAAGAAATTAGATTTATATATAAATTTATATATATATATATATATATATATGTATATTGATGCGGAATTATCAGCTTGGGCACCTGCTCTCTGGCCCGCTTTACGTTGTGTGGGCAGTATCCGAATAGAATGCTGGCATTGTTCTAAAGAGTGGAGGGGCGTGTTGTGCGTGTGTGTGTGTTAGGAATGGTATGCGAGGTATGTGTGTATGTCTAAATGCCATCAAATAGCGTACGATAAATGACATGCGCCCAGGCTAAAAGGCAGATGAGCATTATGACGCCATAGCTATGACGAGAATGTCTGCCTGCTATGTATATGTATGGGGGGCAATGGGATCAACTAGAGGGCAGGTCATCGATTAACGTGCCAATCAGAGCTAAACATAATTATTGCCATGCTGATGACGATAATGATGATGACGCGTCAAATGACATGGCTCCAGGGCAAGAGATTAGGATGGGGACTGGGAATAGGTAGAGGACTGGGAATATGAAGAGGACTGGGACTGGGTCTGGGACTGGTACTGGGACTGGTTTAACCAGAGAGCGTTCAATATTATAATAGGCATTGTTTTCGAGGCTTGTGACGTCCGCTGGGGCTTAGGCTAAAAATACACAAGAGTTCATGTTGTCAAGTCACAGCAAATACGCGTATGTTTGAGTGTGTGTGTGTGCTGGTGTGAGTGTGTGTGTTGTGTGTTGTGCAAACCATTTTCAGCAATTTAGTTGCGTACACACAAATTTTATTGGCTACCGAAAGGGGCATGTCCCAAGCGAGATAATCAACAAAAACACACACGCACAGACTCGCTGACAAGCGGCGCTTCATTTTGGACATTTGCATTCGGGGGCACAATTTTGCATTAACATTGTGCAAATTACAATAAATTATGTGTTGCCAGCGCCACTCTGAATTAATGTTGAGTTGATGCTATTTGTTGTTATTTGGCCAGCAGCGCATTACAATTTGTCACAACTTTTATTGCATACTTTCAGGCAAACATGAATATTGGCATTGCACACAAATGGGATAAATTATCGCCGCGAGAGTTTTTGCAGCTGCAGGAATTGGCATCATGTAAGTGCAACATTCTCTCAACCACTATAATAATTTGTATTTTCATTTCATACTTTTATGCATATAAATTGACCATATGAAAAGCGGACTTCATTCACTTTGTTGCCAATTGTTGCAGTGTAGATGAGGCAACAAACTGCATCAGACAGAGTTTTAACAGTGGATACCACACCCACTTGGGAGGCTAGCAATGGGAGAACAGTCTAATATGCCTCGAGGTGTTATTTAATTAAGCCTACACATATAGATATAGATAAATTACCCAATTTTGGAATGTAAATTGCTGGCAATCTGCTTCAATGATCAGCTAAAGCTAGAATATTCTGAATCATTAAATTTGGATTTAATACCTTAGAAAATATAGCATTGCTATAAATATTTTTATTTAGTATCACAGAGAAGATAGAGCCATATTGTCCTGTCCTTCTGTTCGTAACTTCTTATTTTTGTAAAAGAGCAGAAATTCCCCAATTTTAAAGTTATCTTGATGCATCATATAAATGTAGCAGGCATGGAATAGCTGCCTATCGAGACCAATCTCCCAAAATATACATCCCAGTTTCTTGCTCCTAACAAATAATCATCAACATTAAACTAGTTTTCGGTAGTTACATATTTCAAATTTTTGGAGAAAGGATAACTCCGGTCTACAAGCCATGTAATCCTAGGCGTGTTAAAGATAGCCGTGCTTCGTCTTTGATTCTGATTTATTGCCTTCGGAGTCACGTTACGTGCTGCTTGCTTTTGGTCATGCGAAACGAAAATTGCAATTAAAATCGCATTGGAATGATATTTCAACTGCAACCAAGCGAATCTGAAACGGACAAAAACCAGGTCCTAGTTACGCTCTCTTGCGAAACGAAACTCAAAGCCGGTAACCGTCGGAGACCTGAAATCATAATACTGCTGTCCTGATGATGCTGATGATGATGATGATGATGATGAAGTGGTTAGACGAAGTGCATGCGCACTTTGTGCTTTAATGTTTGTCATCTTTTTATTACAGTGGCTGTTTGAAAACCCCACGCAAACATCCAACACAACTCAGCACTTTAAGTATTGAGGAAAGCTGCATGACTTTTAATAAAACAGATACCTTATGTGTGTTCGCAATGTTGAGCAGCTTTTAGTGGAACTTTTACAACATAATGATATCCCTTAAGCTGTAAGTAGGAAGACTCTGGTCATGCAATATTGGCTACCAGATGCCCTACCACATAAAAAAACTGTCAGACACATTAAGAGACATTCAAATATTGAAATATACGCAGATCGAGCTTTCACAGAAAAAGCTTTAAATCGATAAATATCGATTTCAGATCCCGGTTTTCTAGTTAGATAAAGCTTAAGCAAAGAAAATATTTATAATTTTACATTCACTTCGCAAATGCAACATAAACATTTTATTACTCTCAAGCATTACCCAAAAATGCAGTGTAATATTTATGATCTAATTGCGATTACGAATAAGTCATAACTATTTTTGTGGCAGTTGAATTTATTATGCATTGCCTAGACTGGATTTGTATCTTGCTTGTGAGGAAATTGAAATGAATGAAATTGCACTATCAACAAATCGAGTACCAAATCTAGAAACGTTTGCTTCCTCGGCAGATTGGATCGTCCCCACACAGTCATGTGAAAAAGTGTGGCATCATCTAAAGACCGTTGTAAGGAGACCCTCAAAGGCTGAAGGGCTTACATTTATCGACCTAGTGCAATTGCCTGGTGGCTGTCTGGCTGTTGAGTGTGATTAAAAATTTTAGCAGCAATAACAATCGAGTCTGTCAAATGCAGACGCTCAAAGACTATTACACAAAACGCCCATTGGGCGTGGCACTTGTCTATTAGAGTGCTCTTCAAGTGGTTTCAAATACGAAGTGTCAACGACAGCAACAGCAACAGCCAAAGCGACAGCTGTGCACTGCAATGCATGAAGTATTCAAGTACAAAGTACACTCAAACACTCAGCCGAGCTGTGGTTGCAACACGAACAGCTAAAGTAGATGCTCGACGTGGAGCAGTTGGGGCAATTGTGCACACATTCATTAAGTTAATAAAAATCAGCAAGTGCAACTGCTGCAGTTTGGGACACTGCCTACGCAGCAGCAGCAGCAGCAGCTGCAGCAGCTGTTGGTGATTGCATAACACTTGCCTGTGGTATGTGTCACAACCAACGACAACGGACAACGCCATAACAAGCGACTTTGTTTCCATTAGTTAATTATACCTGTAAAACTGTGTAAAACTCAACATGTTTTCTGCCCAACCAATCCTTCCTTTCTCTCTCTCTCTCTCTCTCGCTCTCAGCCACTTGGTTGATTTGCCTTGTGTGGCACACTTAAGGCGACAATTAAGTTGGCGCCACTGCAACAATTGACGCTTATGTCCAACTTGATGGCGCTGTGGCATGCACCACCCAGTTGACAACTTAAGTTTATTTGTACATCATTTGAATTGTAATTGGTTTATTTTTTGTGTCTTTTCTCTTTTGCAGATTCCACGCGAAAGCTGCAGGATGTTCTCCAGGAGTTTTGTGCGGCCAGCGCATCCAGTGAGACGGCCACGCCCAAATACATACCAGATGGGGTAAGTGGCTAGCTAAACTCCATTTATCTTTTATGAAATATGCTCTTGCACATTGTCTGTGGCAGGGGCTACTTTAATTTCTCAATTAATTGAAATACAGACCGAAGCTCTCTGTGTCCCCTGTCCCCTGTGCTCTGTACTCTGTCCCCTGTTTTAAATCCCGTAACCTGTGACCCGATTCAGGGCAATGGCAGACAAGTCAAGGTTGCCACTGCAATTGCAACGATTAGGGCTTAGAAATGCTCATCCGCTTACACATAGATACATCTACAACTAATCCTCAGACATCCAACTGCCTCCTCCTGCCTAAGCCCACCGTTTTGCCTGTGCATTTAAGGAGAGCCCCTGGCTCAAAAGTAAGCTGATGAAAGGCAAGTTACAGCAAGCCAACTTATGTCACACGTACACACTTGCACACACACACACACACACACACACACAAACACACACAAACACTGACAAGGATGCGAGCCCGTTTCAGCCAGCTGCTCCTGTCTATGTCTATGGCAGCTTAGACTGCTTTGTTGCGTTGGATTTTCGTGTTTTGTGCGGCAGAAGGAGTGAAAGATTGAAAGTAAATCTTCTTATACAAACAATAAATCACAGACATTTTTCAAGTTTACGCCTGAATGCCAAATTGAAATTGAGCAGCAAACTGACTGCAGACTCCATGAATTGATAACTCTGCCCGCATCCACACAAAATGCCAACTAACTAAGGTACAGACACGTGTGGACAGCCCGATAGTGAATTAAATTGAAAACCAGATTGAACAGCTTGTATTGTGGCACTCCGAAGAGACTCTGAAACTCCTGCTGATTGTCATCCCGAGTTTTACAAATTGACTCGAGTTTTACAAATTGCTGAACAACACCTTGAGAGATATGAGAAACAGAACTGCACACGAAAATGTTTACATTTGTCAAGATATCTTTGAAATGGTGAAAATAGTTTTATGTACACAACAAATCTTTTAGCTGAACTTTCATATAACAGCCATTTGATTTATTGCAGACAAGTTCAGATGGGCACAGATAGGAATATGCGCACTTTATGGAATTGACAATATTTTCTTCAGTGCAATACACATTTCACGACGAAATAATAATATTTTCAGAGTGATTTAGAGGAAGAGAAACAAGATCAGAAGACTGTAGTCGAATGAGCCCGACTACGATATACCCTCAACCCAGCAGCCAAATTAGTTGGTTGATAATATTAATAATAATAACTAATTAATATGAGAATAGGTTTTAGACCGATCCGATCTTGATGAAATTTGGTGGGGTTATATGATAAATATTAAAAAGATGCATCTGCCTTTAAAATTGTCTCCATCGGGAATCAATATATATATTAATATTCCCAAAACGGGGACAGTTGTCGATTAAATTAATTAAAATACGAGAACTAATATTCGATATTTAAAGAATCTACTCTTAAACAGACGCACAAGCTTATATCGACTTGGCTTTTGATTCTGATCAGAATATACATACTTTATACGATCGATACTTTATACCTTCTGTCAGTTACATACTTTTGTACAAAACCCTTATACCTCTTTTATCCATTTTTAATGGGTATAAAAAGAGAAAAACAAAGAATTTGTTGGCAATCGTAATCTGGGCTAAAACCAGAGCCAACCAACCTTTTGCCAACAAGAAAGATGTCAGAGCACCGGCAAAACCAAATGAATAACCGAGATATTCTCTGAAGGGGAAACATGTGGCAACAAGTAGACACATTTGATGAGGCACATCCACATCGCTGTAAGTGTGTCGCCGATTTCCGGAATCTTGATTTCCGTTTAAGCGCTTGCACACGACTTATGCTTAAGGACAGCTTAGACATCCGAATAATGATTTGATATGTATTTCCCATTTCAAATGCTCAACGACAATTAATTAAGTTGCGTCCAAAAGATAATCGTTGCACAGTCAGCGTGTGTATAGCGATTTAATTGTGGCTTGTGGCGCATGTTGACACTAATTGCAATTAATACGTAAAAAATGTAATCGATCAACAACACACACACACACTCGCCCCCAACACAATTCCACACATTTAATGGCGTTATTGGAATTGCAATCTACTGTTAAGTCTACTCAGCCATGCCCACTTAACCCAACAAAAAATGCAAATACGAACCACCCACAATCCCACTTGGGGTATTTGAAGTGTGTCTGGCTGTGTATTATTTGTGTTATGCAATGGTAAAAGGTATAATTGAGTTTACTCAGCTCCCGTAGTGCGTACTGTGTACAATTATAACCAATTTCGGGGGAAATCGAATACTTTTATACTTCGATAGCGAATTTAAACTTCTTCAATGATTGCCATATCAATTTACCAGCCACAAACTCCAATTCCATTCACTGACAACCTTTTTTTAATCAATATTTTTCTTACATTTCTAATTGCTGTTTGTTTGTTTTTTTACCTGCAAAACTTACTACTTTCAATGCTTAAAGAAATTCCTGAAAATTATGAGCATTAAAGTCGGTTGATATTTTTATGTTTCTGTTGCTGTTTGTGGCAGCGCCAGTGAAAAATACGAAAGTACTTTCCACATTTTATGCCCCATGTAACCCAAGTCACTTAATTCCGGTTTATTGTGCTGTGGCAAACTATATAATAATCCTGATTGAAAACAAATGATTATTTGGTTTAGATGTAAGTGTTTTCGCATTTTATGGTATTGTGTTTTAAACGTGCCACCACAGAACATGCCACAAGTGCTCTAAATACAACTCTAGACTCTAGACTGTCTTGTACTTGAGCTTGTCTAATATACTTTGTATATGTGTATGTTTCTGTGTATATATATATATTTATATATAAATGTATTTTTCTTATTAAAAGCTGCTTACTTTACGCTTGGTCGCTTCGCAAAGCGCTCGAGGTCCGATGTCAGCCCTTGTGTCTGCAACAACTTCACCTTCAACACTTCAATTAAGTTAATTAAAGCCAGCTGCTGGAAACTGTTGAAGTGACTTGTCTTCAGATTGGCCCTGCCATTGAATTATGTTTTCGACATCTTCAATTTGGCTAACGAAATGCTGCAAATTCATTCAAAGTATCGGGCATCATTGGTTGGCCCCCGTCTTTGTTCTTGGTCTTTGCAATGAACACCAAACTGCCAAACTACAAGTTGTAAAACGTTGTAAATTTATTTTAGCACAGCTTTGTTTATTCCTAATTTGGTTGAGAAACTGTGCACTGCTTTATGAACAGAGTTAACTGAATTTATGCTTGAAGCACTTTGAGTCAGATTAAGCTGAACAAGCTCAGAATACTGCACTGTAGTATTAAATACTTATGCTGGTAATCTGTACTTGACCCAACAAATGCAAATGATGTGCAGCTGTTGAGATGTGGAGCAATTTGCTCACTCATCTTTTGTTCCTTATACCGGATCGGACTCGCTTTGGTATTCCTCATCAACCGGATTATTCACATGCCGCAGGCAAATGCAAATTTCTGTCATGCAGTTAATGTCAAAGCCAGAATGTCAGCTGCATAAACACACACACACACCAACACACCAACACACAAACACACCAACTGCGACTAAATGTGGTTTGCATGTGAGTGCTTTTGCAATTTATTTAGCTTCTGGAGAAATTCGTAAATTTGCTGCAGAGTTCAAATGTGGTTCACGCTTCGCTTGCTCGCTGACTTGTGTCGGCGACTCGGCGTATACATAATTTACACATTGACTTTCGCCCCGAAATGTATGCAATACATGAATGAATGCAAAACGCAGATTACGCCCCTGGGTGATCCGCAGGGGGGCGGGGGGACAAAGCATAATAAACCGACTAAATGGGCTAAAAGCGCGACATGCTCGTGTGATTATCAGCGCTCAGGCGTGAGTGTATTTGACTGTAATGGATATCACGCATACGCACTGTGCGCACCCAATATGCTTGAATATTTATTCATTAAACCACAAACACACACACACACACACACACATAAGAGCAACTGCTGTCAAAATACCAAACTATGACAGATCGAGGGGAGTTCTATGTGTGTTGGCAAAAAAAGGAGTCTCTTGCTGGTTTCGCACGCGTATCTCGTTGCTTGCTAAATAAATTTTGCTAACGCGATTCGCGTGCCATTACTATAGTGCCATTACTATACTGCTATGTGTGCGTGTGTGTGTGTTAGTGTGTTATACATTATGCCTTTACTCTTGCTGCCACTGCTTCTGTTGCTGCTTCTGTTTGTTGTTGTTGTTGTTACTCGACATAAGCGTGTTCTTGCCGTTTCCCAAGGTATAAATTTCCATTTGGCTGTATTCAGTTTCATGATGGCCCATTCCCAACACCAAAGTGCTGGCCTAGGCCGAGCCCAGTAGACAACTGAGCTGACTCAACTCTCCAACTCTCGGCATAATCTTAATGTTGTTGGGCTGTCATATCTTTTGTTTTATGCTCGAAATTTAAAACGCCACAGCAACAGCAACAACAGCAGCAGCAGCAGCAGATTGTGAAACGCATTATAATGATGATAATAATAAATATAATGTGACGTTTCTCTAAATCGTTTCGCTTTATACACTATGAGCAACACCAGGCAGCGCTTTAGCTAGCGAACCATTCCAAATTGTTTAAGTTAATAATAAATGATGGCAAGAAATGTTGACATAAAGCAATCAGCAAATTGGATTCTGCATTTCTGTAGAATTTCAAGTTGATTATATTCAAATCCGAAGAGTATCCAGCTGTCGTGGTTTTTTAATGGTTCCTTTTTCTTTATTTTGTTAATAAACGCTGCTCATTTTCGCTTGACTCGCTCATTTTCCAATTAATGGTTGCTGCCAGCCGGCAGGCAGGCATAATCTCTGTTGCACAACCAACCCGCTCATGATGAAGTGGTAACCATAACCATAACTGGTAACTGGAAACTGGTAACTGGTAACGAGTAACCGTTAGAGATTTAAAACATAATTTGTGTTTACAAAATGAGGCAGTTGGATGCTTTATCTGTTACCGGGGGTTTCACTGATGCGGACCTTTGTTGTCCTTCACGGTTCCCATATCAATATGTCTATCAATGTCATTTCATCATTCTGTATTGACAGTGCAAAGCTACACGTGCTGCTTTCGGCATCGACCTAATACGACAAGGGCTTCAGTCGCCTCCTCCGCCCACTAACCGTCACCCTTGAGGGGACCCGTTGTTGGTCGTTGTGGCCTGTTTGCCTGTTTGCCACATACATAAAAAATACAACTTTTGCAGATCCTCAGAGGGCATTTACAGTCACGTACATGGCGATGCGCCTCAAATCACTGAGACTAACAATTTTCAGGTTGTGCGTGTGTGTGTCTGTGTGTGTAAATAAGATTTAATATATGTACGCCCATGTAATTATAGATTCTAGAAGCATACTCTGCAGAGCTCCACTTGAAGGCCAACATTATAATTTAAAGTTCAACTATTAATTGTATTTTGCAGGACATTGATTTCGATGGCTTTCGTAGGTTTTTGGACGCATTCCTGGACTGTGAAGCGCCGCTGGATCTGGCCAAGCATCTGTTTGTGTCCTTCCTCAAGCCGAACGTCACCCAGGCCCAGTTGCATGGCAAGGCGCTCAGTCAAATGGCGGCCATCAGCAGCACGGCCGCCTGTGCGCCCGTCACGTCCCACACGAAGGGTAAGCCGCCTTCGATACCATTGCCCTATCCATATCCATTACCCATAGCCGGTACATGGATATACATATATATATATATATATTTTGGATATATGTATGTGGATATGGATAGGGACATGGCACATGACACATGCCACATGCCAGACGAGAGTCAGTTTAATAATTGCAACACATTTCTCACTCGTGGTTCATTGCTCGCTGCTCGCTGCTTGTTGCTTGTTGCTCGTTGGGTCTGTTGTAATTAGGCTCCATACCGAACCTGAACAGCATTGCCGAACTGATGCCGCAATGCAGCATTGGCGGCGATGCCCAGGCCCAAGCACGCACCAGTTTTGTCGACAAAATCCATGGTATTACGGATAAGTTACAGCACTCACTTGGCGGCCATTTGACGCACGATCCCAGCAAGACCGGTAAGTGTGTATGTCTCTTTCCCTCTCTCTCTCTCCTTTCTCTTGCTTCCTCTTAACCTGATAACACATTCCACAATCCAAATATCTCGCAATTTCGCCTAGCCTTATTTAAACAAGAAGGAATAGCTATCTTAGACACAGACAGAAAGACTTAATTCCACTTGTGGATCGTAGTTCATCTGCTCAGATATAATGTGGTTCGTTCATAATTTCTTTTCAAAAAAGTAGACAGCATTGAAACCCTCGTAATTTCTGATTTTTATATATATTAAACGAATTTTGCATTCAGAACTCAACTTTCAAAAGTTTCTATATCCAATTAATTTTATCTGGGTCCGATTAATATTTTGACAGTTTTCGACAATTCGCTGATATTTTTTAATTCAAAGATATTTTTTATAAGAAGATGCTAAGAAAATATGTGCCACAAAAGAAGCCAAGCTTATCTTTTTTGAGCTGGCAAAAATGAATAGTTTTAACATTTAAGCTTGAAAGTTAAAAATGTTGAGTTGAGCAACCTTAGCAGAATGCTTACGATATATATATATATATATATAGGTTCAGATATAGGTAGCATTGATTTATAATACAGTGATTTTAAAATCGTTGAAATTGCGTTGAAATCGCTTTGTGGAATGGTATGTTTGTAATTGTGTCTGTGTATGGGTATATGTATATTTATATGTCTATGGTTAATTGTGAGTTGTTTCTTTCGCTTTATTGCGTGTACACATTGCAGGCAGTGTACATCCCATGCTAACCGTTACGCCCAGCCCGTTGGCCAGTGGTCCGAGCATGTTCCCGAGCATCAGCGCCGCACGCCGTTCGGTGGACTCGAGCCCCTCGCACTCGCAGACCAATCCGTCGCAAATGTCGCGCAATTCGTCGAAGAAGAGCAACAATTCCGTTAATTGCAAAATTGATAGTGAGTATTAATTAGATTGTAACTCAATTCGAGTCGCGTCACGTCGAAGTGTAGCGCAATGTGAGCAAATTACAATGTACTCTGTCGCTGGATGAGTTTGCAGTTCGAGTTTGAGTTTGAGTTTGACTTTCAATTAGGCACACATTGTGTGTGCCGACTCAACTGCAATTAGCCAACTTGCCACACAATGTGGGCGTTCCAGCTGCTGAATAGAGCACTATATATACGACTATATATCTGTGTATATATATATATATATATATATATATGTGTGTGTGTGTATATATGTAGTGAGCGGCATCTTGAGTATTTCAATTTGTGCTGCAAGCATTTGCAACTGTCAGCGTTGCGGCTGTCACTCTGGCAACTGATTACTTTGTCGACAGACAAATAGAGAAGCCGACAGACAGACCAACAGCCAATTCAGACGCTAAATTGCATGGTATTTGCCACACAGCACGCGCACAATAAATGAGAAGCTCAGTGCAATTCCCATGCGTAGAGTGGGGCAACTGCTTTGAGCCAGCGACTTGCTGCATTGTCCAATTACCAACTGCCTGTCCGTTTTTCTGTCTGTTGCTATTTGTTTTACTTAAGCCAAATCAGCAGCGCGGCGAAAAACAACTCTCGACGCATTCACTAATTAGCTGCAGGAGCTCAACTGGCGGCAAAACACAAAGGCTTCTGCACTAATTCGCGAGCATGCAAAACTTCATAAATTATGCAAGAAGCGCCAAATGCCGAAAGCCGAAAGCTGAAAAGTGAAAAGTGCAAAGGCACCAAACAAAAACCCATGTCCAGCCGTATTCAGTAATGGCAAATGGCAAAAGGTAAAAGGTAAAAGGTAAAAGGTAGCGGAAGTGGAAGCGGAAGTGCTTGCATAGTAAATAAATAAACAGCCCCGTTCGAATGGCGCACTCAGTCAGACAGTCATGAGTCACAACATACCCTGTAATAAGTCAGTAATGGAGTCAGCATAGAAGCTCAAACTGTTGCAGGGAATATTCAAGGTGCGCTGTGCAAAACGTAACGAAACGAAACGAAAGCAATGTCGGAGTTCATGTCGTAAATCAACGCCCAATTAGAACATTTTTGCATTCTCCCAAAGTGAGCCGCGCCAATGCGTAAAATTAGCACTCACACACACACTGGCACACAAATACAGTTACTTAGGCCTGTAAGTAAGCTGCTGTTGCTGTATTCTCTTCTTCTTGCTTTCTTTTTGCCATTCCCCCTATTCGCCATTTGCTTACATTAATTTCGCTTCGTTTGAAATGTGCACGAATGATTAATGATCGTAAATTTCATTTTCTTCTTCTTCTCCTTCTTCTTCTTTTTTGTTGTGTTTTTTTTTCCTTTCCATTTTTTGTTTCTTTTGTTTCGCGTTGCTTTTTGTTGCGGGAGCCTGTCGTTTCACGCATTTTAGCAGCAATTGTGGGTCACTTTTTTCTCGCACTCGTCGTCCTTTGTGCGGCTCAGAAAAATTGCGTTGGGGAAAAAGGCATATAACAAGTAATGAGAAAACAGTGCCTGCCTTGCGTCTGTCTCCTCTGTGTGTGTGTGTGTCTCTGTGTGTGTGAGACTGTAAGCGCTAATTGGATTAGTTTTGCTTTGGTTTCCGTTTTGCAGCTGGATATGGGAATGGATATTGTTTCCCTGCGTGCTCAGCAAATTTTATTTATTGGCCTCAGTGCGTTGACATTGATCAGCACAGAAAATACTTTTGTATGCATATCTATATATAATACATATACATATATATATATATATATACACTTTATGCATTCATCAAGCTGAAACTGTTTGTGCTGGCCAAAGACAAAATCGACTTGAGTGCGTAACTCGTTTAGTTATTGATATCCAAATGTAAATATTAACCAATATTTTAGCCATGTTAATTTATTGGCAACTAGTCGCTGTATTAACAGAAATGTAAACATAATTAGCTGAAACGCCCCTCCAAACAGCCAAACACAATACGCAAAGTTGAATGTGAGCCAACATGTAAAGAAATGCCAAATGCCAAAGGCAATTCCAATTAACTTGGCTCAAATGTGTTTGCTTAACTTATGCCAATTTGACGAAAGTTTCATAAACATCAGCAGCAGCAGCAGCAACAGCAGCAGCAACAATAATAGCAGCTGCTGCCGGCCTGTCGAATTGGTTAAATATTTAAAGCAATTAGAAAATAAATGGAGAAAAGAATGTCCCTTGACTGCGATATGTCTGCGATACAAAAGCTGGGTGGCCTCTGAATGCGAAACGATTTCCCTGGCTTTGTGCCGCCAAAAATCGATATTAATGCCATTAGCAACATCCTATGAGCACTCAAAAATAAAAGAATACTAAACAAATCCGCCGGAATCAAGCGAGAGCTGCCTGTCCATATATATATATATACGAATTTAATTATGAGGAGTAAAGTTGGGTTCATAGCTTTCCGTCAATAAAACTTTCGAATGGGCCAAAGATTGCCAAATAAAAAATTAACTTTTCAATTTTCCAAGTTTATTAAGGGCATAATGGCAAGGATAAAAGGGAAGCGGTTGATTCAAATTGTGACAGCCAGGGAATGAAAACAAACGAACTCTGTATTAAACATAATGAGTGTCAAAGTGTGAAAAGCAAAGAAGGAGCAACTTGAAGCAGGCAGCTGTCAGTTGCAGCTGCAACGATATCCTGCAACAATGGCAAACAATAATAAATCTGCCACTCAGTCAATGACAATTGCAGCTGAAGCACAGAAATACCACAGGGGAGACTGTATCGAAAGCACACAAGAACTTCAAATAAAAAACTCTTTGTTTGCGCAATTGAAACAATTAATGAATGCATTTTAATCGTCTGATTTTTGCTTACTTGCAGCTGACATTAAGCTGCTGGCACGGAAACTCTCCCACTTTGATCCATTGACCCTGAAGGTGCCGCTGAAGGATGTCGTTTGCTATTTATCACTGCTTGAGGCCGGACGGCCAGAGGACAAGCTCGAATGTAAGTGAAAAGGAACCGCTGTTGGACCGAGTCATGCACCTGACCTTAACTCATTAATTCATTCACGCTCTATCTCTCTTACACACACACTCTCTCTCTCTCTCTCTCTCTTTCGCTCTGTCGTCCATTCAGTCATGTTCCGGCTGTACGATACGGATGGTAATGGCGTACTGGACACTGCTGAAATGGATGCCATTGTTAATCAGATGATGGCCGTTGCCGAATATCTTGGTTGGGATGTCAGTGAGCTACGTCCGGTAAGTGTTTAACTGCAGAAGATTCCCGTACACGCATGAAAAGCACAATTTAAGCAGTTTACATTTAAAAGTCATTACTGCAGTCAGGAACAGACAATTCAGCTTATTAAAGCGCACACACAGACACACACACACACACACACGGAATGGCCAACACAATCTACCAATCATCAATCGCTCTGATTGCTCCACAATCCGGAGAGTCTCGGTCCGACGGACTAAAACTTTTTCAATTACTTACGAGCATTCGTAACCGAGGCTAACGAAAAGCACTCGAAATTAATTTCATTGTATTGTTTTGCGATACAAGTTCTTAGCCCGCATTCATTTCCTATACACCAAACCAGTCAACTTAAGAAACTTAATAGTTTGCACAACAAACCATGGCAACAACAAGTGGGACTACTCTGAATCGATTGTCCGACTCAAATATACTCGTACCTCGACTCAGTCATAACTGTGACCGGCTTAGACCTGTATCTATGCCATTCATATTTGATGAGTTCTATACAATCTTTACTTCAATAGATATTCATTATTTAAGTTCGCTTTGAGTGAGGATGTACGGGCGAGTATGAAAATTCTTAAAGTTGTCGAGCAACCACAAACAAGAAAGGGCAACGACAAAAATGTTGTCAACCACATGGTGACTACAAATAAACTCAAAGCGTCAGAAAACTCAATTAACCAAATGCTCTCGGCCTGTGTCGAAACTATGACAACGACGATTCCAGCTATGTTAATGTGTTGGCTCATTGGGATTGGTTGGGCTGCGGTCTTGGAGCACATTCATTTCAATAGCCAGGATGGGCTTATGACACAGCTAGAAAGCGAACGAGAGCCACATAATTTAAATTCTAAGCGTATACAAAAATTTTGTAATCAAAAATTCTTGCGCCCTTTTTGTGTTGCGAAATGGAATCAAATATAAATGTTCTAGTCGAGAGTGCTCGATTATTAGTTACCCTGTAGATATCTAGATTGGTGCCTTGCCGAATCTTAGGTTCAAGCTACAAATTAATAGAACATGAGTAAGGATTCTCGATTCCAACTGGGAGATATTCCTAACATAAGCTCGACTTGCACTTGCTTATGCTTTATAAGATCAAGAAATGAACAAAATACAGGGTTGGAAATAGATTTTAATGGCGATTTAGGTGTTTGTAGGATAGACAGATATTGTTCAAGAAAATATATATGCATTATTATTGAGTCCGAGCTGCTTCCTTCTGAGTGTTACATGCTGCATCATTTTATGATACCCTTTCTATCCATTCATAATTGGTATAGGATATGAAAATGGAGTCAAACACAGTTGAAACAGAAATTATCAAAGCAAATAATGAATTGCACAATTTTGAAATTCATTTCCGCTAAAAACACAAAGGTCGACAAAGCAAAAGGGATGCCGTATAAATTCTGGGAATTTGTAAATATGATGAAGTTCCATTACAGAAACTTTTGTATAATAATAACTTAAAGTTTATCAAAGTTCACCACACGACGAACGCAACAGGACATGAAAGTGATTGGAGCTGGAAATTGCCTATTTCTCAGCGTAGACAGATGATTCTCGGAAAAGAATATGTCGTTGATATCAGAATGCAGTCAAGCAAACTAAATTATATAGTATGTTGTGGAACTGCGGACATCGCAAAGGGAATTTTCAACTGAAAATATAATGATGCAGTATTGAATTTCAAGTATGTTATCAATGCCAGGCATACGCCGCATTGCACAATTATTGTATGAATTGAGGTGCAACAGCACTTAAGCTGACTACTACCAACTCAATGCACTCTTTCACAAAAGAAATATCAGTTGAATCGCATTTTAGCTTTGAATTTCATTATGCCAATATCTCAGTGCACATGGCAAAGGAACATTTTGTGGCTTACACATTTCTGAGCCGGCAATCCAATAAAGGTTACCTGTGAACTTTCCATACATCTGACTCCGGATGCAGCAGCAGCATCAACGTCAAAAAGCACTTGTGGCTAAAATTACCTTTATTTTGTGGCAACCGCCGAAAGTCTATCAGGATATCGCATAGAGTGAACCAGCCACAGGGCAGCATTTTTCTCAAGCACTCTGTGCAATCTTTTGTTTTTTATTTTTTCTTACAGATACTGCAAGATATGATGGTTGAAATCGACTATGACGCCGATGGCACAGTATCCTTAGATGAGTGGCAACGGGGTGGCATGACAACCATACCGCTCCTCGTTCTCCTAGGTGAGTGTGAGGCAAATGGCTGTGAAGCTTTCAGTGTCTGGTCTCTCTGTCTGCCTGCATTGGCTGCCTTAATAATCAAGTAATTCGCAAAGGTTCACAGCCAAAAAAAATAGAGAAAATAAAACCAACATAGAAATGAAGGCAAAGCAAGTGAAACGTGGCCTTTAAGTGCAGCTGTGCTCTCTGCACTAACACACAAGTGGCCAGCTCTGTGTTTTATGCCAGATCCAATGAAATATCAACTCGATTTCTCATCGTCCATTACAGGCGTTGATAGCACCACTCTCAAGGAGGATGGCATCCATGTGTGGCGCTTGAAGCACTTCAGCAAACCGGCGTATTGCAATCTCTGCCTCAACATGTTAGTCGGCCTCGGCAAGAAGGGACTCTGCTGTGTCCGTAAGTACAGGATATAGATGTACGCATTTAAATAAATTGCAATCAAGTATTTCAAATTTGAATTGAATATTTATATATGTCGTGTGTAGCACACACATTTCTATATTTTCCAATAATGTAAAATGCTTTCAATTGGTTTGCATATTTGTTTGTGCTCATTTGTGATTAGTTTGCAAGTACACGGTGCACGAGCGATGCGTGCAACATGCGCCCGCCTCATGCATCACCACCTACGTCAAATCGAAGAAGCCCAAATGCGGCGCAGATCTGTTGCATCATTGGGTAGAGGGCAATTGCTACGGACGCTGCTCCAAGTGCCGCAAACGCATTAAGGCATACCACGGCATAACTGGACTGACCTGTCGCTGGTGTCATATGATGGTAAGTCTATATATATATATATATATATATATCACATATATCTGGTGGCGATTTTCAATTATTTTAACGTCTGCAAGCATTGCGAGAGACAGCAAATTCCGTTGAAATGTCGAGTGGCATGTTTTAAAATCTGTCGAGCTCAATAAAAATTGCATTTCACATATTGAAGTGGCTTGTGCAGAAGCTCAATATAAATGAAAATAACATGAAATGCTGACATTGTCACTCTGACGACAAGTGTAGCTGGCATTTTAATACTTCAGAGTATTTATTTAACAAGACAGTTGCCGACAAGAAGATTGGCGAACTTCCTTGTTCCACTCGGCGACATTCCAATGTGCACAAGCCTTAGAACCAAAAGAATTATTCAGATCAACTGAACAACTGAACTGAGCATTTGTCATACTTGTTTTGGCCATGTCTAAAATTTGTTCAACGGATTTGATTTAAACTAGCGCAGCTCATGCAGGTTGTGTGCATAAATGCAAAACATAGTTGAAGAAATTATGCTGCTGCATGTCAGAGCACCCCGAGCTGTGCCACTCCGTTCCACCCAAACCACAACACCACCAACACCATCGTTCCAAACTCTATCTCTGTTTGGAGCTGGAGGCAGTACCAACTTTGTCTAACGACTTTGACAAGTGCAGTAGTCAAGGTAATGCCAAATTTGTTATCTCAACAGCAACAATAAATAGGGAAACAGCACAAACAACAATACCAACAAAATGTCCTTCTATTCAGATGCGGTAAACTGTATTTTATTATATTTTGCATGCAAAACGTTGCAAGAATATGCAACGAGTTCAAATTTGTTAAGTTTGGCAGCGCATTTCTCTACTATTTTGTGCAAATTTGCATTTATATTTTGGCAGCATTTAGTGGTGCAACATTCAGATATTGATCAGAATTAAATACAAACTGTTTGCTTAAAAGAAATGTATATTGAACTTAAATATGTAATTTTTTAAACTCATAATTTACTTAGTTGCCACTCCCCATCAATATTTTAACTTATATATATATATATACATATATCTGTGACTCTTGAAGTATTTCAAATGGAAAAAATTCGCACTTAAATCTCATTTAAGCGTAAATTAACATTTTGGGAGAGGCGCTAACAAACTTTTAATCGGATTCATTAAAGCAAAATGAGCATTTTAGCAAGCGTGCAGAGTTCGTTTAATAAATACGTATACGCCTAGGCAGCCCAGGCGGGCCAGGCGGCCTTCGTAAGTGGTTTTTATTTTTTCGGCCAAGAGTAAATTGGAGTGTAAATGGAATTAAAGTCCGACCAAATTTTATGAGCTCGATTTAATTTTTCGCTGGTTTCGTCCTTGCAGCTAATTTGATACAAAATCTCTCAGTATATATATAGTTCTCTATCGCTCTCTCTCTCTCTCTCTGTCTCTCTCTCTGTCTCTACTAATGCCATCTCTGTATTCCTTTAGCTGCACAATCGCTGCGCCTCATCGGTGAAGAAGGAGTGCTCACTGGGCGAATATGCCGGACTTATTGTGCCACCCACTGCAATCTGTCCAGCTGTCCTGGATCGGCA
Source organism: Drosophila planitibia (assembly GCA_035043785.1). Lineage (NCBI taxonomy): Eukaryota > Metazoa > Arthropoda > Insecta > Diptera > Drosophilidae > Drosophila > Drosophila planitibia. Next base: position 3,158,568 of record JAWNMS010000051.1, read on the forward strand.
GCGTTCGGTAAACCAGACCTACAAAGTGAGTGGATCTGTTCACAAGTTTAGATTAAAGCGCTTCGTAAATACCCAACAAATTGAATTGGCAACTGTACTAATCCATTCACTCTTGATACGCACGCTGCTTGCTGTACTTGTTTGCTTTGCTAACAACGCAATCAACCCATTCAACACACTGTCCACACCAAAATTGTACCCCTTTTGTGCTGCACACGCATCAATCAATCACTGTGAAACGCAAATACCTTGAATAGAAATCACAAATGCATCATCATCACCAGGCAACACATTTCCAAATCACGCTGCCGGATGAGCTGAGCTGTCCGCTGCTGGTGTTTATCAATCCGAAGAGTGGCGGACGACAGGGCGATCGCATTCTGCGCAAATTCCAGTACATGCTCAATCCCAGACAGGTCTACGACTTGTCCAAAGGTGGACCCAAGGAAGGTGCGACATTAAATGCATATCGCCTGGCAATTCAATTAAATGCTGAGCTTTTCTTTGTTTTTTTTTTGGTTTAGGACTTACACTCTTTAAGGACTTGCCCAACTTCAAAGTAATATGCTGTGGTGGCGACGGCACAGTCGGCTGGGTGCTCGAGGCGATGGGTAAGCCAAAAAAAACGGCAGCAACAGCCACCTATATGACTAAATTATAATGCACACAAACAACCACAGACTCCATCGAGCTGGCAACACAGCCAGCTATTGGGGTGATACCCCTAGGAACTGGCAACGACTTGGCACGCTGTTTGCGCTGGGGCGGTGGCTATGAGGGGGAAAATATACCCAAATTAATGGAGAAGATAAAGCGTGCCTCGACCGTAATGCTGGATCGATGGAGCATCGAGGTGACCAACAGCCTGCCCACCGTCGAGGAGCTGCGGCCAAAGGTGAGCGATCACACCTCTCGGGATTGTCCATTAAAATACACTCAAATCTGTGTGTCGATAAACTTTGGTGTTGTCAATATAAAGCGACACAAGAAAATCTACACAGTTGAGACGCTGCCAACAGTTGTGCAACCAAACTTGGCACCTTGGTAGAAAAATCCAATTTTCGTATACAGTTTTGCAGTTTGTAGTTTGAACATGTCTGTGGTTTCTGGACTGAAAAGCCCTCTGGGCATTTGAGGCAGTTGGGTGCAACCAAAAACCGATTACACAAACTAATTTAGTCTGTTGCCACATGTTTCGGGCTCGGAGCCAATTGCAAACTTCAATAGCCATAAACTAACAGTGTGTTACATCTGTGTGTGTGTGTGTTGAACTATTTGCAGGTTACTTTGCACTCGAACATGCAAAAGGTGATTGAGTTGTCGCAGAGTGTTGTAGTCGACAAATCGGTGATCGAAAGATTCGAAGAAATTCAACGACAAAACCTGATGAGCAGCAGCTGCAGCACAGATAACATGTCAAATGTGAACCAGGCGCCAACTACTTCGGCATCCGCCACCTCGATTATAATGGCAACGGAATACACTCAGGATATGAGGACGACGACAATGACGTCGACAATGGCTGGTGGGGAGGGGGGACAACAGCAGGTGGGTGCTGACAGTGGCACACGCACCACAACCACCAAGAGCATTTCAATGTCAACGTTCGAAACGCGGCGCATGCAAAAATCATTGGCAGCCACAATGAGCAGCAGCAGCAGCAGCAGCAACACAATCAGCTCAAGTGGCAGTGCCGCTGGCAGCCTCAACACCAACCTGCCGCAACAACAATGCCAGTCACAGCAAGAGCACAAGCAGTTGGCAACTGCAGAGTTGCCGTCGCTAACCCGAACAGATGGAACAGAAAAACAATCGCTGGAAACGCTGCTCGTGCAGCACAAACAACATCAAAAGAAGTTAGCAGAGGAAGTTGCTGCCGCTGCGGCGACGCCAACGGATGCTGCCCCATTGGAGAGTAATGAAAGCGATCATAATAATAGTCGGTGCAACGTCGTTAAACAGCAAATTACATTGTCATTGGATTTGTCGGACAAATGTACGACCAGCAGCCCCAACAATAACAACAACAATCAAGAGCAACAGAACAGGCAACATCAAGTGGCCAGCACACCACAGACCCCAATCACACCCATCACACCCACAACACCATCACCAGCAGCGGTGGCAGCGGCAACACCAGCAACACCCACAACCACAGAGACAGCAGTGCCAATCAGTGCAACGCAATGCGGCAGCAGCAGCAACATTCCACAGAAGGCAATCAAAGTGCAATCGGACAAGGACTGCATTGTGCCCTACAACATTATCAACAACTACTTCTCCGTTGGCGTGGTGAGTATTCAGCTCAAACTAACTTTGTTTTCCTATTGTAAATCACCTAACAACTTGGCTAAATATCTGTTTAACTGGCCAACGCAATGTTCTGCTGGCAGCTCAATAGAAACGACAGCAAATCCAAGTTTTAGCTTGAATCTTGCTTATTCGTATTAATTTTAATTTAACTGAATTCTCAATTCTTATTCAGTTTACTTAGCATGATGACTTGGTTTTATTTTAATAATGCATCGATTATGCATCGGCTAACACGGGTTCTACCATTATCAATAAATGGTCCAGTATTTTTGACTATTAAAAAATATTGTTCACCAAATAATAATATTGCACTAAGCTTTACTCAATGGATAACTAAGAGAAACCGTTTCAACAACAAATAAATAATAAAAGCACTGAATTGCAGAGGGGTTTGTTCAAGCAAAGTGATTCAGGATATTGCAGCAATGCGCTCTATTCAATAATTTATATGGATATACATATATATTTAGCGAATCACTTATGAAGAATAAATGAAATAGTGGCACATATTTCGTTTGGGAATTCAGCATTCGGCAGAAACCTGACTTGCACTTTGAAATGCAGGCAAATGAAAAGTTGGAAAAGCGCAGCTCTTTGTAATGCAAATTCCTGAATAAATTCATAAAATGGAATAGACGGAAAGCAACTCAAGCAAATAACACTGCAATGAACAACGATGAAGTTTCATAGAACTACAATTCGATATGAGATATGAGATATCCCGTGATCGAAGCCAGTGGCACGTAGCATACAAAAAAACATGCACCATTTTTAAACAAATTGCAAGCGCATTTCCCAATTGCAAAAGTGTTGAACAAACAAATGCAAAGTGGCCACACAGACACAAAGAAACACATACAGCTACAGTTGCCGAGCTGGGCAGACAATCAACCGAGGCTCATTTGCATCTTTGATGCAACGCTGAAATGCCAGCTCACACAGCACACTCATTAGCAGTGGTTGGATTCAATGGACTCCAATCCAATTTGAACACAACAGTTTCAAATGCCAGCCATCATCATCAGCTTTAACAACATCCATTTCAGTCGTCTAGTTGAGCACATTATCTCCATTCGATTTGCTGAGTGTGTGCTTTTTAAATTAATGCCTGAGACTTGGGTTATTTGGCTGGTTTTTGGCTGTCGGTGCAGCTCAGCTGGCGACTGCTGGTTAATTAGTAATTACGATTGCAAGCCACATGCCACATACGAAAAGCCAAGGGAAACAGATTGCGCTCCAGGGACAACTTGACGTGAATGTGCCCCAAAACACGCCCAACACACACACACATTGGGTAATAAATACAAATTCAAAGGACGAATGCGAATTGAGTAAGTTTGTAAGTTTTATTTTTGGGCAAAGGCTTTTGAATAATTTAGCTAGATTCAGAGATAAAGATAGTAGCAGAAATCAAAGACACTTTTGCTACTACGTGCGACTAAGTAGCTGGCAAGGATTTAATGCGGCAATAAAGAAAGTTTAAGTGGCAAATTTACAGGCAGCCAGGCAGCCAGGCAGCCACAAGATGTGAAAAGTAATACCAAATAAACGAGGCGAAAAGCAGAAACGCACAGAAACTGAAAAGAATGGCAACTACTAAAACGGATATGTTGTACAAATCAGCAAGGCGCAACTTGAATCGTGTCCTGCGTCTAATCAAAATAAAAACACGCCCACATGGGACACCAACTTGGCAGTGGCACAGTCAGGCCCTGCGATAGTGTTTACTGATTCTATTTGCCTTAATATATATAAATGTATATATATATATATATGTATTATATATATATCTGTGTGTGTACTTTGTAATGCTGCTCCATTTGTCAAGTGCGGCTAAAGTTGAAATCCTTTTTGTGCAAACGTTTTGCACTTTCTCCCTACCACCCAGCCCACCCTTAATTGAATGTCAGCCTAAACGCAGTGAGCACACCCATACACACACAAACACACACACGCACAACTGCAAGATTAAGATCCACAAAATCCTTGCTAAAATAAAAATATTGCTTCAACAAGAAGGATCCACACAATTTGGTGTCTCTTGTCTTGTGTGTCTTTATCTCTGTCTATCTTACTGTGTGTGTGTGTGTCAGTGTGTGTGTGTGTGTGTGTCAGAGTGTGTGTGTGTGTGTGCGTGTATGTGTCGGTTTAAGGGTGTTAGTTTATTTATGACCTGTTGTGCGTCTGTTTGAACTGTAGGCGTTTACAGACAAACTGTCAACGATTTTGTTCTTACAGATACACCTTTAACAATACATATATATATATATATATATATTTAAAAGGTAGACCAATGCCAAAGATACAAGAAAAATGGGTGGGTTCTTTATTTGAATTGTGTAGCCATTTATGATTATACATTTGGCATTGCTGCAGTTAATTGGCAGAATATCTGGTAACTTTTATCTGGTATCTTCTGTCCTTCAAACAGTTTGCTTTGCTTTGCCAACAATTACAGGGTATATCGTTGTCTGTTGTGGAATTTACTAGTATGTGTTGCTGTTGTTGTTGTTGTTGCTGAGATTTCACATGTCGGCTTCATTTCGCGCAGCCTCCCTGGCTCCGCATCCTTGTGAAACCCATTTAGCACTCATGTTTATCGTGTGGATGTTGGCTCGGAGTAAAGCACACAAGGAGTCCCAAACGTGCTACGAGCAACTTGTCATATACGTTTCCACATACTCATATAAATATATATATATATATATATAAATATGTATGATATGGAAGCTTTGCTTCTTGATTTAAAGGTTGTGGGTCGATGAGGCGGTGTGGTAGGGAAACAAGGTAATGCGCCATGGAAAAGTATTTCACGCTGACGCTTTGGTTTAACGTCAACAATTGACGTTAAGCGCGAACTTGTGCGTTGCTGATGAGAGTGCCAACGAAATGCCACAGGATCAGGAGCAGCAGCAGTGGGGTTGCTGGAGTCGCGGGAGTCATTGACTCAATGGGTAAACATGTAATTGTGTGCGTTGCGATTTTTGCCCAGGATTTGCCTTAACTCAATCGCAAATATTAGAAAATGACAAGCCTGGTCTTACGCATCTTTTATGGCATTCAATGTGCGTTTTATGCGCTCTCAGATAAAGCTGTGTCCCCAACTTTATGACCTTAAGGTGCTGTTTTATATGGCCAAAACATTTGGCTAACAAATTTCATCGCCCACATGCCCAGACAGAGCAGAACTCGCAACTAGCTGGAAACGAGCTAATTTGACGTTCTGCATCGGCTTCGGCATCAGCCGAAGCATAAACTTAAAGTGAGATGACACTTGGGCACGAGCAAACTAATTAAAAAGTTTTGTCAACATTTTAGCTACCTGTCTCGCACTTTGCTAGATTATTCAATTTGCGCTCGAGCGATAATTAATCTTATTTACTTAGTAAAAGCAACAGCCACAAATTAGAGGACCGCAAAGAAAATGATGAAGTGGTTGCCAAGCCAGACGTATTCATGCCGCTCACACCTCCTCCCAGCGCTAACAGTTTGCCATGGTTCCCTTTCTGTATGCCCACAATGCATAATAAATGTGCCTACATATATATGTGCATCATGTCGTATGTCGTATGACGTATGGCAAACTGGGCCAAACCCCCAACCAGGTTGGCAATCTCAGCTATTCAAGCCCACATTGAATATGCTAAAATGAAAATACTGCAAACTCCACGCTTTATATGCCGCGGATGCTTCAATAAGCGCGTGATTCGCAAGGATTGTGTGACAAAACCTTGAATGCACATAACTATATAATTAAGTATATATATAGATATTCAAATATGATTGCAAAATGTATTAATATGCGTTTTGTTACGTGACTAAAGGCATAATTCGCTTTAAGCCAAATCTGATTATTATCATATGTATTTGCAGGATGCTGCAATTTGTGTCAAGTTTCATTTGGAGCGCGAGAAAAATCCGCACAAGTTCAACAGTCGCATGAAAAATAAGCTTTGGTATTTCGAATATGCCACTTCGGAGACATTTGCCGCATCCTGTAAGAATCTGCACGAGCACATCGAGATTGTGGTGAGTGTCCAATTGAGTTGGACAATATATGCAAAGAGACCATTAAGCCTTCAAACCTTCGCTTTCGTTTCTCAGTGCGATGGCGTTGCCTTGGACCTGGCCAATGGGCCGCATTTACAGGGCGTGGCACTGCTCAATATACCCTACACACATGGCGGCTCCAATCTGTGGGGCGAACACTTGTCCCAGAAGCGCATACGCAAAAGTGCCGGCCCTTTTGGCAAGAGTAAGAAACTCAAGTCCAGCGACAAGGAGTTCTCAGCCACCAGCTTCACATCCGTAGACCTCTCAGTGGCCATTCAGGGTAAGTGACACACATCAATGTATTATCTAACTTATTCTTTTATTGAGAATTATGATATTTGAAGATTTTGGTGATCGTCTGATCGAGGTTATTGGCTTGGAGAATTGCCTGCACATGGGTCAGGTGCGAACCGGCCTACGTGCCTCGGGTCGCCGATTGGCTCAGTGCTGCGAGGTCATCATTAAAACCAAGAAAACATTTCCAATGCAAATCGATGGCGAGCCCTGGATGCAAATGCCCTGCACGGTAAGACGACAAGCGATCCTTGATTCCAGTCAGACTTTTATATTGATGACAAAAAAAATACACATTTCAGATAAAGGTAACTCACAAGAATCAAGTTCCTATGCTGATGGCACCACGCTCGGAAAAGGGACGGGGATTTTTTAATATGCTATGCAGCTGATTCAGGCGCAGCGCATCGAGCGACTTCATCGGCCGACGGCAGGCCGCTGAATCAGCCGATGAGCTGGAAGATGATTATCGTATTATGACCAGAAGCACCACCGTCCATAATTTACCTTAGCAAGCCAAATAGCTTTAAACTGTTTACCCCAACTGGCTTGCTTACAGTTCACCTAGTCAAAGATGTCTGCTTAAGCCAAATACATATATATATATATATATTAGTTGAGTGAGTTAAGTGAGTTTTAGAGCTTTTCAAATAATTTTGAGGTTTATAATATATATATATATATACATATATAATCAAATGACTTGTACGACAAGTACTCAAAATGTCATATGCATTCCAGATGGTTTAGAAAGCTGTATATATATATATATATATATGCCCAGCAGTTTTGTATATATACATAGAGTATAGCTTAAGATATGAATTAAAAATCTCAGAGTTTTGTATATGCGCATCAGTGTTAACCATGTGAAAGCTTTAGATGTACTGTAGAGATTGGTACATGTATTTATTAGATATTGTAAGATCACACACACATACACACACTTAGCGAAAACTTGTCCAATAATGCAACTAAAATGAGACCAAACATTGTAGTCCGAATTTTAGAAAATAGTGCACAATTCTACACACCAATAAATATATATATAGTATATATATATTTACATTTACATAGTATTTACAATTAAATCCGTCGTAATTCGTTCTGTGTGATATCAGATGAGCAGCTATTTTTTTATTTTATTAAATGAAAACAACTTAATTTTTATATAGTTCCTACATAGTGAAACATATCATTGGCAACATTTAATTTTGATCCAAATTGGTGTGTAAATTGACATCGATTTATTATTTATAATAACAGCGTTCTTTATAATAATTTGCAAACACGCAGCACTATGCAAAATATAAAATTTCAAGAATATATATATATTTCAAATGTATATTATATATGCTATTTATTTTATATATATTGTAAATAGAACAATGTAACTTGGTATACAAAATATCAATGAAATGGTGAAGCTTTAAAAGAATTTTGATATAAAAATACAAAAAATTAGATACAAAGAAAGAACAAATGCTATAGCTTTAACCCAAGTGAGGCATGTATATTTGATATAGTTCCATATAGGTATGTATATGTTCATATACCACGTAGGTATTTGCCACAGTAATACTCAAACCAATATAACAAATATCTACACCAATAAATTATTGTAAAAATTAAACTGCAAATAACAAGAATCGAATGAATATCTAAATCGAATCCTTTAGGACTACATCTATTTGGATTCTCATCGGATTGGGTATAATACTAATAACAATATTTAACGTATGTTAACCAATTAAATATTACCTGAACCTATATAATACTTGTAATGATATACACATAAATATATATTAGCGGAAATCTATGTAACACATCAGATGATATAAAAAAGTGTGGGGTAACTGATATTAAATCATTCCTTCTAAGCATTCATATATGTATGCTCTAAACGAATCTAACACTATAGTAAAATATATTAAATATGTATATAATATTAATCCAATAACTAATATATATACACAGAGTACCTACTTATTTACTTTCAACTCATAAAGCATGGTTAGTCATTTTTTAAAATACTCAGTTGTTGTATTTGTTGTTGCCGCATTTCAAATGCGGATATCAGGCACAGGATATCGTTTTTGAACATTGTGTTGCTTTATGTTAGTGTAGATCAGATCCGCAACATTTACTGGATTCAACAAACTCAACACTTAAAAACTTTTTACATTCAAAAAATATATATATTTAAAAATGAATAGCATCAGTTTAAATATTTAAATGCCAAAACTGTAGATGTTCTGTATTGTATGTCAACACATACAAAGTATGTATGTATCTACGGTCTAAATGTATGTGTACGGGTGTTTTGCATATATAAGTACATATTTACATATATGAACGTACATTTTTTGTTCGATTACAAAACAAGCAAAAATATACACAAAACATATGAATCTATTTAATTTTTGCAAATAACATTTTCGATGCAACTCCTCTCGCCCACAAAACTGTATTCATTTCCAACCGGTGATGATAACTTTCTTGTGTCTGGGCGTTGGGATGCAAATGCCACACAGTAGCCAGTTAACATTAATTATAAATGAGAAATGTACTATTAGGGACAAGTAAGCCAACTAAATAAATAATACATCAAATGTAATTACAATTTATACAATAAGATAATTAACTATGTACAGTGTAGAGCAGAAAAATATAAGCGATAAACTAGAGACTAAAATGTATTTATTTACAGAAATTAAGTCAAAGTTAGAAACTTTATTTAGCGTAGCAGTATATAGCAAATATATAAATGATTATAACGAATTAGAACAAGACATGATAATTATTTTCTTGAAAAGCATACTTACTAACAAAATTTAAAAAAAAAACAACTCATTATTGAATAGTAAATGCTTTTAGAAAACCAACTGCATTTTGCATGTACGAATACATTTAGATGTATATAACTAGGTCGAAATAAATACCTTTGTATGTATATGTATGTATAATTATAACTTGGTTGTAGTTTTACTGGAGCCATTCGTACACTTGTGTGCCATTCGGTAGCCTTAAGTGCTATAAATTAAATATATTCATTTGACGTCCTTATCCTAAAAACCAGCTCCGCTTTATATGGTTTGCATACACACACATACCACATATGTATAACACACAAACTAAACTTAATTTTCAATTGTGCCAAGGCTCTGCAAAATGTAATTGAATAGAAAAAAATATGAAACATAACCATTTATGTAAACCACGCCTGTAATCAGTGTTTAAAGCAACCAATAATAAATACTATCTATCACACATTTTATAAACCAATGCATTTAGATTGTGGAGCAACCTAAACCATAGCTATTTGATAAATTCAAATTAACATATGGACCGTATAAGCTAATGAAGGTGAGCAAAATATTTTCACTCTTCCTTCCAAATTGTGCTAAAATTTCGGAAGTGCGGCAAGGATGCAAAGCCATAAAGGGTCGAAATAGCACCGGATGCTCCATTTGCGTCAACATTTCGTAGAGATCGCTACGCGATGCATCAGGCATAAATAAGCTCCACGTGGCTTCCACATCCAAGAGGCTCCCATCTACAAAGTAGTTATTACTATCGATATACGAATGGCATAAAAAGTAATAATACCCGATCTATGTGCTTGAAAGTAAAGCATTGGCACTTGATAAGACACGCTGTAGACGATATGATACTCTACATTTATGAGATCATTGCTCGCTTTACACTTGATCTTCTGCGAATATCTGAGAAAGCTGTTGGGCTCTTGGTCGTCCTGAAGAAAAAAAGTGTTTTAAATGGGAAAACAACTTTGTTTGTAACTAACCTTTTCAAAGAGCTCCCAGTTATCGTTCAACTCCTGTGACTTGTCCAGAAACTGTTTGGCTTCGCTCAGAAACTCTGGCCAGGTCAGTGTTGTGTGTGTCTCTGTGTCGCTCATTTTGTCTTAAAAGAAATGAAAATTATTTGAAGCAATGCACAAACATATACTTAAGAAACGCCGCATATATGAGATAAAGATAAACACAAGTTTTGCATAGCAAGCACACACATAATAATGTCTCATATATTTTATACATAATCGACAAATCGAAACTTTTTACATTTTAAAGCTCATCAACTTGAGTACTTAAGATAACACATAATTAACTTTACTACAAAGCAGTCCAGGGAAACAGAATGCAGCGCTTAAAACTTATAACTAAATGCCTCTTTTAAGTGTTGCGTGGCTCCCCGTCCAATGCGGTCACCTGGATGTTTTCATTGCGTCGAACTTGCACCACGGTTACAGTGCCAGCATTGTCATCAAACTTGCACGTAACCGTCACCTCGCTAAGCTGGAAAGTGAATATTTGTGAGCCGTATTTTGTGCGCAGATATACGGAACGTGGATCCGCCTCCAATATGTCGACAATGCAATGCTTCTGCACCTGCAGCTCCTGTAGCTGAGCCTCAGCGTGCTCATTGAATAAAACGCTCAACCGGTGACTGGCCACCACCCAGTTGGGTACACGCACTGCGCTGGGCAACGGTGGTGATGATGCTGCCTGCATGCCATTGCCACTTAATGCATCTACATTTATGTTACCAGCTGTATAGCCGGCAGCGCCATATAATTCCAGATCGGACTCTTCGCCATCGGGCTCCTGTCGCGAATCATAAAAGTCAACGCTGTTCTCATTTGGAACAATGGAAGTGCGATCTAATTGTGGATTGAAAGCAATCTTACAAAGATAAGCTAAAATTGAAAATGTTCAACATGCCTGAGTCCATGCTTAAAACTGGTGCATCATAATAGGGTATATACGGTTTAATATCTAGCACAGGCGTTCCATCTACCATATCAGTGCCATAGAAGCTTATAGTGGCGCCGTCAATCTTCTCGATTTCCACCAGTGATAGCCCAACCGGACAAGGTCGATGCGGTGAGCGTGTGGAGAACACTCCAATCCGTTCACCACCCAAACGTGGAGGTGCTACTTTTGCCTTTGGATGCGCATTGTTCCGATGGAAATGATAGATGAGCCACATGTGCGAGAAGTCGGCAAGACCCTCCAATGAGTGTTCCGGATTGGTGAAGACGCCATCATTCAGCTGTATGATGCTGCGAAGTCGACTACCAACGCTCGATTGGCGTGGCACGGCGCGCTTTTCTGGGAAGGCGCTACGTATTATGCCAATGGGTTTGAAATTGGCCACATCATTGGAACCGTTGACGTTGATATCACTGCTGGTTGTCTATGGTTGGTAGAACGTTAAAATTGTGTTCTATGTGTGGGTACTCACCTGCAACGCACCTGCAGCAGCAGCGTTTCCGGTTTGTCCTTGCCCTTGACGGTTCTGTTGGCGCAACCTTCGCAGCGAAAATCCTGCAGCAACCGGTTTATTGTTTCAATGTCCTTGCGCTGCACATGCTGCAAGTTGCGCACTTGCTGTCTGCACATGTAATCGAATTCAAGGTATTCATAAATAACATTGAACTTGAACTTCAACAATATCAAGGATTATATTGTACCTCAAGTTGTTAATCTCGTTCCGAGCAATTGTTAATTGATTTTTCAAATCATCTTCATGCATGTTCGCAATACAACACCGTCAAACCGAATATATGCATATATATCTTAGTTAACACTTAAACGTTCGACTTAATATTATTTGTATTTAGTTATTTTGTCGTATATTTACCTATTCGCTTTGGGCATGCCATTCACATTAGCGCAAATGTATCGCCAGCCATTTATTTACGATTGCCGTTCACACAAAACCAAAGCGATAACAAGCCGACTATCGACTCGATAAAACGATATTTTTAGCCATCCCTCGTCAACAATGACTTTATAAATTTCGTGTTTGAGCAAATCAAAAAACCAAGCACACTTCAGCCAGTTGTAAATTTGATTTTAAAGAAAGTATGTGAGTATTTCGAGAAAAACGTTAACAAATTATATACTGCAACGAGTATTGTTTTCGCCAGCTTAATCAACAAATAAACAACATGTCTCGTGGAAGTTCAGCCGGTTTCGATAGACACATTACAATTTTTTCGCCCGAGGGACGCCTCTACCAAGTCGGTAAGTAATTGTTTAAATTATGCATTTTCTATTATCTATTTTATAATATCTCTTATTAACTTGATGCGTTTCTTAACGCACAGAATATGCGTTTAAGGCCATCACGCAGGAGAACATCACCTCTGTGGCGCTAAAGAGCGGCGACTGTGCCGTTGTAGCCACCCAGAAGAAGGTGACGGAAAAGAATATTGTGCCAGAGACTGTGACACACTTGTTTGGCATCACCAAGGATATTGGTTGCGTTATGACCGGACGCATTGGTAATTTTAATTTATTAACTTGCCCAGGCAGCACAGGGTTTTTTATCAAAATGAACTCGTTGATTTTCGCAGCGGACTCGCGCTCGCAGGTGCAAAAGGCACGCTACGAAGCCGCAAACTTTCGTTACAAGTACGGATACGAGATGCCCGTGGATGTGCTCTGCCGTCGCATTGCCGACATCAATCAGGTGTACACACAGAATGCCGAGATGCGTCCGTTGGGCTGCAGCATGGTGCTGATTTCGTACGATGATGAGCTCGGACCGTGTGTCTACAAAACCGATCCGGCCGGCTACTATTGCGGTTTCCGTGCCTGTTCGGTGGGTGCAAAGATGATTGAGGCGAACAGCTATTTGGAGAAGAAGTACAAGAATAATCTGTCCGAGGAGAAGGCCATCCAATTGGCCATCACTTGTTTGTCGAGCGTGTTGGCCGTTGACTTTAAGCCCAATGGTATCGAAATTGGCGTTGTGAGCAAGTCAAATCCTCAGTTCCGCATTCTCGATGAGAAGGAGATCGAGGAACACTTAACCAAAATCGCTGAGAAGGATTAAGCGCTAAGCGCTGAAGCCCATAAATGTAATTTCAAATATTTTATACAGACCTTTAAATGGAATTGTGGAAAACATAAACCGAAAACAAACAAAATCAAAAGCACTATAATTATTTTCTATTATTTCCAACTGGAATAGAATAAGAACACATACATACAGTTTCATTTTTCTTGCTTCTTGTGTACTATTCCGCCCCAGCGCATCACGTAGGCGTTAACATCAAACTTCCGCTTGCAGCCCTGATAGTTCATGAAGCGTATTTTGCCAAAGATGGCACGTTCCTTCCAGCCCTGATCGTGAACACCACCAATGGACCACATGCAGCCCACATAGCCATTGGGATCACGACCATCCAGACTATACTTGTCGTTCAGCAGTATGCAATACTCCAAAGCCAGCTCGGGCGTCGCCGTCCACTCGAGTATCTTTTTGGCCCAATACATTCGCAGAAATCCATGCATTTTGCCCTCCTTCACCAGCTGCAGCTGAGCCGAATTCCAAAGATCATCGTATGTACGTGACTGCTCCAATTCCTCCAGCGAATAGCACGGATTGCGCTCATCCGTGCGATGCTTCTGCAGGGTCTGATAAGCCCAGTCATGCAGACCCTTCAAGCTATCGTAGTGCTCATTGTAGTAGCAAAAGTTATCCGCCAGTTCGCGGCGCACAATGGCCTCCTCGCAAAAGGCATCCGCTGAAGCCTTATGCATTGAGGTATGTCGTTGCACCTCCAAAGCACAACGCTGGGCCGAGATCTGGCCAAAGTGCAGCCAAGGCGAAAGTCCAGAAAGTGCATCGGCTGTGGGATCATTGCGTTTCCCATTGAAAAAACGCAAACGATGCGTGCAGAACTCGTAGAGTTGGCGACTACCAGCTGTATAACCGGGCTTGGCCCAATCCACCACATCGACGCTCCTATCGCATGTCAACAGCGCCTCTGCGGCCGCCCAATCAACGGGTTTATCCTTTTGCCCATTGCCGTGTGGATGTTTGATGACAGGCGGAAACTCGGTCAGATATTCTTTCAATTTTGAATTGATCTTGTTGCGGATGGTACGCGCTGCATACTCCTGCTTGTCCGAGGTCACCCAGAGCGGCACAATGTTATGTGCATCGACTTGGGTGATGGGCACATTGCGCGGCAAAGCCTTGACCACGTCCATCACCCACTGGCGAGGCAACCGCAGAGGCGCAAAGTCACAGACCACAGCGCCGATATCCTCGGCAACCACAAAGGCCGGCAGTCGCTCCACCGCTGGACCCAGCAGCAGCTGAAAAGAGATATTCAGATCGCGACACTGCTGCTCCACCTCCTGCAGGCCGCCCAGCATAAACATGTAGTGCCTCAATGTGGCATTTAGAAACTTTGGCACCAGACAGAAGACCACACTCAGTGGCAGCTCCAGTTTGAGTGCCAAACGCTGTGCAAAGAGAAGCGCCCAATTGTCCTGAACGCGAGCATCTCGCGACATCCAATAGACAACGCCGCCTTTGCACTGCTCCTTCACATCAGCTGCATTGCTTAGGACGCGCACCCGTTTCTTCCTGAAGGCAAATTCATGGACATCGGATGCGGACAAAATACGTTGCTCCTGCATGTGACTGATGAACTGCTCAAAGCTTTCGTCTTCTTTCGACTTTTTTGCCACCGCCTGCTGCTCTGCTAGTTATCGTGCGCTTCATTTGTAATCTGAATAAATTACTTATTAAAAAGTATATATTTATTATTTACTACCAAATTTATACTTACAATTTTAATGCTGATCGAAAATCGCCAAACAAAACAAACTTATTTACCAGAAATCCCCCAACTTGCATTGCGCATTATGAAATTCAATTCTATTAATCTGGTCACACCTTTTTGTTACAGTTCAAAATACCGCCAACAGTCGCGAATTTTGACTGTCGGTTAACAGCCACAAAGTGGCTTCAACCACTAGGCCGCATTTTGTTATATGGTTATTGCTGCTGCCATTAATAATCTAAAGTCGATTTGCCATTGCGCAGGCTCGTTATCTTAGTTGTGTTGTGACGTCAAATGATTGACAATATCATTGAGTGTTCGTATGAAATATTCACAGAGCGAAGCAAAACTTCTTTACTGGCAGATTCCTAACAGCTCTGCTAAAACTCGAAAGATGTTAAATGTTAAATGCCTTTCGACGCAAAAAACTATTTTTGTTTTTGTTTTAAGATTTATATATTTACTCAACTGCATACAGGTTTTTAAATAACTCTCTTGATATACAGATATATTCTTCTCCACACATACATATAAATTGTACCATTTAGCAAGTGTTTCAGTTACCAGAAACTAACGCATAATTCTTTCTGTCTTTGGAAATACGTTTTGCATTACTCTCGATTCTCGATTTGTTTGGTGATTTTGTTAATAAAGTTTTTAAACGTTTATATATACAGCTAGGGAATTTTGTAGTCAGGTTATTAAAATATATATAAAATATTGAATTCGCTTTTAAGACTTGCAATTATACTTATTTAAAAAATAAATCTAATTAATTTACACTACAATTGTTTCGACACGTAAGCGCAAAAAGTGTGAACAAATAAATTACAAAATAATAAACAGAATTATCACAAACAATAACAGCACAGATAGTATGAGGATGGCAGCCCACTGACGCTTATCTGCAATTGTAAAGTTAACAATTACCATTAATTGTTGTTGGTTATTACATAATTGAGTAGATTACTCTATGCTTACTTACCATTATTCATGTGTAGAACTTTGGCAACTTTCTTCATTGTTGTATCCAGCTTGGATTCGGTTGTGTCGAACTCATTTCCAAAATCATCCAACATGACCGCCTGCTCATCCAATTCGACGCCAATTTGGCGCGAAACAGTCTTAAGGGTGCCAATGGAATCACTTATCATGTCCAGCTGCTCATCCTGACCCTGAATCATGCGCTGCTGCACAGACACCGTCTCGCCCACATATCGATGGCCAGGACTATCCAAACTACTGCCATTGCCCCCATAATGGCTGGGACTATCAATATCCAGAGCATTCTCCAGCTTGGAATACTTTGTGCCACTGTGTCGCGTTGCGGCTGCGGCTGCTGCTGCTGCGGACATCGTGCCTGCTATGGTATTGGCGACTGACTGTGAGTTTGGGCAATCAACCAGATAGGTGCGATCGTTGTTTGAATGATATTCGTTGCTTTGGTTGTGATTGTGGTTAGGATTGTGACTCTGGTTCAGGCTGTTATTCCTTTCGTTCTCGAGCAGTGGCTGATGTGCGGTTATGTCTCTGTCCCTGTTCCGGTTCAGGCTCATCTTATCCTTCATCTGTTTGACCTCATCGCGAGTGTTGTCGATGAAATGACGCCGGCTGGACAGTTCACGATTATCAATGCGAAACTTGGTTGGATTCTTTTCAACAATGCGTGCTCTATACAGATAAAAAGTTAAGGAAAAACTGTAGTGGAAAGTAAGAAAACGAATTGATTTTTCGCAAGCTGCAAGTTGAAGCAACTGCAACAGCTTAGTGTTTTGTGTGTAAAAAGGATATTGATAGTGTCCTCCAGATCCTCGAGGTCCCATTCAATGCTGCGCAACGAATTACGCAGCTCCGTTGTTGTCCATTCAACCTCGGCGCCACCGTCTTCGCCGAACTCACGCCAACGCAGATAGAGTCCGCGGGTTTTGTTCAGCGCTTTGAAGACCTCACTGCAAAGATAAGTACAAATAGAGGGGTGAGGAAGGGGTGGCGGGGTAGCAAGAGAATTGCATCAGAATGTGATACGTATTTAAGCGCAGCGAGCGCAATAAAGTGCATACTCCTTAACAACAAAAAACGGATCCTCCAGAGACATGACCCACGCTCTGTCACGTATCTATTTCCGTCCAGATGCAATTTTTACACTTTTTCCCAACGGCAAACGGTAACGGTAACGGTAACGTTGAGCACACTTGACTTTTATATTCATAGATTTTTTATTTCTGCTCTTTGCAGCTCAGCGCCACAGCTCTTGTTGTTACACACAAGTTCACACACATTGAGTGGGTGGCTGTAAGCAACAACCCCACAAAACTTTTTTTTTGGGGGTGCGTTAAGAATGCAAGTTAGAAAATATGTTTCCCTTTGCGTTGCTATTTATTTGTTTGTTTTTACGGAAATGTGTTCAATTTCGGTTAGCATGAAATTCCCTATTAACTTGATCTAATCTACGGTTACAATTTTTTTTAGTGGAAGTTTATTTTCGAAAAGCAAGTTTATTGATTATTGCACTTAGCCATCTTATCTGCTTGTTGTTGGGGGGGAATTTGATATAGACCGCGCTCGCGGTCAGGCTATTGCGATAGCCAGAACTAAACTGACGTTATTTTCTGCTCAATACCATCGCCATCGCTGGAGCGTGAAAGGAGTCTAAAGGTAAAGGCATTTGTTTATGCCGCTCCAGCGTCTGCGCAGTGCCACAAAATCAATCGAGCATTGCGATAACAGCCCCACACACAGCAGCAACAGCACGCAAATAAAACACATATTTTGTAAATACAAAATTCTTTAAATTGCAAACAATTAACATTGTTCCATTCTCCTTCTACATTTAAAGTAAATTCAAATTTAGGCATTAATAAAGCTGTTAAGCCTCCGCTCTCCCTCTCTCTCTTTCATTCTCACTCTCCGCTTGCGAATATTTTGCTGAGAGCGCAGCGACTTGCTTGTTGTTTGTGTTTGATATTTACTACGGCCTGCTGCTGCGTCAATTTCATCGTTTGTCAATATCAACTCACCTGCTAAATGTTGCCACTTCATTTAACAAATTTCTATGGACAAACAGTCTGGTTTAGACGAATGAATTATAATTTTAAACAATATTAAAAATCTTTCAAGTTACAGCTGGGTCTCTAAGGTGATGTTGTGGTCACTTTTACCATTAATGAGCAGTGTTAACGCAAAATCGAGTAAGGCGTCGAAACAGCGCGCTAACGCAAAAAGAGCAAAGTAACGTAAGCAGTTGGATTGTGAAATCCATTTTTCTATGTGATAATTTTATGCTTATTAGCTCTGGTCACACAGTTGATTTCGTCCGTTGATCTGTTTTGTACTGCGAGCGTTGCATTTGAAAACAGAGTTAATAACAAAAGAAAAAATAGAATTAAATCAAAATGCTGCAAAATGATGCGGTTCGCACTCTGCAATATGACAGCGAAATACGAGTGGCCCAAACACCCAGTCCCACCGAACCCCGAGGTAAATAAACTTTACGAAAACAATGAAATTCAAACTATTTTTGCATGAATCATGTCAAGCACTTAATGTTTTTAGTGCCTGATAAATGTTTCAATGGTATAGGTGTAAACGATGAATATAACAGCACAGGTACACATTGTCCCTATCATTATCTTATCAGCAGCCGTACCATGGTGCTTTTATGACCGCTTCACCAACGCCATTTCAAGTGCCTTTGTTTAGCGTCGATTTGACCAAGTGATCGATATTAGCCAGTTTGCTTATCAATACGAATAAGATTCGAAGCACTGCTCACGATATTTGTATTTGTTCTTCTTTGCAGTTTTTGACTCACAAATCAGCATAACTGCCCAGCCGCGACCAACAACAGGTGATTAACTGCATATTTCCCTTAAGCTTATAATCTATATTAACTAGAACAATAATTTCACAGACGCTCCGCGCATTCCATTACCCATTTCTACGGTTGCAGGCAGTCGCACTTTTATACCCTTGGCTGGCTACGATTGTCTCGCCGACTTGCCTTCTGTGCACATTGAGCAAACCTTCGAGTTAAATGAATGTGCGTAGAAGAGAATTGAGATTGTTCCGCCAACTAATCAAATCCCATTCAATAGCACTCACAGCCGTCTCGTCGGAGAATCGCTACGTGGTTCGTTCGCCGCTCGGTGATGCCATCTTTGCTGCCTCCGAGAGCTCCACAGAGAAGAATCGCATGATTTGGGGCGCCGGACGGCCATTCCAGATGCATCTGCTGGACAAAACACATCAGGAGGCGTTGGTATTTCGCCGGAAACTGGCAATGGGTTCGCTTTGCTGTCAGCCCAAAAATCTGGAAATTTGGATACCGCCCGGCAATGTGCTGGGTCGTGTGGTGCAATCCCCCACATTTACACAACCCGAGTTTTACATTGAAGACGGCAACTCCAATCAGCCCCTCTTCTGTGTCGAAGGCCCGGCGAATTCCGGACTGTGGTGCTTTTGCCTGCCAAACGATTGCTACTTTAAGGTAGGTCTAAATCAGAAGTAAGCGAAGCTTCTAATTATTTCGATCCAATTTCAATTCCGGATAACTCTGTTTTGCGGTCCCATGGATAAACCCCATTTGCCACTTCTCAAACAGCCTTTCAATTTAATTCATTTGCATTTCTAACGACAGAAAACACTTTATTTTTGCAAATGAAATATTAACTTGCTTCTAACATTGAATTCATAAAATACGTCTTCATTTTTAGCATTTACTTTCCGAATTGAGCTCATAATTTTTTAATTTCAAATCCCATTTCGAATATCTGGAATGGTCTTGCTCCTACACGTTACTTCCTCCAGTTTTGCCAGATCTGCCCGATCTCCCGCCTAATCCGATGTTTATTTTTATATAATCCCTTTACTGTAAACGTTGTAGTAATGTTATTTGCTTATTAATGCTCAGATTCACTCGGGTGGTGATCTGCGCGCCTCGATAGACCACAAATGGTTGGCCAGCAAATCGCAGTACACCACAAACATATACTTCAGCGACGCCAGGCTGACGTCCAAGGAGCGTGCACTAATCCTGGGCACCGCATTTCTGCTGGTGAGTTTTTTTAAATGTTGGGCTCTGCATTATAATATATACTTACTTAATTTTTGCAGGAATATATGTACTTTCAAAGACGATCCTAAGTCTGGCCCAATTGGAACAACAAACTAATTACAAAATTGATGTTTTCACATTGATTTTTGTTTATTTTTTGCGTCATTCTTTTTTTGTTGTTTTTTTTTTTGTGGTTGTTTTGTAAAGTTTTCATGCTCAGTTTTTGATATATTTTACATTAATGTAATAAATCACTTCATTTCATGTTGTTTTTGTGGTTGTTTGACATACATATAAATATACATTGAAGTATATATATATAGATATATATACCATATAATATATATATAAATATATGTATATACTTTGCTATACTTGTAGCCATTTTGTACAATAATTTTCATTAATTTCTATTAACTATATATGTGTGTGTGTGTGTGTGTTTGTATGTGTGTGTGTGTTTGTGGTTTGTATTTCTTTCTTTTTTTGTGTTTTTCTTTTAGCTAGCCTACAAAACTTAATTTATATATGACAACATAATCTTTACCTATAGTTAGTTATTTTTTATGATTTTATTTGATTTTCAATTTTGCTTTCGCTAATTAAATATACCATTTATAACTAATTAATTAAAACAAACAATTGAAAAGAGTCTCGTGGTCTCGTTTTTTTTTTTTTCTCTAAAAACTAAAACAAACATAATATGATGGTAAGGTTTTCAAATTAGGAAGAACTCTGTGATTACTTTTTGGAAAACGGATCAGAATTGTTGTTGGTAAAAGGGTCGCGCGGATCGCGGGGGAGTGGTGTGGGGTGCGGGGTGGTGGGTGGTGGGTGGGCTAAGCCTTATTATACTAAATAGATGGGTTCATTTATTTACACACAAAATAAATGTTGTTTTATTATTATTTATAGTTCTCATATTATGCATACGACTCACAGCACTTCGGGAGTTTTGTATTTTTTCTTGTATCATTTCGAAAAAGAAATTATAGATGTCTATATATAGATGTATACATATATATATATGTATATATATATTAGATAAGAGTTGAACAACTTTTCGTAGCTGAGAGTTGACATTAACTAAACTAAATACTTGCAAACTACTGTTCCTTTATGTTGTATAGTATGTATATCGTACATATGCTTGACTTGCCCCACACACACACGCACACACACACACACACACACACACACACACACACACAAGCACAGACAGGCCAACACACATCCAGCTTAAAGTGGCAACCACATTTTTAGTTTAGCTAAAGGCAAAACATGCCGGAAAATTCGAACACAAATTGTTGGCTTTTCTTTGCTAATCCACATTTTGAGCAACCACTTTAAGCCAGTCTTAAAATGCTCTTCGAGGTGTGTGCGTGTGTGTGTGTGTGTGTGTGGGAGTGTGTGTGTGTGTGCGTGTGTGTGTAGAGTTGTTTTGTGTGCCCAAATGCGATATGCTTAGACATTTGATATGCGCTCGTTGATGTTTTGGTCATTGCCGCTGCCACCACGTGGCTGTTGGCCTGGCCGGGTTTGTGGCCAGGCATATGTAGCCTGGTAGCGGTGCTGCTGTTGCTGTTGTTGTTGTGGTTGTCGTTGTTGATAGGGCCACACTCAGGTGGGCTGCAGCATATACATATACTGTCAGTTGCTGGCCGTTGCCGTCGACACAGCCACCGGCGTCGGCAGTGTGATGATTTCATTTGTGTTGCTTCTGGCACGCTTCTCGCTGCTGCCACTGCCACTGCCAGTGGTATCCGTTGGATTGTCGCTCTCGTCGCCATTGCTGCTGAAGCTGCTGTTCTGCAGACGGCGCTTAAGACTGTGGCCATGGCTGTGACTGTGACTGAGGCCGAGTCCGTTGGTGAGCGTCTCGTCCTCGGACATGGAACTGGCACGCTTCGGTGTGTTGCCCGCACTGTCGTTGTCCAGCGAGGCAATGGCCGAGGCGGCGGCACTGTTCGCCGCACTGAAGCCATCCTCGGAGGCGCTGTCCTGGCCGGCAGCAGGTGCATCCGCCGATAGCTGCAGCATGCCCGACGGCGTTGTGTAGCCACTCAGCTTGTTCGGATCCTTCTCGAGCAGCTTCTGCGCCAGCAGCTTGAGCGAGATGAGCGAATTCTCACAGTCGCTGGTATCGATCTCCGTCAGACTGATGCCAGCCCGTTCGATCTCGGCATAGGTGCCAAATGGCAACTTCTGCAGGCACTCCAACTTCTGCACGTGTGTCTTGGAGCGCAGATGCTTGGCCAGATGGCCGTGGATGCGAAACGCAATCTTGCAATCGGTGCACTCGAACGGACGCGGATTGGATGTGGTTGGCACACCAAACGTTGATGTCATCATCACCTTGTTGCGGTGCGCCTCGCTCCTCTCGTGCTTCTGCAGATGACCCTGGGTGCGGAACGAGATGCTGCACGGCTCGCACTTGAACTTCCGTTCCATGTAGTGGATGTTCATGTGCAGCGACAGCTGATGCGTTCGCTGGAACGTCTTGTTGCAAACGGTGCAAGTGGGTCGCGCATCACTCGCTATTGGCGGCGGTGGCACCAAACGATTCGTATACGTTGCACCTGCTGTTGCGGCTGCTGTTGCAGCTGTTGTTGCGCCACCAGACTGCAATTCGTTGCTGCCGCTGGTTGGTGTCGTTTTGAAGCCATCCTCACCGACGACCACAATACGCGTGGGTGCAGTTGATCCACTGCTGCTGCTGCCGCTGCTGCTGTTGTTATTTTTGTTGCTGCTGCTGCTGCTGCTGAGTACGCCACTAAAATCGGTGGCATCTGGCTGCTGCACTGCAGCTGGCAAATTGGCATTGTGCGGCTGCTGAATCTCTGCACTCGACTTGGAGCTGGAAACGGGTACAGCAACTGAAACAGGGACGGTTACTGGCACAGGAATGGACGTTGCTGCTATGCTTGGCTTCTCCTGATCCGATTGCGTTTCGCTTTCCTCGCTCTCCTCGGCGGATTTGACAAGTGCCGACGATGGCGTTGGCGACTCTGGTGTCTTCACCTCGTGCACCTCAATGCTGGGCAGCTCCGCGATGTTCAACTGTGGCTTGCTGTTAACAATGGGCGTGGTCACAACACAGCTAATGCTAACACTGGTCGTGGTAGAGTTGGAGCTGCAGCTGCTGATGCAGTTGGAGTTGGAGTTGGTGGTGGAAGTGGCCAGGTAGCTGCGACTGAATTGGCTCTGCTTCATTTTGGCATGCTGCAGCGCCTGCTCCTTGATGTACGTCTGCAGGAGGACATCTTCGCCTTCGCTTTCGCGCTTTGCCTGCTCCTCAATTTCGGCAGAGATGCGCACCTTGTCGGAGACAGAGATTAGGGTCTTCATGAAGCCGCATTCGTTGTTGCCGGCGCCAAAGATTACGTCGCGCATCTGCTGTGCCTGCGATTTGGGTGTCTGCACCTGCATCTGGTCGGCGACGGGCGAAGAGGACGCCACTGAAATGCTGGGCATTGGACGCGGCTTGGTCAGATCCATGGGCGCGCTGCTCTCATCGTTGGGCACACCGCGCTTGGGTTTGGACTCCTCGGGATTGGAGTAATACTGTTCCTGCTTCTGGTAGTCAAACGGCGGCTTGGGCGACGTAAACGAGCAAACCTGTCGCTTCGGCTGCGAACCGCTGCCAGCTGCACTGCCAGCCGAGGAGCCAATGCTGTTCGCTGGACTGGCAGCCGGCGTATCCTGGACCAGTGCCGGATACGGTGAAACACTCTGCGGTATCGGCGGCGTCATCGACAGCGACAGCAGACCCCGTGCCGCCTCATGCTCCTTCATGCGCGACTTGGACTCATCGGTGTCTGTGTATAAAGGGGAGGGGCTATTAGTATGCAAATGTATAATAAGGTAGATGATTTAGACTGACCACTGCTCTCGGACTCGTTGTCGCTGTAGTCATCCGAATCGGATTCACCGGCCATGGAGGAGGTGCGTCCGCCCGCCGATGTCGACGATTGCTGATCAAAGTCATCGACATCAAGGAATTCGCCGTCGGCGGGCATCGGGCCCGGATTGATGCCCAGCTCGATGCACTTCTTGAAGTGCGTCTTCGACTGCATGTGCTTGGTGAGATTGCCCTTGGTCTTGAAGCTGCAAATGAATGAATAGTTGGAAGATATTAAACCAATGCGCATAATCAAGTCAAGCAGAGAGAGGGAGAAAGAGACAACTAGGAGATTCAGGGATATATGAATGGATTAAGTGAGATGGATAAATAAAATAAGGGTTTCTGGTTAGACAGATATCCATTCATATATATATATATATACATATAGCATTTAATTCACATATATATATATATATATATCGTGTATATTCGGCTGCAGTTGGTGCTCACCTGAAATTGCAGTGACTGCAGGTAAATGGACGCACATCGGTGTGGGTGCGTATGTGCTTCTTGAGCATGGATGGCTTCTTGCAACGTATGCCACACTCGGAGCAGACGTAGCGACCACGACCGCGTCCACGAATGTACGTGTAATCCTCATGCGACTCGTAGCCACCGACCAATAGTTGACCCGTTTCCAGCTTCTTGGCAGCCGCCTCCTCGCTGGCCTTGGCTGCCACATTCGCCTCGCTGAGTGCGCCAATTGATGGCGGCTGTTTCAACTGGTGCTGGTAGAACTTGCTCTGCCCGTTGGCCGTCGTGGAGCACGTGCTAACCGTTTCCTGTGAACTGAAGACGGAGTACTGCAGCTTGCCAGCACCCGCCATTGCTGTGGTGCAGCCAGTGCCGAGCATCTTTTGCCTGGAATCGTACAAGGCCATCACCTGTCTGGGCTTGAAACCGAGCGGATGCGGCTGATTCTCCTCGCACACCTGCCACACACTGTACATGGACAGCTTGTGCATGCCCGCCACATACGAGGGCTGCGGACAGTTCACCGTACAGTAGAACATCTTGGTGCTGCACTTGAGTCCCAGATAGGTGTACGCATGCCCATTCAGATAGAGTTGCACGCACGACTTGGAGGGTCTCGGGGTTTCCGGTGAGATGAGCGGCAGTGTATTGGCAGTCGGTGTGATCCCATGATGTCGCTTTGGCGTAAAGGTGCCCGGCTTCAGTGGCAGACTGGTGGGTCGCAAGAATTTCGACTTGGCACTGCTCGTTGCGGTTGTTGCAGCTACTAGAATTGCAGTGGTTGTTGTTGTTTTGATTGCTGCTGCTGTTGCTGCTGCTGCTGCCTCATCGGGCGTGTCGACGTGCAGCGGTGCCAGCACCTCCTGCGATTTGTTCACATTATCGAAATTAAAGTGACGCACCTCCTGCATACCCAGTGCCAGGGGCTGTGGCTGTTGCTGTTGCTCCTGCACAGCAGAGCTCTTTACATTGTCCGCCATGCGTAGAAAATTGAATGGTGGCTTCTTGGCCAGCGTGCCATCAGCGACAATCACTGGCAGCTTATTATTGCTGCTGTTGCTGCTGCTGTTCGTCCATTGGAGTGCATTGCGTTGCGCTGGCGTTGGTGGTTGGCGACTGAATTCGCTGGGCAAATTCTGTACGCCACCAAAGGGCGAGAGTGCCTTGAGTGGGCCCTCGGCTGCCAGCAGCGGATTGAGATTGATATTGAGATTGGCATTCGTATTGGGACTGGGCTGTTTGCGATTGGGGCTGCGTCCACGCTGCAGCTGCAGTGGCGGTGGCGGTGGCAGCAACGATAAGCTACCCGGACCAGGTATGCCCTGCACATAGGGTATCGGTTTATCCACAATGTTGCTGCTGCTGCTGGTGCCGCTGCTGTTGCACATCGGTGGCAGGGTGAGCGGATTGAAGGCGGTTATCGAATTGATGGGTGGGAATTGGAAATGATGCGGCGTGTTGGAGGCGCTGAGCAGGAAACCATTATTATTATTATTATTATTGTTGTTGTGATTGTTGTTGTTGTTGTTGGCAGCGAGTAGTTTGCGCTCCTTGATGTCGCTGAGACGCGGCGACATCTCCTGGAAACTGCCGCCGGACAACAGAGGAGTGCGTATCATTTTGGGACTCTTGTCCAGCTCGGGACACTCCGAAATGGGTATCATGCTGCCGCCGGATGAGGTAAAGCGGCGCAAACGCTCCTCCTTGCTTCTGAACTGTAAGTCTGGATTGCCAGCAAAGAGCATATCGACGACAGATGGCAGCGTGAACGATGTCTCGCCACTGCTCAGCTTGAGCCGTTTCGGTGGCGCCTCAACGATGATGTTCTCCAGACGATCCTCGTGCATTTTCGTGATGACCACCTGGGCATCGGGCGCTTTGCGTGGCGCCGCATAATCCACCAGCGGTGTCTTGCCGAGCAGCGGACCCGGCGAGGGCAGCGGTGCGTCCACAAAACGCAAGGCAACGCTGGTGGCATCAATGCTGGGCGGGATTACAACAGCTGTTGCTGCCGTTGCAGGTATGTGATTGCTGCTGCTGTTGTGATTGGCGCTGCTGCTGCTACTGTTTATGTGGTTGCTGTTGCTGCTGCTGCTGCTGTTGATAGCTGCTGTGACGGTTGAGGTGCGTGCGGGAGATTGTGCCGCACTGAGACGGCTGAGAACCAGGCTGCTCGGCTTGGTTTTTAGCTGCGACCAGGCAACCTTGGCGAGTTTGGCCAGCGACAACGGATTCTTCGAGTTGGCCATATGCGACTGGAGCTCTGGCAGGCTAAACGATATGGAATTGGAGCGAAAGTATTTGCTGCTCGGCGATGAGGCTGGACTGATCGGTGCACTGCTGTTCGCATCCTGGCAGTAGGTGCTGTTGTGGTGCTTCAGCTCGTCCGCGCTGCGAAACTTACTGGCGCAAATGGGGCAGGAGTAGACGGCATCGTCGCCCTCGCCAATTGGCACTGCCAGGCCACGTGCATTCAACAGCAGATTCTTGATTATGGATATATTCGGTGCTGCCGCTGGCGCTGTTGTTGTTGTGCTCTTGGCAACAATAGTTGTTGTTGCTGATGCGGCTACTGTTGCTGTTGGCGTTGGTTTTGCTGGCATTGCTAGCGACGGCTTGGGCTTGGCAGACAAATTCAGTGGCAAGGGTTGCTGCAACTGCTGCTGCTGCTGCTGCTGCTGCTCCAGCTTGGGCACTGGCGTTGACGGATCCTGGCGATACTGCAACTGTTGCAACGGCAACGGCGATGGCGGCGGCGGCAACTGTTGCATCTGTTTCACATTTACAGTGGTTGCGGCGGATTGTGTTGAGCTCGCTGTGCTCTTAAAGCTGGCATAGCCGCTGCTGGCTGTACTGCTTGCAGAGCTGCTGCTGCTGCGTTTGAGCAGACCATTCACAGGCGGCTCCAGTTGTTGTTGTTGCTGTTGCTGTTGCAAGTATAATTGGTATTGTTGCTGCTGCAACTGTTGTTGCATATGCTGCTGTTGCTGCTGTTTTTGTACTATGGCCTGTGCCAGGTTCACTTTCGTCTCGCCCAGCTGCTGATTGCTGTTGTTGTTACTGTTGCTGTTGGCGTGCGCTGTTGTTGGTATACTGCTGCTGCTGGTGATGTTGCTGTTGCTGCTGTTGCTGCTATTGTTGTTGTTGTTGTTGTTGGCATTGTTGAAGCTGCGCGAACGATTCAGCTGCTTGGGATACTTCTTCTGCAGCAGAATCTCCTTGTTCTCCACAATCGCCTCGTTCTGTGAGATCAGCTTGGAGATGTGCTCCTGCACCTTTTCCACATTCTGGCAGGGCAAACAATAAAACGGTTTTTTAATAAGAAAATGAATTTTTCTTAACAAAATTTATTGACTTACCACTTGCATGCCGCCGCTTGAGCTGGCAAAGCTGCTCAGATTGGTTGGCGGGTTGGGTGTGGCTGGTGCTGGCAGCGCTGCTGTTGTTGCAATCACTGCTAGTGGAGTGGAGCGCAACAGCTGCTGAGGGGTGGGAGGGGAAAGAGGTGGTTAGTCCAGTTGTAGTCTCAGATTGTGTTTCAACTCACCTGCTGCTGTTGCTGCTGTGGCGCCTTCAGCAACGGCGAGTGTTGCTGTTGCTGCTGCTGCTGTTGGTGATGTTGCTGCTGCTGCTGTTGCTGCTGCTGTTGCTGCTGTTGCTGCTGCTGCTGTTGCTGCTGCTGTTGCTGCTGTTGCTGCTGCTGCTGTTGGTGATTTTGATGCTGTTGTTGCTGCTGCTGTTGTTGCAACTGAAAGTGCTGCTGAAACTGCATCTGCTGAATGGCCAGCGCATGCTGATGCATTGCAGCTGCAGTTGGATTATAATACTGCGGCTGTCCCAAATAATAAACGCCCGGCGGCGGCGGTGGCAATGCAGACAATGCAACCGGATTGGTTGCTGCAGCAGCCAGCAGCAAGGATTGCTGTGCGTGCAAATGCTGCTGCTGTTGCTGCTGTTGGTGCTGGTGCTGCAGCTGCAGCTGCAACTGATGCGAATTGATGTGATTGTTGAGCTTCAACTGGGTGCTGGGCGAGATCGTTGGATGCGCCAGCGATTGTTGTTGTTGCTGCTGCTGCTGCTGTTGCTGCTGTTGCTGCGCTGACAGTTTGTGTTGCTGCTGTTGTGGTTGCAGCAACGCCTGCTGCTGTTGCTGTTGCAGTACCTGCTGCTGCTGTTGCTGCTGCTGCTGTTGCTCCTTGAGGGTGCTGGGCGCATAGAGGGATGCATTGTGAAACTTGGGCTTGTATGGCTTGTAGTCGAGCGACTGGCGATGCTGAGCGGTCGCCGAGTGCAGCCAGTCAGCGGGCGGGGCGGGCGGCAGTGTTCCGGCTGCTGGTGAGCCCAGCGGCAGCTGTTGCAGCATATGCTGTTGCAGTTGCGGCTGCTGCAGATACGTACTCTTCGCCGCCGACAGCGTCGATGGTGATGGCGTCGGCGAGGCCATTGCCTCATCATAAGGCGAATCAGTGCGACTCAACTGCAATGAGCAAAATTGTTGAATTATTGCAATTGATAATATATATATATATATATACACTATATATAAGATTATAACAGAGCTATATTTAGTTGTAAAATTGGGATTAGCTCTTTGGAATATACGCTAGAAAATGGTTGTCAAACATAAGCTTTTTATGACTGACCTTTTGGCTAATGCAAGAAATAATTAGGATTATCTAAGAGACGTCTAACTAAGCTCAATGTGTGGCAAGGCTAGTTTATAAATGAAGCTTAAACTTTAACTAAAAGAATGGCAGTCTAAAATTGTTGCTAGTAGCAAGACAATAAAATGAATTGCATTTTCTGTATTAACTTTAACTTGATTGTTATTGACAATAATCGATAACTTACAACTTCGACGCTTAGTAGCTCGGAGCTGCTGTTGCTCAGCTCTCCGTCGCCATCCTGGTCGGACAGACCGTCCGTCTCATTGGCTGGCACATCGAGGCCACGCATGCGCGCCAGATGGGAACGGGAGCGGCAGTGTTTGTACAGGTTGCTCTTCGTTTTGAAGGCGATGCCACAGTTGTTGCACGGATACGGTCGCTCATTGGTATGGGCACGAATATGCTTCTCCAGCACCGATGGCTTTGCACAGATTAGATTGCAATAGGGGCACTTGGGGCGACTAGTTTTCTCGCCCAATCCTGCAACTGCAACTGTTGCTGGTGCTGTTTGTATTATTGTTGTTGTTGCTGCTGCTGGTGCTGCTGTTGTTGTTGTTGTTGTTGCGGCTGCTGTTGCTGCTGGCGTTGGCTGCGTATGTTGCTGATGCTGTGCGAATGTTGCTGGCGACAGTGTTGCATTGCTGGCATAGTTAATATTGCTGTTGCTATTACTGTTGCTGAGGGGCGTGCGTGTTCGAGGCGCACCAGCAACACCAACATTGCCATGCTTGTTGCTCTCATCATGACTGTTGTTATTATTGTTGTTGTTGTTGTTGCTGATGTTGATGTTGTCGTTGGCATTTACGAAATTGGCACTGAATTCTAAATTTCTTGCCGGCAGCAAGGGAGCAACCTTCACCGTCACATGTCCATTGAGCAGCGGTGCGGCGACCACTGGCAGCGGTGGCGACAACGAGCTATTCGATGACAGCGATGTGGTGCGCACCGCTGCCATTGCATTCACCGAATCTGGTTCGGTGGTGCTCGCCAGCCGCTTAAACTTTTTGTGCAAATAACGCAAATTGGTTGAGCTCGTCCAGCCATCGACAATTGTTGCTGTCGCTGTTGTTGGATCCTCGCTGCTGCTGTTGTTGTTGTGGTTGTTGCTGCTGCTGTTGTTGTTGTTGCTGTTGTTGTTCTGGTTGTTGTTATTGTTGCTGGTGGTGTTGGCTGTGGCTGGTATTGTTGTTGCTGTTGTTGTTGTTGTTCCTGCCACATTGCTCGCTGCGCTGCTTGCCACCTGCTGTAGCGTCATTTTGCTATCACTTACGTTCGCTTTATCCTTAGCCTTAAACTCATAATTATTCTCACTAATACTATTATCACTGTGGTGGCTGTTGTTGTTGTGGTTGTTGCTGCTGCTGTTGTTGCTGCTGTTGTTGCTGCTGTCTGCAATTTCGGCTGGCAGCTCGCTTAATTTATCTCGCGTGCTTTTGCTCTCAATTGCTGTCGCAGTTGCTGTTGTTGTTGTTGTGGTTGCTGCTGCTGTTGTGGTTGCTGCTGCTGCTGCTGTTGTTGCTGTTGCAGCTTTGTTGTTGTTGTTTGCTTTGTTGCTGTTTGATTTGAGTGTTGTTGTTGTTGTTGCTGTTGCTGGTGTTGCTGCAATTTCGTTGTTGCTGCTGCTGCTGTTGCGATATGTTTGCTTCTTAGTTGCTGTTGTCACTGTTGTTGCTGTTTCTGCCGCTGCTGCTGCTGCTGCTGCGGCTGCTGTTGCTGTTGCACGTCGCGTGCTGCTCACTTTGTTATTGTTGTTTTTGTATTGTTTGCTTGTCGCTGCTGCTGTTGTTTTGTACTGCTTCGCTGTGTTTGTTGTGGTTGTTGCTGTTGCTGTTGTGGCACTTTCCATAGTAACATCAAATTTGCTCGCCTGCGTTGAATTTGCCGCCGGCTCATCTGCAAAAACAAAACCAAATACAAATTAAATAAATAAAACCATTAAAATATTAAATATATAAATACAAATAAAATAAATAAATTATAAATATAAACAAAAAATTGAGTATAAATCATGGGCTAAAATGACTTTATTTTACATGTAAATAAAGCCTAGAAAAGGCAGCAATTTACTGCTCAGAATATTGGGAATTTGTATATAATACAATATATATATATATAATATAATTGCACAGTGGTATTTAATTTCACAGTGGATCATATTCGAGTGGCTTCAGCTGTTTTGCGGTTTCAGTAAAACTTTGAAACATTTACTTTACTATCGCAGCGCTGATGGAGCTCGTAGCTCTTAGCACTCAATCTTATCGGAGTGCTGATAAGCGAGCACAAAATGGCACAAAATGGCACAAATGGCTAAATGGCTACTGGGGGCTTTGCAAATAAAATGTGAAATATGTTTGGGTCAGCTTTAAATAATACTGTCGTCTGCGATATGCATGAAAACAAGCATAAGCAGCAAAAGCAAGCAAAAAACATAAAAGGCGAGCGATAAGCAAACATTTTTTTATCAACTTTCTATTTCAGCCAAGTTAACAGCTCACCTGTTGCTCACCACAAAAAAAATAAAAAAAAAAGCGAAACCTATCCTAAAATGCAAAAACATTCGCAACTAAAACATATACAAAAATAAGGCAAGCAAAGTGCGCCGCTGATTGTTGTTGGGTCGTCTTATCAGCTGTTAATGTATGTATATACACATGTCTGTATGTCTGTATGTAAATATATAATTAAACTGTACAGCGTAGACTCTACACAAATGCCATTGTGAACTATATAGACACACACACACACACATACATATATAATTAGTAAATCTATTCGCAGAGCGGCAGTCGGGCAAACTAACTCAAAACTCGGGCGTTAATTGACTCTTGCTACACAGCACGACTCGTATACATATATATATATATATATACACACATATGTAGACACATTGATGTTTATCATGTATTGCAATTCGCCATTTCAACTTGTGTTTATAAATAAAACTAATAATACCAAATTTGCCGAAAAATTCCATTGATAATGTGCAACTAGGCATGGCCTGCTGCTGTTGTTTGTGGAATTCTTATCAGCGATTTGTGTTTTGTGTTTTGTTTTTGTGCTGGGTTCACCTGAGTCGCATTACTCACAGACAATCAGGCAAAAAATGCCAGCGCTAAATGACACTTGTAAGAGGCACTCAACAACCCCCAACCCCAACCCCTCAACCAAATCCACACGACTCTGCTCTGACGTCAGCTGTGCGAAGTAATTAGACAAGTTTTCTTTATTGTTTTTTTTTTTAGAGTGATTTAAGGCATTGCTTAGGGCTTTTCACGCTGCATATGACGTTGATTAAAAGCAGCAATTATATAACCAACCACAAAGCAATTGAATTGCATTACAACCCAAACAGTCGACGGCGTCTGGCTCGGTGTGAATGGGTCAAGTCAATTTGTGTGGAATTTCCAACAACTGTGGAATGACCATCGATTATATGGAATACGGTATATGGTATTTATGTAAAGCAATTCACGAGTCAAGTTCATGTTTACCAATCTACTACATATATACATACATATATATATATATATATATATTGCTAATTTTAGTCACATTTCCAACTGATTGCTTCAGTTATGCAATAGTGTTCGATCGATTAAGCGTTTACTATAGAAACTAAGCCTAACTAATCATTAGTCGCATACGAAAATGAAAACAATGACAAATTATCAAACACGTCAAGATGAAAATAATAATATTATAAATAAATAAATATGAGACAAGCAATTATTTAACTGACGCTAGACGCTGACTCCATTAAACTCGGCTGATGCATTGTATTTTTTATCATGAGTTGCAATCACATACAACTGTAATTTATTTTAGTCCCCATATGCATAGCAACTAAGTACAGTGTGCACACACTTACACACACACACACACACACACACACTTACACACACACACACATACACAATATACATATGCACATTAAGTTGAGTGAGTTACACTTGCATTTTGCAATTATTCATATTTGCCATATTCCATATCAAGGGAATGGAATGCATGTCATCACTCTGGTCACACTGTGATCACTACGTCACACGAGAGCTTTTTTTCTTATTTATTTTTATGCACTCGCCATACGCCTGATTAACGCACGCCTCTCGCACTCACGCGTGCCCCACTCACAAGTGCAAGCACACAAACACACACATACAAACACACACACACACAGTCATAAATACACCCACTCGATAACGAGCACAAGGTATGCGCAAAAAACGGCGCCACTGTTCGTCTGTCAGCGCAGATTTCAACTTATACGTCACATTTGCAGCTGCAAAGTGTGCGTGCGTGTGTGTGCGCGTGTGTAACAAGTTAAAATTGAGCTTGGTCAGCAGCTACCAGTTGGTAATTGCTAATTGTTAATCACTTATAAGCCATGTGTGAGCGAAACTCAAACAAAAAGTAATCGAATAGTGCAGAAGCATGTCGCAAAAATCACGTAAAATTCGCGGAAATGATACGGAATTCCAATGAAGTCGAAGCGGCGTCTGATAATATTAAAAAAACGGCTAAGGAAATTAAGACTTAACAGACATATGAAACATTCACACACATGCACATACACACCCACACACACACGCACATTGAACATGAATAGTGAGTACAGCAAGCTAAGCTCATTCAATCGTACCTGATGATTATTCAGTCGGTCAATCGCCCTCTGTGAATATCAATAAGCGTATGAATATCGATAGAAAGTGTGTTATCGATAAGAGGCGGCAACACTAATATCGATTTTGTTGTCAAAGCAAATTGGGCATATCAAAAACAAAAAAAAACAACAATAAAACGGAAAGAATATGACAACGGCAACAATGCGTCCGTTCATCGGTTAAAGCGCTCGCGACAACGAACAACGAGCGAGGTGCGATGAGCGACGAGCGACGACCGTCGAGCATGAAACAGTTAAAGACAACTAGACGAGGCAAGCTGAAAAATTCATTCAAAGACCCAAGTGCCCAAGTGGCAAAAGCAACAGCAGCAGCAGCAGTAAAAACAGCAACAACAACCAGACACAAATCAGCGTGTGTGTGTGTGTTTGTGTGTGCGAGAGTAGTGTGCACAAGAAAATGAAGAAGCGACGGGACGCGACTAACTGGCGAAAGAGCAACGCGAAAACAAAAGCACACACACAAACAGAGCAACAACAGCAGCGATACGAGTAGAAATGTGTAAAAAAAAAAGTTTAAAAAAAACCGTACAATAATCAAATAATTGAGTGAGACAGCGAAAGAAAACAGCAAAATGGTGGAAGGGGGAGGGTGTGTGAGCAACAGCAAAACTGTCGTCGGCAAAGTCGCGAGTCGCCGACGCCGCATACCTCAATATTCGCAGTCAGTTCGCACACTGTTGCAATTGTCAATCATAAGTAAGCAGCAATGGGACGCCGCTGCCGCTGCTGCTGCTGAGAAATGATCAAATCAAGCAAAAACGTAGCCAACAACAACAACAGGTGACGCGACGTAAGGGAAAACAACACGACGAGGGCTTTCGTCGCTAGTCCGAACCCGAAACCGAACCCTATTGGCGATTACGTACGTACACACGCACACACATACACATAGCCACATGCATAAGCACGCGCACGCACACAAGCACAAGCACCCCACCAGTAAATATGTATATATGTGTGTCTGTGTACATATGCGAATTTTTGCTGACTAAGGAAGGTCTGGGGAGCACCAGCAACGTCGAAACGAAACGAAACGATAACAACAAAGCATTTCAAACGTAGAAGCACAGCACAAAACGTAGCAGTGGAAAAAAGTGATAATAAAATAATAATTGCTACACACACATACGCAAACAGCCTGTACACATGTATTTTCGAGCGACGATCGTTCGTCTGTTGAGCGAGTGTGAGAAAGAGAGAGAGAGAGAGAGAGAGAGAGCGCGCTAAAGCGCTAGAGTTGCCGCAGCTGTCTACACACGATACACAGTAAGATACGACCCCCGCCCCTGCCTACCCTTGGCCAATGCACACGAGTGGAGCACGAGCAGACATGTGGCGACGTTCATATGCATGGCTAGCATTTAGCCTGTTTTCAATAGCACTCTTACCCATACCACTGCACACAATGCGTATGTGTGTGTGAGTGTGTCTCCCTATATGCATACATACGTACATATATAGGCAACATGACTAATGCAAACAACTTGACAACACTGTCGCCGCTGCCGTCGCTGGCGTCGCTGTGGCCGAGCGCTGACGCTGCCTGCGCTTTGCTTTTGTGTGTATTATATTGAGTCAATTCACAAGAAACGAGGAAACCCGCCATTCGTCGTCGTTGCTGTTGTTATTGTTGTTGTTTGCTGTTGTTGCTGCTGCTGCTTAAATTTGTTTATATTTATGTACACGATGTCTGTATGTATGTGAGTGAGTGTGGGCATATGTATGTATGTGTGTGTGTCAGTCAAGCTGTGTGCGAGCATGAATCAAGCTAAAAATTTTAATCATTTTGCTCGTTTTTGTTGTTGTTATTGTTGTTGTTGCCTGCCCCCGGCCTGACTGGAAACGAGTTTAGCTTGTTGCGTGTTTATGTATGTGTGTGTGCGTGAGTGAGTGCTGGGCCTGGGTTTGGTTGTGGCCTGCCTGTGTGTGTTTTGGGGCAGCGCTACTTGTTTTCATCGAGACACAGGCGATAATATGACACCAACCAATACAATTGCAATCGCCTCTGTTATAGCTTTCTAGAGCGCTTGATAAGCATTTTTTTTCTTCTTTTTTTTGCTCATTCTCTCGTTCGCTCTCTTCTTCCTTGTTGTCTGCCGTGACGTACTCGTTCGTGTTGTTGTTGTTGCTTTTGCTGTTTTTGCTATTAATTCCCTTCCCAACGCTTGAGTGTTTGTCGGAAACCAAATTAATGCGATTAAGCAGCGCTAACGACGATCACGCTACTCTTCCTCTTCTTTCCTACTTTTCGCATTTACCATCACTACATATGTGTGCATGTGTGAATGTGTGTGTGTTGAGTTTCCAGCAACTGTTGCTGATTTGTTTTTTTCTTCAGTAGTTTCCACTTATTTTTAAATTTTGTTTACTTTAGAAGAGATTTCCAGTTAGATTGAAGCATAGAATAAACATATGCCGAAATAATTCCCATGAAATTCTCATCGATTATTGGGCAGGGAAACACGAATATAAATTGCTTAAGAATGAATTTCCACATAACTGATAAAAAAAAAGCTAAGTAGTTCCATAGCTTATCATTGGCGTAAAAAACGGTTCACTCTTTGTCTTGAATTGCAAAGGTCAACGTTCATTAAAGATAATATACAGGGACTATTTTATTATTTGATTATCATAGAGCTGTTGAATTCATGTCAATAATTAATTCTCATTAAATATAAGCAATTCAGCTAGGAAAATGAATTCTGAATGAGTAAGCGAAAACTTTTTCATTTTTTTAATTTCCGAGAATTGTCGAAATTCGTTTTTGTAGTGCGGAAATTCCCAAAATCGCTTGACGTCAAACCGAAAATATTAGTAAAAATCTATACGAAATTTTGTTCGAGAATCGCTGGCCAGTGCCAAGGCTACCAAAAATACATATTAAATAGGATTCTGCTTTTTTTTTTGGCACTGCACTTTTGCACTATATGCATATAAAGTATGGATCTTGTGTGTATATGGTATGGCATGCAATTTTTGAATTTTTGTATTTATAATCAAAACGCAAAGCGAAAATTATAAATTAATTGTGGTACAGGGAAATGGCAGCAGGCGAAATTACAAAATGTGGCATGAATATACATTTTATAGAAATTACGTTTGAAATGGGATTTGTTTTAATAGCAAATGTGCTAGACATTTTTCAACGAAACGAATGCAAAACGGGCCAAAAGCGATTGTCTAAAATAAACAGCGCATAAATAAAGAACCACTGAGATAAAAATAGAGTATACGATAGGTACTGCGCCAAAAAATAAAAAATAAATAAATAAAAGTGTTAAATAATTGCGAGTCAAATTTTTTGTTTACACACAAAACATTGAAGAACTAACCGAAAGAAAAAAATCACAAAAATATACAACATACGATTATGTACGTATTTATCCATATCTATATCTATATATATAAAAATATATATATATAAATATAATTTATGTATGTGTGTTTTTTGTTAGCAGTTCGCTTTGCGACTTTTGCTTTCCACAAATTTCGCTGTGCCAAAAATCAAAATGTATTTTTAAATGCCCAACTACGTAAGACGACATTCAAGTGTTTTTATTTAGCCAGTACGCAATTTAAAGTCTTTAGCCATTGCCAGAGAACTATATACACATATATATATACATATATATTTATAGATCTGTCTATTGGCATTTTAGTTAGCACGTTTTAGCTGGCCATTTTGTATGCGTTATTGTTTATGACAGCCAATACAAATATATTTATTTGTTTTAACTCAGTTCTTGGCTCACAGATCACTAATTGTTTTATGCCATTCGTGAAAAGTTTCCAAATATAATTTTAAGCATTTTTCACAATCATTTTCAAAGAGTTTTTTTTTTCAGCTCACGAAATGTCTTTGACTTGTAATTAAAACTCTATAAATATTTTTTGGTCAAAGTCGCGCGTGCTAAACTAAAAACAAATAATTAGATGATGGCGAAAAAAATACAACAAAAAAAAGTATATTAAACATTTCTCAAATCGTGCGTTCAAGCGTAAAAATCTTCAGAAGACAGATATAAAAACAAAAAAGCAAAAACAAATAATAATATTAATATTCTTCTACTATATTTCTTCTTTTTTGTGGGTTGTGTGGCATTTGAAGGACGGAAATGCTTTGTATGTTGCGTCAGTGTGTGTGTGTGTGTGTGTGTGTGTGAGTGTATTTGTGTGTGTCAATTTTTGCATATTAGCAGAGAGACGAAAGTAAAACCAAAATGAGCAAGCAAAAAAGCACTAAAGAAAAATCCAACTTGGGAAATACACTTTTTATTCAGTTCTAAGAATAAACAAAGAATTTATTTGACTAATTAAAATTAAGTGTTTTTAACATTACTTTTTATAAATCGAATAATTTTTTCAAATGCAATTTATTATTTTGGACGTGTTTAACGCGGCGAGAAAGTCGTGTGGATTGCGGTTAGGGTATAATTATAATATTTGTTAAATAAAAACGCTTACGTAGCGTGCACAAAATGCTTGACAAACTGGTATTTTTTTTGGCTATTCACCACTTCTGCACTCCCCCACCCCACCACAGACACATATATACAACGTGTGCGGCGACTAAAGCGTAAAACAAACAGAAATCTATAGTTAATAATGGCCAAAGATATGATATATTAATCTGAATAGAGTGATATAAGTGTGTGTGTGCGTGTATGTCACAGCATCATTGTCTGTCTGTCTGTCTGGCTGATGGCATTTTGCGCCCACGCAGCGCTTTGAATCCGTATCTGTCTCTGTAAATGTATCTGGTATCTTGTAGCGCTCTTGTCAAGGTCAGGGGTTGCCTAAGTTGCCACAGTCCGTAAACATGTGTCGTAATCCGTAATCCTTGTTGCAGGGCATTCCTCAAACACATACGCACACACACACACACACACACACACACGCAGATAGAACTGTTGCTCGCTTAATTGTTCCCAGGCACAGCTAAACACTTGAGCAGTCATCTCTCTCTGTCTCTCTCTCTCTCACGCACGCACATTAAACTGCCCTTTTGTTGTGTTCTTAAGTGGATTTCCACCTTTCGTCTCTCATTGTTTTGTTGCTTTGTTCTATGCCGTCGTTTCGCCTGCCCTTTTTGGTTGTGTCAATGACGTTGCAGCAAGCCTTTTGTCTCGCTTGCGCTCACAACGGCGATGGCGACGTCGTCGTTTGTTGACGGCAGGTATCCTGGCGCCGGCTTAATTTACGTTTTGCTCGCAAGCAGGTAGACCAACACACACACACACATAAACTCAGGGAGAGAGAGAGAGAGCGCGTCGTGTATTTAGTTCAAGTCCAATGTGTTCCTTATTGCTGCTGTATCGTGAAATTGAGCGCATAGTATGACACATGCTCATGCATTCACACACACATGCACACACACAACGCAAACAGCGAGATTTGCTCTCTTGCTCTTGCTCGCTTGCATGCTGCACTGCTGCACTGCACTAACTCACCCGACCCGACGAGAGCACATTTGTTTTTCTTGTTTTGCTTTGAACTCGACAGAGAGAAAAACGAAGATGACGAAGAAGAAGAAGCAGCAGCAGAAGATGAGCAGACCTCAAAATCACGACGACGCCACAACTGCAACAGCGGGGGTTGCCCTGTTTATTGTTGTTGTTGTTTTTATTATTATCATTGTTCTGTTGCTGTTCTTGTTTTTTTTTTGTGGCGCGCTACAAAACGTCGCTATTACTGCAGCGTCTTTGCTTTGGTTTTAATAAATAAATATATTTTTATTTCATTATTGTTAAATTGTAAAACATTGTTTTGAATTTGTTGCAACACTTGCACTGAGCAACATTAACGATTTGTTGCTGCCCATTTTTTCTAATTAAATAAAGCGAGACGACTTTTGCACTTTGTATTTTGGATTTATTTGATATTTGATTTATTAGCATATTATGACATATTCATATTCATATTTATATTCAACTCAAACTCACTTTGCCATTGTTGTTGTTTTTGTTGCTGTGATCTAATTTGATTAATTCAAAACTTGCACTCGACTCGCGCTCTTCGCCTACACGTTCGTTCTTCAGTGGTTTCTATTTTGTTTATGTTTCACTATTACTCGGCCTGCGCCGCCTATCGCGTTCTATTCGCTTCTCGTTTTTCGCTGCGTTGCGTTCCGTTCCGTTCCGGGCAGGCCAACTTAACAGCACGACGTTCGATTTTCGAATGTTCGATCAACTGTTGCTACTGTTGTTGTTGTGCCGCCGCCTGTCGACGTCACTGTGTGTGTGCACACGAACGGAACGCGGTATGTTTTACACACCGCTCAATCGTCCAAATCGACCATACATAAGTACTTACACACACACAGTCACGCATATGCATATGCTTGTTGAGCATTTCTTGTTTCACATGCTGACAGAGCGCTTTACATAGACACCATTTAACAGAGCTGATCCATGTGGTATTGTTTGTTTTTAGTGCGCCGCATCATCACTGAACCGGCCCTGTAAACATACACATATACGACAGTCAGAAGAAGAAGAGGAACAACAACAAGTCAGCTAGTCAGCAAGTGCCAAGTCGTCGGCTGTTGCGCGTCGTGCCTGCTGTTTGTGTGTGTATGACTGTGCTGTGCTGTGCTTTATATATATATATATATACACATGCACATACACACACATACGTATGCATGCTTTCCCTGTTGCTCAGGGAAGCCCCAAAACACTCCGCGCGCAAATTGTTCTATTGTGGTTGCTGCTGTTGCTGTTGTTGTTTTTGTTCTTGTTGTAGTATGAGCAAAAGCGAATAAAAGAATTCGCTGCTTGCTGC
The DNA here is from genome assembly GCA_035043785.1 of Drosophila planitibia. Lineage (NCBI taxonomy): Eukaryota > Metazoa > Arthropoda > Insecta > Diptera > Drosophilidae > Drosophila > Drosophila planitibia. The sequence goes on from JAWNMS010000051.1 coordinate 3,199,398, forward strand.
TGCTGCTTGTGCTGCTTAAATGAGCGAGCGCCGCCAGCGCGTTCTTGGCTTATTAGATCAATTGACTTTGTTTTTGTTGTGTATTTTACTTTAGTGCGCCATTCGCTGACTCTATTTATATGCATGTGTGTGTGTGTATGTATGTATGTGTCGATGTGTGTGTAGATATCTGTTGCTTGTACAAATTTTGCGTTAATTTTTATTAGATTTTCTTTGTGGTTTTTTGGAGGAGTTCGCAAATGCGAGTTTTATGTTGATTGATATTGATATTGCTAAATATGCGTTTCTTATTTTATTTAGTAGACTTCAAGTTTCCTGTTTATAATCAGATTCTAAGCAACTAGTCGCTTGGATTGTTTGTAGCAATTCAGAATCATTTACGGGCTGATTACAGCAATCGAGTTATTGATAAGAAAAATAAAAAAACAGTGCAATGACTTGTAACATTTTCAAGCATTCGATTCTCGATTAATCACGAAATTTTGCTTGTGAAAATAAATGCAATGAATACCGTTAACTGTTAATTTGCTGGTCAAGAGAACTAAAGAATATCAAAATCCAAATCAAACGGAAGTGAATCGATAAGAAAGGCTAACGAAAACAAACATTGTCTTAATGTGCATAAACATTTACGTATATGTATGAGTGTGTGTGTGTGTGTGTGTATGCATGTTTATGCACGTATTTAGACAGTTGACGCACGATAAGAGGCGACAGCGGCAGCAGCAGCAGCAGCAGCAGCAGCAGCTGATGATATCACAAAAAAGGTAAACAATCTAATCAATAAACACAATAAAACCATGACGAGCAGCGTTCAGCTTGTGCATTAGTAACTGTACATCTATGCATATGTGTGTCTCTGTGTCTGTACATGTGTAATGTGAGCAATTGAATAGAGTTGAACAGGCTTTTTACTCTTTCTCCTTCTCCATCTCCTCCTTCTCTACTTCTTGCATGCACGCGACGATTGATTACATGCAATAAAACGTCTTTCGAAGCGATTGACTTAAAAATAAACACACAGACACACACACAGAGAACAATTAAAACATGTGTGCGTCAGTGGGAGAGGGAGAGGTAGACATTGCAATAGACACAAGTGGCCCCAAAACTGCAGCCGTTGCTTGACGACGTCTTATTCATTCACGCATTGGGTAATCGATATACACACGCAAACACACACACACACACACACGCACACTTGCCAAATGAAACCATTAAGCGCAACAGAGAGAGAGATAGAGAGAGAGCTAACTGGCGGAAAGTAAGAGAGAGCGAGAAAGCGAGCGCGAAGAGAGCACGAAGCGAGGAGTGGAGGAGAGTAGACGAAAGATGGGAGACATTCATTGCAACCAGAAGCTACGATCGAACAGTGCCGCCAAAGTGGCGGCTCCAACGCAGACGGACAAGCAAAGCACAAACAATCAGTGGAGCCAACAGGCATAAAAACAACAACAGAAACAATGTTGGCGACGTGATCATGTCTGGACAGTTCAGCAATGCTGGCGACGTTGTCGGCTCCAACTTTGTTATTATTACCGCTCGTGCACATGAAACAACCCCCTCCCCTCTCTCCACACACCACTACAAACAACAACTGCCCACGATTTGAATGTTGTTTTTGTTATTGTGGTTTTTGTTGCACTCGACGACTCTTGTTGATGGAACAGGTTTGAACTCGCGTCTCGTCTGGCTGCTGCTGCTGCTGCTGGCTGGTCTGGTTGAATGTTTTAGGCTGGAGTTTTGCCGTCGCTTGCGCCGATATATTAAACGTAATCAATAAGGTTAACTTCTTTAATTGAGCAGCAGCAACAGCGTCGTGAAATGGACGAAAACGAAGCGACAATCAAAACTAATTGAATGTGGCGAAAAGTGGAGAGAGAGAGAATTGGGAGTGAGTGAGCGTGTGTGTGTGTGTGTGTATGAGAACGAAATGGAGAGCAGCCACTTAACAGTGAAGAGTGCTAACATGTGTTGACCTGTTGAGCTTTGAGTATTGAGCTCAAAAGTTTGAGTGGCCATCAAAAAAATAAGAAGAAAAACAAAAAAAAAGCTCGAACAGGCCAAAGTTGAGTGTTGAGTGAGTGCGTTACGCCTAATCAAACGGAAAAATAGTCAACAACAGCTTATAAGTAATTGTGCGTTGCATAGTTTTGGGCGTCAGCACAGTTAACTGTAAGGACTGACAACACATATATATATGTACATATATATGTATATTCAATTACATCAGGCTCATTGGTAGTGGTGGGGCTTCTGCCATGTGTCAGCCGTAACATTGCTGAAGGCCAACAAAAGTCAGGCTATGCGTCAGCACTAAATCAACTTGGACCTTAGTCAACATTGGACATTAGACAAAAATGTGACCAAAGTGCGACAGACAGACAAAGACAGAGAGAGAGCGAGAGAGAAAGAGGAAGAGAGAGAGAGGGAGATAAAGTCAAAGTGTGGGGTCGTTGCGAGCAGTCCACTTAAAATGTTGATTGCTCATTTGTTGACACGCAACATTTACCAAGTGTCTATATTGAGACAGCTACAAAAACAAAATCAGAATAGAATATATAAAAACATAGAAAATAAAAAGCATGTACTTAAAACAGAAATGTAATAATAATTATTATTGAAATTAGTTCCCTGTTTTACAGTGAGTTAATAGAAATGTAATAATAATTATTATTGTACTTAATTGTCTGGTTTACAGTGAGTTAACAGTGTCAAGTGCTATTAACAGTGTCAATTGCTGTTAAAATTTGCACAGCTCAGAAAACCAACTACGATTTTAAATGTACATGTGAATGTGTGTGTGTTTGTCTGTGTGCGTGTGTGTGTGTTTCTCTTCTATGAATGGCGATAGTTGCCAGACCATAACAGACTAGTAACAATATCAACAACAGCAACAACAACAACAAAAACGGCAAATCGCTAAGTGTGCGCACGTCATGAGCATTTGCATATTTGTGTTTGAGTTTGCTATTTGGCATATTGTAAATTGTATATTGTATTATTTGTATCGTATCTACGCCAAATCCAGAGTCATGCCGATTGAGCATTGGCAGCTGGCTGGCTCTGCTGGCTGTGCTTGACTGCCAATAGCAACATTTTTCGATCATGCAGACAGTCTGATAAGCAGACAGGCAACCGACAGACACGACAGACAGACTGACACACACATCGTTTCCCAGTTGTGGCTTGACTGCGTGAAGAATGTGCTGAAAAAAGCCACATTACTTTTTGCATTGCATGCTCCAAAACACGAGCAAAAATTATGTTTAACATTCAGCTTAACAGGAACAGGAAGTTACTGTTAGCTAATTTAATTTGCGCTCAATTTTCATTTCTTTAATTGTTTACTTTTTTTATAATTGAATATTTTATTATGTGTAATGTCTTATTAAAAATGGTTTATGCCTAACAAGAAATACACAATAATTTTCAAGAAATGAGCATTTTCCATTTAATGTGTTTTAATGTTTAATTTAAGCATGTTCTTAATATATAGACACAATATCTTTGATATCAGACTACTATATCTTAGGAACAATCGCTCGATAGACGAGTTATGGGATAAGCAACTTTCCTGTCTACCAATTATCCCAATCAAACTCAACAAATAGATAAGAAATCGTTGCAATCTGACTAATATAACCTATAGCTAGTATAGGAATGATCTGTCAAAAGATAAGTGCTTCCATGAAAAACATATGTTATAATAATAAGTGATGCAAAGCAAACTGATTAGTCATGACTACTATACTATATCTAACAAATCGTCGGAATCGGACTACTAAATTATATAGCTGTCATAGCAAACGATCTAAAGATCTTTTCAGTTTAATAAGCGTCTTTAATCTTTAGCTTTTCCAAGATTAACATTTATGATTGCCAAGACATTTTCTTTGCACAAATATAGCATTATTTGTAGAAAGTTCCGCTGGGTGGTGTTTTTTTGTTTTTTTTATATTTGTATTTACAATTCATGAGAATCTAACTGAAAGTGCGCCCAACATTTACCATGTGCTGGCCTCCCCATGTGTGTGTGTGTGTAAGTGTGTGTGTGTGAGTGTGTGTGTAAGAGAGTGTGTGTAAGAGTGTGTGAGTGTGTTTGTATTTCGATTATAATTCTCTGGCTGTGTGTCTCTGCTTGATTGTTGTCGAGGTATCAGCACATCGTATGAGTTCATTGTGTGTCATGTTGTTGCTGTTCTTCTTGTTGTCTAAATACAACAAGTATTAAGTTGTGCCTGTGTGTGTGTGTGTGTGTGTTGATGTGTGTGTGTGTTGATGTGTGTGTGTTGATGTGTACTCTCGCCTTGGCTGCTGCTGATTGGGAATCGCCAGTTGGGCGACTGTGAAAGAGCTTTGTGCGTAGCTGTAGCTACGAGATACTTTTATACACACACACACACACACACAGAGAGACAGAGAGACACACACACACACACAGAGACGCACACATTCCGCTTGCCACTTATTCTGTTGTGGCGTCTATGAATTTGGTTTTATATTAAGCAGTCGAGCAGTAAATGCGACGACGATCGCAGACTGGCGACGCCAATGAAAATATGCTGTGAATGCTCAGCTGCCGCTGACTGTGTGCCGTGTATCTTGTATCTTGTATCTTGTATCTGTACACTCAGCAAAAATATAAAAATCGCACTGAAATTTCGAAAATCATCCCGAAAACTAACAAGTTTGTTATTGTTTTTGGAATGATTTGCAAATATAGGAACAAAAAAAATTCTTAAAATTGTCAATTCTATTTTTAAAATAAAACTAAAGATTTTCTTTTTTTATAAATATCTATTATTAAAATGTAGAAATGCAAAAATCTTATTTTTAGCACAAATTCTTCACACAAACTTATGAGTTAAGTTTTGAGAGTTGAAATAGCACCAAAATTGTAAGTTATTTTTTAACTTAAATTTATTTATTTAGTTTTTTAGTCTTAAAGTACTATTAGTATTTTTATTTAAGTAACATAAGTCGAATTTAAGAACTCTATGTACACATAAAAAAACCTTAGAAATTATACATAATTTTTCTTAAAGTTTATAAAAATGTATACTGGAATTAAGTAAAGAAAATCACTTGTTTTTAGAAAGACACAAATTTCTCTTTTATAAATATTTTGTAAATCATTTTTTTTGTTGAGTGCAAAAACACCAACTGAAAATTGAAAATTTAGTTTGCTCCTTTTTTCAGAGTGTAGCTGTATCTGTATCTGAACTACAATTGAGTATATGCATGTAGATATGTGTATGCTGGCAGCTCCTCATTCTAAATAGCTGTGCATATTGTGGCATTGTGGCAGCTGTTGCTGCGTGCTATCAGATACTGGCCCAGACTGCAGCGAGACAGCTTAATGACTTGCGTCAATGGATTTGCGCAGCTTTTTACCTGCAACTGCAAATCCCGATGCAGACTCGATGGCATCATTAAAATCACATCTCTTTTTTCGCGGGCAAAACCCATAAAATCATCAATAGAAACGCTCACGGCCAGGTCAATAGATTGCCAGCCTGGCAACTGGTAGCGCCAGCCATGTTGCCTGCCCCGAAGCTGTCTACTTGACATTTGATCAACAAAGGGATTGCCAGAGAAAGACAGAGAGAGAGGAGAGAGATAAGGAGCAACCACTTGACTGCAAAACAAACGAATTTCAACTGCGAAGAGATCCTCGCTGCAGGCAGGTAGTCCTCGAAGTGCGCGTCAATTGCTTCTGTGGAAATCCCCAGCAGTGTTTAAGGTTGAATATCCTTGCACCTTCTGCATCGCTTGTCCTAATTAGATTTGAAGTGTTCTCGGAACTATCGCTTGCAACTAGATGCAAATCAATAATCATTTATGGAGGTGTTTTCTTTATCTACATTTTTGTATACTCTTCTTCAGCTTAACTTTAACTGATACACATTTGGATTACTTTCAGCGAAGTCAATTTTAAATGAATGCATTATTTATGAGAATTAGTTGAAGTTCAGATTTATTTATATGCAATTATTTGTAGTATTTTCAAATATTTCCATTGACTTTCACAACGATTATTGTCAGCTTAGAAAAGACTATTTCTTTTTATAATTATTTTCTTTTTCTCTGGCTTTGGGTCAAGTGTTTTCCCAAATTCCGCAGCTGATTCTTCAATCACCACTTGAACACTTGTCCGGCAGCCAGTGAAAAACGTATTTAAATTATAAAAAGAGGTCAACGCACAATAAACAATTATTCAAATTGAATTATTTTGTGTCTTATAATGAGCATTTAGCATAATTGTATATGTAATGCCCGATTAAGCCTAAAATAATTGATAATTAATTATTTTATGGCCAGTTCAATGATATTTAAATATAATCAGATATGGCTGAGGGCTTTTCCCTTGCTTAAACTAACCAAATCGAAGAGGTGTAATTGAGCCATGTTTGGTATTATTCGTTAATGATATAGAACCGACTGCGGCATACTCTGCTCTATCTTTGTGTATGTGGGCAGGCCACAATTTGGAGTTGACCTTCATAATGCCGTCTGTCGATTTGTCTGTCTGTCAGTCTGTCTGTCTGTCTGTTTGTCTGTCTGCCTGTTCATTGTTCATTGTTTGCTGTTATCTAGCTATCAGTGACAACGAAATCGACTCCTCCACAAACGAAATTCATGTTTGACCAGCGACCCCCCGCTTAACCTACTCCCCCCCCCCCCCCCACTCCCCTTCTGCTTCTAGTCCGTCTTCCGCTGTGCCAGTTTTTTGTTTTGTTTTGCTTTTTTTCTCATGTGTAAAGCCGTTTAATACAGCCATTGTGGAGCTGACAAGCACCAGGCAATTACACATAGACCCATTTATACTATATATGTATATATATATATATGTTTATATATATGTAATACTATATACATGCGTATATGTCAATGCTCGGCAACATTGATAAAAATGCGTGTGTGTGTGAGTGAGCATAAAATAGAAGTCGCCTGGGTTGATAAAAAACGAATGGCGTGATTCATGATAGAAGTACACACGCACACACACACACACGCACAACAAATAAAATAATAATAACAATATGCGTTGCGTGGAAAAATCGGTATATATATACACACACTCGCACACACACACACACAGAATTACACACACTTGTGCAGAATTTAATATGTTTATGTGCGTATGAAAAGAGATTACAGCTTAAGCATGGTATTCTATATATATATATATATATATATATACATATATATACACATGTGGATGTGTGTGTATTTACAGGCTCTTTTTTATACGATTAACGGTTATTTTTATTTGCCAGCTGGTCTTTTGCGATTTCACTTTCATTATCAACTGCCCTGATAGGCACTTACGTGTGATATGATACGGTACTCGCACACACACACACACACACACACACACGCACACACACATACATATGTGCTCGGGAAAGGGGCAATGAAATTTAAATTGGCCCACTGTTGTTGCCAACAAATAATATTAACAACTCGGTTAGCAATTGTGTTAAACAAAATGAGATTTGAACAGAATTATATATTTCAATGTACACACACAACTACACACACATATATATATATATATATATACAATATATATAAGAGCAGTTATTATTCTTCCTAGTAAAACATTTCAAACTCTGCCTAAATTGATTTACACAGTTTTTTGTGTATTTTGTATTTGATTTATATTTAATCGAAGCATTCAGCACTTAATATTATAAAGAATATTAAGCTGTATTTTTTTAAACATTTTCAATTTAAGAAGCAGATTTGTAAACAACTTTAAATCCCTCAATCATAATTATTATAGATATTATTAACATTATTATCATGTGCATAGATAAAAGAAAACAAATTAATTATTTTTTAAGAAAGTGAGCACAACATAAATCAATCCATCAAAATCGCATTCCACAATCCAAATAATTATTTAAAAACTAATCAAATTTGAACATTTTGCAACTTACCCTTAAGTTTTCGCGTGACGTTTCCAAGGCATTTTTACGCGAATTCACAGTTGATTCTAAAACGAGAGAAGCAAACAAATTGTATTTAATATGAAACATTCGCTTTGATTTATTCGCATACACATTGTATTATTCGGTTGATGTTTAATTTGCCTGGCTGCTGTCATCAAATTAATAGCTGAGAGTTATTAGAAAATTCTTAGAAAATTCCGTAGAATCTGAAAAATATAATTGCTTTTGCCTATTTTCAAATGTATTCATTTATATTCGTATTGTGTTCAATTCGTGTTTCGTTTGTCAGCAGACAGACAAATACAAAAAAAGAGGAAAATGAGAAATCTATTTAATCTTTTATTTATACCAAATGTCGAAGGCCCACGCAGTGACACTGACATTCACTCTCAGTGACGTCAAGTGTGTGTGTGCAACACAGCACAGCACATTCAACAAGCCGCACAGCAACTTGGGTAATTCACTGACAAAAGTGTTGCAAAACGGAGGACATCAAAGCTAAACACATTTGTGAAAAATCCTGCTCTTAATAGTGCCACACAGAAACACATAATATACATATATATATATATATATATATGTATATAATCGATATGGGTATACATTTGTGTATATTTATTTTTCGTGATCTTTGTGAAATGTTTGCTAATTTTAAACGTGTGTCTGCCCATACACTCATCTCCATAAGTAGCTGTGTGTGTTTATATATACATATATATATACACATACATATATATACATATACATAAAGATTCAGCGAAATAAACTTTTGTCTACGCGAATTGAAGAAACGCATAGAGAATCCTAAATGTTCTATAAATAAATTCGCAGCGATCGCAAAATGTGGCGAAATTCCCATTCGCCCATTCAAAAAAAGAAAAGAAGAAAAACGTTGAAATGAAAACAAAATTCACAAATAATAATCAAAACAGCTTGACGAGTCTTGAGCAGCTTTTTCCTCTATTTTTTTACACATTTTTTTTTGTTTTGTTTTTTTTTTCTAATTTTTTTTTGACCAAGCCAATTGGAATGACGCACATTTGAATGTTGTTAATAAATTTGGTCACATTCCTCAGCTTATGCTTGGGGTAGGGGCACTCTTCTGCCTCATCTCGCTTGTGGCCTTTTGTGGCCTGCGCAATTTAGTTGCCATTTGCACAATTTTGTTGTGATAAGTAAATGTTGCTGCTGCTGTGCAAAGTAGAAATTACAAAATAAAGTGCGATTAAACGTTATCAACGCAACGCAAACTGAAATTATTGTCTTGCTCTGTTGTAAAAAGTGCTCATGAGTTCTATGTATATATGTATATATATATATATAAATATATATATATATGAATATATAGTCGGACTCGCACTCGAACTCGTACTTTAATCGCGAGCAGCTGAGCTGCACTTTGAACGCTGTCGCTGATAAGCAGCAACTTAAATAAAAGAATAGATTGCTGCCAACGCCGCGAAGTATGCAACAATTTCCACTTCGTTTTGTTCTTTTTGTGTGAAACTAGTTTTGTGCAAATTAGAAAATAAACCTTAAATGATATTTAACTGAGTAAAGCGATGCGATTCATCTTTGAGGTTACGCAATCAGCTCAATTGTGTGTGACGTCATGAGTGCTTTCTCAGCTGAGCTCATGCCTCACACACACATACACACACACACACACTCGCTAATTGTATTTATTAACATTTGCGGCAACAATTAACAAAGGCCTGCTGATGAAGACGAAGCAGAACCAAAAAAAAAAACAAAAAGAACACAACAATAAGCGGCTTCCCCAGCACACAAACACACACACAAGAGACACACACACACACACACACACAGAAACACACACACACGCGCGCATACAGCTGCAAAAGCTAAACTGGTTGGTTTAACAAGTTTTAAAATGAAGCAAAAGAAATGAAGAGCCAAAGCAAAGCGCATGAGTTGATGATGACGACGGCCAATTGCCAATTTCAGACTTGTTGTTAGTCGCTATGCTTATTTTGTTATGTGTATGTGTGTGTGTGTGTGTGTGCTTTGATGCGCATGTTTCCGCTTTCGTTCGACGCCAACAAGTCGGCGGTCGTAAACAAGTGCGGCAGGTGGTAAAGCAGCCGCAGCAGACACAACGACAGCCGCTTCTTGGCCAGCTACAGAGCGAGTGAGAGAGAGAGAGAGCGCAAGCTTAAGCGATTGGCTCCTTTTCTCTTCTACTTCATCTTCTTCGTCTTTGACTCTTTTTTCTGCTTGTTCTTCTTTTCATTTGATGCGTGCGCAAATCGCGGTCGCGTTTAATGCTACCTGCGTTAACAACTCTTCACCGTTTCTTCTCTTTTCTGTTTCTCTCTCTTTCTCTCTCGCTCGTTGTCTGTCTGTCTCTGTTGTTCGCCTGATTCCTGCTGAGCACAGCTGCCTGCAGTCGCCTGCCATAAATGCTGAGTGCCTGGCCGCTGCTTTAATTTGCATGCAGCCTTTTCGCTACTCCTTTTCCCTGTTGCTTCTCGTGCTTCGCTTGTCAGTTGAGAAGGTCGCAGTTTATTTGTTATTTTTTTGTTCTCAGTTGGATAAATTTAGATTTATAAAACAAATAACAAATATGTGAATGCCTCAGCCATGACTCCAATGCCTTGGAGAGGTGTTGCTGGTAGTCATAGATAAAATGTAAACACATACACAATATACAGACGCAATTTATTTAATAGCTCTGTTATTCAGCATACTGTTAATGCGAATTGCATGTCAAATGTCTATTTACATACATATTTGCACAGTTACAAATTAACATTGACACATTGCAGTCACTGTTACTTGACTGACTACGAATGACTCATTGACAGCTGCCGGCTGCATCATTCCCTTGAAGGTGAACTCTGTTAATCGTTTTAATTGCCATTTAGCCAACTGACCGAGTGTGTCTGGGGGAGTTAAGTGCAGCAAATCCACTCGAAATTCGCAACGTCATTTGAAACAAAAAAAAACATATCCGAAAATCTTGTCAAAGAAGGGCAAGAGGAAGAAGGTAGAATCAGCACTGCTGCAGTCGGCGTCGCAGTCGCCACTGTAATTTCTTTTGCATTATATTTTTACATTCCCTCTCTCTCTCTCGCTCTCTGTCGCACTCACTGGCTGTCAGCGGCGCTCTCAATTAAATCGTTGTGTTTGCCTGTGACGTAGACAAGCGCAAAGCAGCCGCAGCAAATGAAATATGCGAAGCAGCACAGAAACCAAATGAAATGAAATGTTCAACGGCAGCAATAAAAATAAAAATAAAAAACAGCAACAACAACAGAAACCACAACATTTTTGCATATGCGCCTGTTGATTGCGTAATTAAAGTGCTCGCCTTTATTGCGGCTGCTGCTGCTACTCTTCTTCTTGTTGTTGTTGTTGTTCTTGTTCTTGTTATATTTATATTTTAATTCATTTTGTACTGTTCGCATGTGTGTGTGTGTGTGTATTTACTAAATACTAAACGGAATATTCTTTGCTCTATTGCTTGTAATTTGTAATAATGCCAAACAAAACGAACGCAATCAAAATAAAATTAAAAATAATACAAATCAAAATAAATGTGCTAAATGTTCATAGAGTAATAAATACAAATTCTTATTGGTCTATGAGCTACATTTTTTCTTCTCTTTTCCAACGGCTGCCAATTTTTGCAGCTGTTTGCACATTTAATTAAATCAAATAAAAGGCATCAATACATATGTATATAGTATATATGTATGCAAAGGGGCGGAACGCAACGGGGCTGGGCCCAAAATCCAGTTACATTTACAGCTGCTGCCGCTGCTGCTGCTGCTGCTGCAACGAACGGATTCAGAATTGAAATCGGAATTGGAATTGCAGTTGCAGTTGCAAATTGGAGCCAAGTCCCACGTGAGACTCCGCTAAATATGCGAGGAATGTGTGGCAAAGTGCGTGTGGGCGACTCGACTCGACTCGACTCGTAAAAAAAACCAAACAATTAAACTGCGAATGTGGAACGCGAAGAACGAGTGTTGGCAGGAGGGGAGGGGAGGGGATGAGAGGAGGAGGTGGGAAATACACGCTTCATGATTTATATTTAAAGAGCACAATAAAGCCACAAATTAGTTACTCGTTGCCACAGATTGCAAATTGTAAATTTCAGCAGAAATACAGAATTGCTTTCATTGAATTCTATTGTAAAAATACAGTTTTTTCCCGTGTCCAAACCCTTTCTAGACAAACTGTATATTTACAATTTGCAAGCTGGCAACAGAGTTACTAATCATTCTTGCCAGAATGTATCTACGCATAAAGAATTATCCAAACAATTTCTTGCCAAACTACATATTAAGTTAAGTAAACTGTTTATAAGCCTATTCACAGCTGATAAAAGCACAATAAATAAATTGTTCTGCTGGAAAAAATCTGGTTATCATAAAAAACAAAATAATGCTGATAAAATTGCTGTTTGCCGAGGAAGGTGTAAATTTATATACATAATTCAAAATGATTAATTTATAATGAATAATAAAAGAAAACAAAAATAAGATTAATTGGGGACTGCCCTGAATGCGAACACAACGACTACGACGACTACTACTACTAAACTACTATTCAAATAGAGAATTGCTCGTTTATGATTAACCCATGTGATTACGTGTATACCGATGACTTGTGCTTGATGATGAGCAAACACAGTTAACGTGAGTGAGATAAGCTCTCGCACACACATGAAGGTTAACACAGCAGAGACTGAACAAAGGCACACACACACACATGCTTATATATATATATGCATACATCTATCTCTGCTTCTTCCTCTTCTTCTTCTACTACGTTGTTCACACTACAGCAACGAGCGCAATGAGTAAAAACTGTAAAAATGCCAAAACGGCTGACAACGCAAAAAAGCAATTATGAAAAGTTATTCACATTTATGATTAATTTCCTTTGAATTATATACGTTGCACGCGCTCACTCTTTATATTACACAAAGCTCTCTCAGCACACACACGCTCTCTCGTGTGCTCTCTCTCTCTCTCGCTCTCTCTCGCTCTTGCGCTTGCTCTTAATTTAGCTGACGTTCGTTCAATCGCAAGCAGCAGCAGCAGCAGCAGCAGAGACAGCAACAGAGGGAATTCCCTGTTGAGTTTTTTTTTTAATTTCTTTTTTGTTTTTAGTAGCTGTACAAACAAATACATATATAGCTGACAATTTTGTTGGCCAAAAAACAGTTCAAGTTCGAGGATTTTTGTTGCAAGCCAAAAATAGTCTCAGTAAATGCATGTGCACAATTTTCTGTGTTGTTTTCCACAATTTTCGCTTTGCGCTTATCAAAAGCCAACATCGGCATTTTGGCCAACGTTGCTTTCCACCTTGCTCAGTGGCCATTTTACAATGAAATTAATAGCATGATATGTTATGGCTATAAGATTTATATTTCGATCTGCGTTAACATAAATTACGCCACAGCCAAAGAGAGAATAAGTAAGAGTGCAAAAGAGAGAGAGAGAGAGAGAGAATGCACGACTGACAGTTATCCTGTGATCAAGATAATGACAGCATATATATATATATATATATATACATATATATATAGTATATATGTAATACATACGCGCATAAATATCTTATTATGACTATTATTATATACTTATCGATAGTTATCGATAACATGCAATTTGTACGAATTTGTAATGCTTGCAGGGTATGCAGAAGCAAAGAGCTTAAACAGACGCCTTCGTCGTCATCTTTTTCTTCTTCTTCGCCATTTTTTGGCCATACACAACAATGTTGCCTGGTGTATCTGTATCTGTATCTGTGGCTGGGCATCTTTGTATCTGTGCGAGCAGCACAGCCTGTGCGACAGACAATTTTATTTCATTTATATTTAATGCGTTGCTTTTTTGCGTTCGCTTCCTTTGAGATACACACACCAACACACACACACACACCAACACACACACATCCAAGTTGGCTGAAAATATTCGCGGCTGTTGCGGCTCTTGAAGTGGACAAAACGTATCTGTTGCTCCATCCTGTGGCAACAGCTGCTGCCAACTTTTGCGTTCTCAGCAAAAGGCGCAAAATAAGAGTCGTTCGTCCGTCTGTTGTCCCGTTGCCGTCCAACGACGACGACGCCGACCACAATCCTCAATCAACTTCGCTGCGCAGTGTCTTGTATCTTGTATCTTACAGATACGCATAGCACTTGTGCCTTGGCTTTGCTTTTTTTGTTGTTGGTGTTTTTTTTTTGCTTTGGCTTTGGCTTTGGCTTTGCTTTTGTCTTTCATTTTGGCAAGTTTGGGGCAAGCGTGTCTTTGTATCTGTGTATCTTGTAGATGCGTCCATGACAAACGGTCTATAACCGGAGGTTTTTTTCTTCTTTGCAGTCACTGGCGCCTCAGACTCAGACTCAGACACAGACACAGACGTGCGTTTTGCGCTACAACATGCTACGTGCCCCATTCGCAACGTGACTTCCCCCCAAACTGTGGCCCACAAAACCCCCAAAGCTGAGCAACAAGGAAGCCCGGGATGAGCTGTGAAAATTGCTCGAGTGTTGCCCTTTTGAGGCAAATCGTTTTTTTTTCTCTTTTCATAGCTCAAGTGTATAGCTCGGTAAGTATCTGATGGATACCTATTCCGAAAGTGTGCTATTTCAAGCTGATGACTAACGACGCTTACCAACTTTACAGAATGTGGCTGCCACTTCTCCATTTGGCTTTCTATTACGCTTTTATTTAGTATTGTATAACTTTCTTTTTGTTAATCCTGCTGATTAAGAAATAGCGTTGCTTGAAAATATATATAAATACAGCTGGAGAAATTAGTGAGTGGAAAGGCTTTCTAATTTTGTCGAATATCATGTCCAGAAACCCCCATATTGCCATAGGAAAAGTCTGTTGAGGGATGAGTTCTTGTAAGAAACACTTTTTTGTTTACTAAACTATTCGAATCAAACTGCTAACATTTTGACAAAGAAATGTCGAGTTTTTCTAAGTGCAATAAAGGCACTTTAGTATCTGCTTAAGGCAACATTAGAATTTCCAGTACTTCAAGATCATTTCTGTGTATCCATAACGTTTTTTTAGCCACTATACCGGCCCAAGTCCAAAATTATTCTTGAACCTTCATTTTTAGGCGTCTAATATAAATAAGAAAGCCTTTTCTAAAACACACATCACAATTATATATATAATATTGGCATGTATAATTTATGTTGGTCGGGGCAACACTCAACCGATCATTCTTATTGATTTGTAAGTCGGTAGGTAAATCAAATAAATTAAGCTATTTATAATGATGATTAACAGCTGTTAATCGTCAGCTGTTAATCGTCGAGTCAACAGCTCCGCCAATTAACATAGTTTTAACACTCTGTGGCAACTTTTACTGCTAACAGTCGTTGATTCTGTTAAGCATTTAATCAAGATAAGTAAGAATATTTATGAGTCTTTTGGCTATCTAAATCAGCTATCAGGATCGAAAGAACAGACAAAAAGCCAATGGCGTAAGCCAAATGACAATTGCCCTTTTTTTCATGTGGCTAAGAAAAAGCGAAGACTTTGCAGAGTCCGTAAACAGCAGACACGGAGTCGACTGCGCATCAGTTGGCCAGGTTAATGGCTGGCTCTTTAGGCCGAGACTGACTGGAATCCTTTGCTTCAACGAGCGGCAACCTGTACGCAATGCTTGTGGGCCCAACGAGGTCTGAGGTCTGTTTATTGTTTAGGGCTTTTATTCGAGTCGAGTGTTTTCACGTCTCTAGCACCAAAACAGTCTCAGACTCTAGGCCTAAACGCAGCCCAAGTGACTACCTGTATCTCTGTGTGTGTGCGTGTGTGTGTGTGAGGAGGCAACATGAAGTGCCTGCAACATATATTCATATTTATGTTACCATTGTGCCCCCAGCTGACGCTCTGAGCCCTCCTTTGCTTTGTTGAACCTGTTTTTGTGCTCTTTTTTTTCTCTGTTTTTTTTTTTTGTTGGTTCTTGTTTGTGTTTGGCTTTTGGGCCACTTAACTTTTTATCAGAAATCACTTTGCCCATTCTGCGAAATTGTTATAAATACGTACACACGTTTTGTGTATATGCACACATAAATATATAACTATATATATATATATATATATATTTATATATATGTGCAGAAGATGGGCCCAAATCTCTTTTACTTTGGGCATATTACTTATTATGGCTTAAACTGTGCTTAGAGCCAAACAGGTGTCTACTGAGCAGTTGGCCAACAGATTTATATTTGGATTATTTGTTTATTTATGCTCATGTTTTGATTAAGGTACAATAAATTCAAGTGACTTTCATGTGATTTGTCTGTAAAAACTAAATATTTGTTCTGTTAACAAATGTTTATAAATAAAATCTGTAAAACTTGCTTTTATTTGTGGAGTGGCAGATTAAAGAATTTTATTTACTAAATTTATTGATTCCTTACAATTAAATTAAGGATTTCTCGTAGCGCTGCTAAATGGCTACAATTTAAGATTTAAGTCGGCTTCAACTTTAACTGAGCTGCTGAAAATATACAAAAAATAAGTTTAAGCAACTTATGAACTTATGTACAGATCCAAAGATATAAACTGAGTGTCGATAAATCGTGTTGACAAAGGAAACTACAAACACAATGCAGACTGCAAAGTTTGGAAAACTTTTCACCATGCGGAAGGAGTTGGGAATGTAGTTTTCATAGAAAAATATTCGAATTTCTTGCAAAGGATCTGAAGAAAAGTTTTGACTATTTTGATATACTTGCGCTACGTCATTATAACTGTGCGAAAGTTTTGAATCTAATTGAAAACTGAGTCAATATTCAAGTAACTTATTTTTCATGAACAGTATTTTTTTAATTTAATATGTTTGTTTGTTAATGCTTAAAAATTCATAGGCGCAATTTGAGAAAGATTTAAATATAGCTATATATATATATATATATAGATAATTGCCCATTTAATTTCATTGACCAGTTTGAATGAAACCTTTTTTGAATTTCGCAATTTGAAAACAGATTTCATAGATTTCCCAATCAATTTAAATTCAGTTTAACGCTGTTATCGACTTGTCTACAATCTGTGTGCTGAATTATTCGATTTCCCATGAATATACATTTAGACCGGAGAGCAACACACCCACACACACACCCACACACACACACACATGTGCAGGTGTAGAAACTCACACGCGTAAATTGATTGATTGAAGTGAATGATATTCACAGCTTGAAATTCAATTAAATGCCAATTGGACAATTTCTGTGCCTGAATTTAAAAGGTGGCAGGGAGGGGGAATCGGGGGGGGGGGATCTGTGGGATTTTATAATACAAATGTTGGGGAGACATGAAATGGCCATTTGCTTTGTTAATGTCTGGCGAACGGCCAACGGGCAACGGCCAACGAATTCCATTGATATGCTGATAGCTGATAATTTATTGATTTCGTTTAATCGGAAACAGCCAAATGAAAATTCTTAGAAATTTGCGTGATAACTTCAAGTGGTTACTCGGTGTGTGTGTGTGTGTGTGTGTGTGTGGGCTCTTACTCACCAGTTGTGGTGTAGAAAAAACGGCAAAATATGAAATAAAACTCGTTTAGAAGCCCAGCTAGAAACGTATTTGACGTCAGGTGAATCATCATCGTCAGCGAATCAGAGGCACAAAAACCGAACCGGAGACAACTGCTTTTGCCAGTTAGATTGCTGGATTGGGGGTGCTGCAGGTGGGGGAGGGGGAGGGGGTAGATTGTCATTCAAACAAATTCTGAGTCAATATTTGATATGGCAACATTTGGCTGCGGCTTGTGGGTGTGGGTGCGGCTGCGTTAGCGAGACTTGCGGGCAATACTAGAGTTAAATTAGACAGCATTTTGAACAACTAAAAGAGTGCGAGAGACTAAGAGACTAAGAGCGAGTGAAAGAGCGACCAACACACACAGAGAAAGAGAGATAGAGAGAGAGAGAGAGAGAGAGAGAGAGAGAGTTGGAAACAGGTTAACCAGGCAAGAATTGTGCTACGTATCGAAAACTGGGCCCAGAGCTAAAAGTCGCTGGTCAGCCACGATTTGGGAGCAGGAGCGTAGACAAAGAGGGACATGCGATATATATATATATATATATATAAATATATATTAAGCTTATTTTTTATTATCTTTCTGGCTGTTTCTTTTCAGCTATCCCAGATTGTCACGAATAATCTTGACAATATATATAAATCCCTGCTACGTCCATGTCTCAATAATTTTGTTGTTTTTTTTTTGGGTTTGGTTTTATTTCCATTTTATTTATTTTTTGTGAGCTTCCCCCATATTTTGGACTCAGCAACAAGTCCAAGTGATGGCCAAAAGCGATGCGACTCTGGCCGAAACCGGAATGACGTGATGTCTTTTGGCTTATTTGTATTTGTATTTGGATTTGGATTTGTATTTGGATTTTATATTCGGCTGGCTTTGCTTTGCTCAGAAGTCGATATTCGCTTGTGGTTTATTTTTTTGTATTATTTTGATTGTGTTGGCAGCATTCAACACGTTTTCGTTTTTTTAGAAATAATAAAAACCATATAAATAAAAGAGAAGAAATGCCAAAGAAAATAAAGCCGAAATGAATATCATAAACACAATAAAGACCCCCCATTGAGTGACGCCACAAGCACAAGTGTTTGTTGTTGTTATTCTGGCCAATTCATTTAGAAATTTATACGAGAAATGTCACATTTCTTTCCTTTTTGCAGTTTCTGTTTGAGTTTATTAATATTGTGTTTATTTGGCCAGCTGCTGGCGTAGTCAATGGGGCAAGTTAGTTGAACAATTGCCTGGTAACACAATAAAATCCTTGACATCCTTTCATTTATTTCTTCTTAAGATAAGGGTGTCTCATAGTCGATACTAATCCCCACAAATAAAACAACTTTTGATTGCATGTTTTTATTGCCTTTTGTGTTATCTTTGCTACATTTATTTGACTGCGCACAGAAATAGTACATTTTTAGACAAAGTTAATCAGAGTGGCATAATTTTAATTGAAAAATAAACTGAAATTTGTAACAGCTCATATAATATATATATATATATATACATATCGAGAGTAGATTTAAGTTTGATTAGGACATAAAATAAATAAATAAATCTGAAGTTGCTTTAAGCGTTTAAAATGATGCTTGCACTTTAAACCTATTTTTATGTATGCCACATCAAAGACGTCAGCACAAAAGTCTCCATTGATGAGAGAGAAATGAGTTAGACAGAGATAGAGATAGAGAGAGAGAGAGAGAGAGCATGTGTGTCAGGCTGTGTTATCAGTTGACACAGACGCATTTCAACAACGTAATTCGAAAATGTTTATGCTTAATGCGATTTCAAATAGCTGCTGCTGATGCTGAATACCAAATCCAAATGAATTTTTTGATGGGGCGCCGTTGACCGCATTCAGCATTGAACTATTTGAGCAAAAGGTTATCAGGGGGCAGCACATAAACACATAAACACAATTCAATTCCAACTTGTAGATACAAAAGAAAAATACAAAAATATGTACAAAATAATTGTAATCATTATTTATATATAAATAAACGCTGCTTGAAATATGCTTTTAAATAATGCTGTTCAAGTGCAAAGACAACCAGCAGCAGCAGCTGGCTTAACCACAACGTGGAAAACAACAACAACAAGGACAAAAAACGGGGTGCAAAAAGGCATCAGAAAAATCCAGAAAGCACCAAACCACTAAGCCTGCTTGGGGCGCCAGCCAGCAAGTGCTGTGAAAAACACGTACAAAATGTTCCAAATGCCATTTGCCCAGTTCCAGCTACTTGTAGGCATGTGGATACTCTCCGAGTTACATGAGCAAATTCCGGCACGTCCTTAGGCAACAAAAAAAATTGTATTAGGTTATCCTTGCTACGCACACACACACACACACACACGCACACCCTCCACACACAAGGAGAAGGCAAATGGCTTTTCACGGTCGTTGCCGTTGCCGCTGCTGTTGATCAACTTGTGCCAAGCAACAGCAGAGGACAACCAGCGACGCTGAGCTGAGTTCCTAGCTGCTTTTCCTGCTGCTGTTTGCTCACTCTCTCTCTCTCTCTCTCTCTCTCTCTCTCTCCCTTCACTCCACCAGCCCTCTCTCATTTGGCTTAAACTTTCTATGCCCCGTGGCCAACCAGTGTCCAAAGTGGGCTATGCTTGTCCAAGTATAAACGGCAAATAATTCTAAAGTGAAATAAATAATTTAGTAAAAATATGAAAAATAAAAGAAAGACAGATTCAACTCAAGTCAAGTGGCTCTTTTTTTCTAGCTTAAGCATAGAGTATCTGTTGGTTGGGCAACAGTTGGGCTTAACTTGTTACTGGCTTTTTATTGTTGTTGCTGTGGGTGGTTAAGTTGCTCGGGATACTCGCTGTGCGGTGACTGACTGCGAGCAACGTCATCATCATCATCATCATCATCATCGTCATTATCTTTGGTGGGGTTTTTCGTTGCTGCCACACAAAAATTTGTATTTGCACCCGCAAAGCCAAACACAAACACACAAATACATGCAACTTTATCATTTGGGGAAGCCCTGCGCTTTCACAGACTTGCCTTCCTCATTCTCTGTGTGTGTGTGTGTGTGTGTGGGTGTGTGTGTGTGGGTGTGTGTGTTAATACACACACTTTTACTTACACATGTATTTTTACACTCGCGCTTATTTTTTGTTGGTTCTCCCTTGTTTTCCGTTTTCGCCTGCTGCCAACAACATTTTCCTTAATTTCTTTCTACCATTTTATTTTATTTTGTTTGTGTCTTATTATATATATATATATATATATATATATATATATATATCTATATAAATATATACACTTTTTGGTTTGTTGCAGGTTGCTCTTAGCCCAGGTATGAGGTTTTATTTTGGCTTATTGCCGTAGCTGATTTTCCTCTTTTACTTTTGCTGCTGTTGCTTTTTATTTTGACCCCCCTTTTTTTTTGGCTGGGCTGCCATGACCTTTTTAGCACTGGCTGCTCCTGCTTGTAAATTTTCTGGGCGTGGCTGCTGCTGTTCGCAACAAACAGTTGCTTAAGGACAGGAATTTTGTGGAGTGCGCTGGCTCAAGAGGTGGGCTGCGAGTTATAACCAGGACATCCCATGAAACGTGTCCTTTTACATATATTTCTTTAAAGGACTGAGTAGCTTTTTAATGAGTTTGTGCGCTTTTTACGAGTTCGGCAACCTTCTTCTTCTATAGAATTACCTATAGCAAATAAATTGATTTTGTATCTGCATCTGTATCTGTTTATGAGTTATCGATTAGTTGTCGAACTCTTTTCGATCAATGCTTGAAGATTAATTGGTCATATTTCAACCGAAATACAATCAACTTATACGTCTGCCTTGGCAGGAAGCAGCTATTAGATCATCCTTCGCTGGGCAGCCACACAAGTGAGCAATTTGAGCACAGCTTGTGCCCCATTAGCTGGCTGGCCTTTGAGGCCATTCAAATGACCACACCTAGACACATTTAGAGTTGCGCCTACGGCATTAACCCACAACCGGTCACCGTACAACAAATTAACCGCCTTGAAATAGCTGTAATTTACAGTGGACACTATAGTTTCCTAAGTCTAAGCTAAGCCCATAATATGCTCCATAGAAACAAGTAGGCAAAGTAGTCATAACAACTAATGGTTATCAAAATGTTGCCTTGTTTTTTTTTGAGTGCATTTCAAGCATGTTTTTAGAAAAAATGTATAAATAAAAATGAGAATATTTGATTTAAATATTTTAAGACTATTTCTTTCAAGTGTCAGTGCTATATTTAAACAACATTGAGTACAATAGGTGAGTTTAAATATAGTTAAAAAGGTGTCATTTCTATTCCAAGTATTTTATTTATTTATATATATATTTTTAGATCTTTATTTTATTTTTATATATTTTTAAAATATTTTTTCATACTTTTTATTTTAGTTTTTATATTTATTCATTTTTTTTGTGATTAATTCATATCTGTTTTCGAAGAACAAACTGAACATAAGAACTCGATGGTTATTGGCCTTAAAGGGTATTGGCTTTTGATGGGTTAAGGAAGCCGAAACCAACCCTAAAAGGTGCGGGTGGAGGGGGTGAGTGGTTGGGGGTGGGGTTTGGGTGGTTAAACTATGTATAAAGTGAACGAAACAAAAAGCCCTTTTATTTGAAGCGGAATGCGAGCCAAAGGAAACGAAAAACAAAGAGCCAGCAAATGTGCTAGAAAAGGTAGCAATAGCAACACACAAGCAACAGCAACAGCAACACAAGCAGCAACAACAACAGCAACACAAGCAACAACAACAGCAACAACAACAGCAACAGAAACTGTAATAAAAACAAAGCGCTTGCACTAAGGAATTGCGAATGAGGCGGACAGACGCCCCAGAGTCGAGCAGAGTCTCCATGCCCCGCCCCCTCGCCTGATGCCCGCCTTCCCGTTTTGCAGCTAGACTTCTTCTTCGGTCGTTTGCCGAGCAAAACATAAATTATCAGCACAATGGGCAACAGTCAAGGCAAAGGCAAAGGCAAAGGCAACGGCAAAAGACAGAGAGACAAGAACAATGACACACAGTGGGGGGTGGGGGGGGGCAGAGAAGGGGAGAAGGAGGCAGCAGAAGGGCACAGAAGGAATGCTAAATGACAACAGCAAAGTGGGCAGGTCGCCGGCGGGGCGGAAGTGGGGGGATATCAACAGTGGCAACTGCCACGTGAATAACAACAGCAACAACAACAACAACAACAAACAGCAAACAGCAAACAACAATCAACAGCAACAACAACAACAGCAACAACAACAGCAACAACAACAAGTAAGTCCCGGGCCAAAGTCTATTTTAATTTTGACGTAGTTTGTGACCCAGAACGTTGGCCAAAACAAATGCGACAACAACAATGGCAACAAGCACAGCAACAGAGTTGCCAGCAACAACAGCAACAGCAGCCGCAGCAGCAGCAGCAGCAGCAACAGCAGCAGCAACAGCAAAGAGCAGAGATTATAACATAATCATAAGCAAAGCCAAAACCAAAACCAAAACCAGAGTCAGAGCCAAAGGCAGCTCAAGTGTCGCAGTTGCTTTGAACATGTTGCGCCAGCTGCTTGGCCAAGTATCTAGATACAAATACAGCGCCACAGACAGATACAGCTACAGAACTTGTATCCGTCCCTCGTTGACTCTGATGGGGCTGTGTTGGGGCAGAGTGGCGCGTGGGCAGTGAGGCATAAGAATGCTGCCACCGCCCCATGCCACAAGCAACAGCACAGAAACTAGCGCTCAGATTAAAGGTTCTATCAGCTACAGTATTAATCAGAATATTTTAGCTAATATATATATTTTATTTATATATATTTTTGTAGATAGTATTTAATATATATAAAATAATGTTTATAGAGTTGTTAGAATAATAATCATAATAATAATATAATCTTTAGTATTCCCCATATACGTCAAAGGTAGTGCTGCTCTTGAAATGCTTATCAATATACATATATATACATATGTATATATGTTTTTTTAGATTAGCGAAAAATAATAGCACCACTTACGCATTCCATATAAAAATCGAAATGTTTCGCCAATTTGCTTTTATTATTATTATTTATTTATTGTTTGCATTATCAAGTTTAAGATTAATCCAAAATTAACAATAAATAGTTGGAACTTTAACAGACATTTAGTAAATAATGAATTTCTTATTTAAAAAGTAATTGTAATTTTTTGATGAATTTTAGTGTAACTCAAGCTGCAATTATGTTTATAATTAATGCAATGCTCGATATTTATCGATATTTATCGTTAGATTATATTCAAATTGATTTTACTTTAAGGGCATTCCATATTCGAGTGGAGCCAAAATGCTATACCAATTCTTGTTAATAAGTTCAAACTGTATGAGTAACAAGCAAGCAGCAGCATTCAGCTTGAGTGTTGTCTGTCTAACAGAGCTGCTGCCCCCCTCACACCCCCCCCCCACAAAGCTGCTGTTGTTGTTGGTGTTGTTGGTGCCTCAAGTGACGCCAAAAGTATCTGCGCATTGTGGGCTGCGCGTTCGTTTGAGTATATCTACATAAAAGTTGAACGCTTGTGTTTGTATCTTTGTATCTGACAACAAGTTTGCCTCTGTGTGTGTGTGTGTCTATCTGTGTGTGTGTGTGTGTGTGTGTGAGTGGGTGAGCGCCAAAAGTTCATGACGCTGTGCGAAGCCTGATTTTCAGGCCATTACATTACATGGGTCCCCAGTCTGCTGTGCTCAAACAGCTTTTCATATTTACATATAGACACATACATACTTATATATATATATATATACATACCTACATGCATATATATATATGTATATATATATATATATGTATGTGTAATCTCTGTGTTTTCTTTTTGGGTTTCGTTTTTGTTTTTGTTTGTCGTTTCTCTTTTAAAAAGCGCTTCGCAGCTGCAACAGCATTGGCTGTATTTCTTTGTGTGTGCTTGTGTGTGTTTGTGTGTGTGTGTGTGTGTGTTTGTTTGCCTTTTGCGCTTGGGGATTACGTAAGGGAATCCCCAACATTTGCAGCGCTGTCGACAGCAGCAGCAGCAGCAGCAACGTCAGCAGCAGGCGCAAAAAAAAAACCGAATGATAAAAAGTAGCAAAGCTGAACTGCGTCAGAGTCAGTTGCATGTTTTATGCATGAACTGTTTGCGCTCTGCCCCTCCCCCTTACCCCCACCCCTCCTCTACCCATCTACCCAGCAACGTCTTCTTCTCTCTCTCTTCCTCTCTTCTCCTCTAGCTTTTCAAAAAGAAAACGCAAATTCGTCTTTCAGTTACTCGTCGCACTGCGTGAGGGCGCACTGTACAGTGTAACAAGTGCGCGCTTCGTTGAGCTGCAAGCATATACCCCCCCCCACCCCCCCCAAACTGTCTCTCATCTTTGGCTACGCCCACACAACTGTAAGCGACCCCCTGCTGCTTATTTTTTTCCTTCACTTTTTTATAGTTTGCACAGTTCTATTTTGTTTTTTTCTTTTTCTTTTTGTTGATTTTTTTTTGCATTTTCTTGCTTGCAATATTTCAGTTTGTCGTACAACTTTTCCTGTTGCCCCCAGCGAGTGGGCTGAGCGGGTAACGGGGTGTTTCTCAGTGCCTCATATTGAGGTTGTGACTTACAGATATTGCTTGTACGAGCTTTAAGAGCGCACCACCCCCCGCTATGGCCACCCTCCCACAACCAAAAAACAAACTAATGTTTTTGCTGTAATTGAAAATGGCTGATTCGCATTCTTTCCCTGTCTCTCTCTCCCTGTCTCTCTCTCTCCCTGTCTCTCTCTTTCTCTCACTCACAATTTCGTAGTGGCTTTTCTTCCCTTTTGTGTTGCTATTTTCTTTTCTCCCACCATTTATTGCTTTTTGTGAACTTTTCTTTCTGCCATTGTCCTTGCAAATACCCTGTAAATACTGCAAATATAGAAGTGAGGCATGCTGCACATGTCAGAATATTGTAAGGGGTACAGTGAAAACTCGTCAATGAGAATGTTTCCTTGAATTGATAAACAAATTGAAATTTAATGATTGTTTTATGTAAATTTACTTCTTTTTTTTAGGTATGTAATCATTTCTACAGCTTGATTTCTTAGAAGAGGAATATTTTCGCAAATTAAATCTGTCTTCTAGCTAACTTGCAGATACAAAGTATCTTTTATGTTTTCATATAGTTTTATAGTTATAGCTAGTTAGCGAGATAATGCTGGGTATTTTATAGTCAAGTCAAGTCAAGACAAGTCAAGATTGAGTGGCCTAACGAATTCCTATTTATTTAGCCATGTATGTGCACACTCACTCACACACACACACACACACACACACACACACATATATATACACACACACATTGTATACAAAAGTGGCCTTGAGCTCAAGTATCAAGTTTTGAAGTTAACGCATGTCAACAGGCACATCAAATGGGATGAGGGTATTATAATTTTGTCGTGAAGTGTGTAACGCATTTTAGCAGTCATTTCCGGCCCCATAAAGGATATAGTATATATTATTTATTTTATTGTATTACATTATAGGGCCCAGGCCCCGATTGTGTGCAATTGGAGAGTGCCTAATCTGTGTTGAGCCTGAGTTGTTTTTAACTCAATATATTTTACATCTTGTAATTAGCAAAAGGGCATGCACTGAGCATAAATTAAAGCTGATATTCACATCGACTTTATTTATGTAAGATATGTTTTTTTTATATATTTTTCCCAAGAAAATATTCGTAAAATGTATGAAAACTTTTCATTTTTATTTTCTAAATAAGGATTTCATTCTTAGAAATAATCTCTTCTGAAGTTCAGAAAGTTCTAATAGCCCTAAAATGTTAAGTTTTTTCCCATTCAAATATTATGAATTTAATCTTAAAACACTAAAGTTAAACAAAAAATATATTGGAGGCTTTCTCTGGGTTTATTTATAAGAACCAAAACGCTGTTTTTGGTATATACTTTCCAAATAATAAGGAATAATTAATGAATTCAGTGCAATCTTTTTTGCTGAGTGTACTCAGACTAGAGCCTGTAAAGGACTGTTCCGTTCAATTTGCACAGTTTTGCCGGCGCATCACTGCACAGTGGCTTAAATGCTAAACTCGAGCTTAACCAGGCCAATAAAAGTTTCTACTTACTGCCACGTCCGCTGCCCTTGCGTCGCGCCATGCTGCAGCTGTTGGTTGTTGCCTGCTGCTGCTGCTGCTGGGATGGGATGGGATGGGATGATGAGTCCGATGAGTATTTTGTTTTTGCTGCCTGATAGGCTAATCCAGCTACCCACTATGCAGATGAGTGGAGTCAACTACATGGGGCCCAGTTGTGCTGTGCTTTGCTCGGACTCGGACTTGATTGATGTTGATTCTCTAAATGCTGTCCAGCGAACGAAGCCACGCCCACTGCGCCTTGTTTGCTCAGTGTGTGTGTGTGTGTGTGTGTGAATCGCGTTAACTGTAAATGTGTCCTTGATGTGCAATGCACAATGCGTTCTTCACTCTTGTTATCCTTGCTCCACAGCGCCGTCAAGTTGCTCAGCTGCTCAGCGCAACGGGACTCGATTCGCTTGTGGCCTGGTTCCGTTTCTCTCTCTCTCTCTTTCTCTCACTATATATATATATATATATATATGTATTAGTGTATGCACACATACACATACACATACATATCTGTATATATGTAGTATGTAGATATTTTGAACTATTTGTTCGCTCTGTGTGTGTGTGTGTTTGTTTGTCCTATTTTGATTGGGCAACGATGACGTGTGTTTGGCTCAAAATGACTTTTGGCTGCCCAAAATTTGCATACAATGGCAACATTTTCATTTATTTCATTTCGATTTCAATGTATTAATATTCCAAGTGTATTTCTTGTTGTTGTTGTTGTTGTTGTATGTATATCCATATAAGTTTTCTTGTTAGTTGCGTGTAAAATACTCGAAAATTGCGTTATTTGTTTTTGTTTTTTTTTTGTTTTGGTCGTTGTTGCTTTTGATATGCTATTTGCGCCTTTTGCTGACTAAACTCTGCCTAATTTTAACCACATTCCACGTGGGAATTTTCTCCTCTTCTTCTTCAGTTACTTCTTGTTATTGTTTTTGTTTGTTTGCTTTGCTTATTGTCGTAGGCCGCGTTTAAACCGTTACGCGGCGCGCGTGCGACGGAGACAAATTGAAGAGCAAAGCATGACGTATGATAAAATAAAACAAACAAAACAATTGAATTGCGTTTTATTTATTTTTGCTTTTGGTTTGTTTTTCGTTGTTGTTGTTATTGTTGTTGGATTTGCATAAAAAACACGTTGCGTATACGCAACACACGCACAAGACACAATATTCAGCTTTTAATCAACTCACCGATTTGCACAAGCAGATTTTTGATCTTTTTTCTTTTCTTTTCTTTCAACTACTTAATATATATATTTGTATATTTTGATATACGTATTTATACACATATATTTATTTGTTATCAATTTTCCTGTGTGTGGAACACTTTCAATATGGCATTTGTGTGTGTGTGTGTTTGTTTGCGTGTGTGTGTGTGTGTGAATTCTATTAATATAACTGAAATATATTCGCTGCTGCTCTACGAAATGTGTGCGAAGCGCGCGAAAACGAGAGGCGTGCGTCGACTTCGGCGTTCACCAACAAACAAGAGGCAATGTTAAGCCAAAATGAGCGCTGTAAACAGTTTATTTGTCGACTAAGGCACGAGCCGTACGAACGAAACACACGCACACAAACACACTCTGACTGTGTGTGTGCGAGAACTCGTATTGAGCACGCAAAACAAATATTGAGCTCACTCTCTTCTTGCTTGCCTGCATTCGCTCTTGCTTTTGCTTTTGCTCTCTCTCTTTCTCTGGCTATCTCTCTTTGGAGCAGTCATTTTACAATTGTGTTTGCTCTCAATTTCAATTTCAATGTGTTTTTGCATTCAATCGATTTGCTTTTTGTTTACGTTTTCGATTGTGGCATGATTTGTATTTATCGTGCTTAGCTCTTTGAGTGCGTGCAGTTAAGAGCATATTTAAGAGAGCACACTCTTTATTCGGCTCCCTTAATATTTGACTCTTTGCCGGTTTGCCGCTAAAAAAATAACTCGTTTTGAAATCAATCAATCAATCATTCAATACTTATTTAATTAGCAATTTATTGTCAAAGCCACAATTCACTCATTCATAATTCTGTAAGAAATTTTAGTCTACATAATATTGCCTATATTTTATATTATATTTTATTTCATATTCCATTTTTTATAACATACTTTTGGGCGCAGCAAAAATAGATTTATTATATTACTATAAATATTGTTGTGATAACAAAAAGAATTCTTGTGACATGTTCAACGCGGTTAACGGAGTGTCTGTGGCAAATTCATAAGTGTCTTAATGTCTTTGCAACTGTGGGCGGGCGCTCTTTGACATGCAAAAGGCGTGGCTCATTTCACTCATTAACCAATCTGATTCAGAAGACAGTTAATTGTATGGCATACTTTGGGGCTGTTCCACTCTTTGATTGATTGCATTTTTCTTGAGTACTACAAATTCGAATGCGGATCCATTCCACAGTCGGTGGTAGCCATCAATGAATGTGGCACAGCTGTTTTTTGTTTACGTCTGTGGCACAACACGCAGGCGCCATTTAGCCGGCTTTGCACTCCAGCGTTCCAGTTTCGAAATGCTTTCGCACTGGAAGTAGGGGAAAATTCCAGCGGCAAGTTTGGCGCCAAATGCTTGCCGCATTCGAAAAGCGCTTCACAGTCGGGCGATAACAGCGCGCGCGAAAGGAGCAGTTGCAATTAAATGCGGATCTCTTGAAAACCTCCACAACTATTTAAGCAACATTGTGTGGCAAAAAGTGATACTATCAAATACAAAGCATAAAAGAATTTCAAGTGAACAAATTGTAAACAAATGACAAATATTTTAGTGTTGCTCTTAAACAAACCGTTTTTCACATTTGTGTTGCATTCGCAATAAAAAAAATAATAATAAAAACTAACAAAAACTGAGTTGAATTTGCATATAAATGAAATGCCATTAAAAATACGTTTAGCTCAGTTTAATACTTTTTTTATAGGTTAGTTAAAATTTTTTAAATTATCAAATTTTATTATTGTGCAATGTTTTTGGTAATGGATTAGTTTTAGTTTAATGCATTGAAAGCTTGAAAAATGTCAGTTTAATTACACAAAACAAATATCAAATCAATCTTTAATATTTAAAAATACCCGATTAATGTCCTTCAATTAAATACATATTTGAAATTAAATATTTACAGTTAATTTCAAATCAAATTGCAGTTTTTATGTTTTTGATATGCTAAAATGTCAAATTGATATTTTTTTATTTTGATTAAAGCTTATCTGAAAATCGACTTTAAAAAGTGACAAGAAATTATCAAACTGAAATTGATCTGGTTTTATATGAAAACATAATGAAGTTCTGCAAAAATTGGGTAATAGCCAGATGAAGGCATTATAGTATATATATATTCTTGTGGCATCAAATTTAGTATTTAAGTTCTCGTATTCGCCACGCAGATCCAGTTTTTAATTTTACGCGTTTATCGATATAAATCTATTTTCGATAGCAATAAAAGTCACAATTTTTAGGTGCAGAAACTTGTCTTTGATACATGATATAACTTGACATATTATAGATCAACTGCAATTTCATCAAGATCGAATAAGAAATAATCAAGTTAAAGCCCAATTCGTATATTGATCTCATTAATGCTGCCTCCGAATTTTCTTGATCCTTCCAGAAGAAGAAGAGGTCTTTAAAGAGTATGTTTTCCATAAAGCTTAAACTGGTCTTAAGAGATGGTTTCAGGGTTGAGCACTCTCCACTAGAGAAATGATTACTCGTTGTTCTCAGTGCAGTCAGGAAACACATTGACATGGATCAATATGGAAACTGTACAATAAAATTGTAAAAGTGATTTATTATCAAAATTCAATTAAAGCTATAGAATATAAATTCATAAAATAATTTCAATTTGCATGATCTCATTTCACATTGATAATTCGCGAGAGAAAAACACAAAAATGAAATTGTTTCCCATTTGTTTTTTGTTTTTTGTTTGCACAATGTGTTTATATTTAAGTGTCTAATTGCCATTGATAATTGTAGTTGGCATTCGGTCTGTAATTGAATATATACCCTTTAAAATGGCAGCAGGCGATGTGAGGATTGATAAATGATAAGACTCCATTCAACCAGCACCTCGAATCTGGGGAACCTTGGCTCTGGCTGTAAATTAAGCGCCAAAGTCAATACTTAATTGCCTCGTTGGCCGTAAACAATATTGTTTATATACGTGTGCTGGTGCTAGAATATAAACAAATACAAATTGCGCACAACACGAACACGGAACACAAACACAAACATAAACGAAGAGCAACAAAATCGAAGAGCAGCAAAATTGCCACTTTTAGCAACCAAATTCCAATCAGCAAACGTGGCTAGATAAAAATAAAATAACAACAACAATTTGTGAGTATGACAATAACAGTGCCAGGCTTATTAAATACCTCACACACACACACACACACACATTTATATATATATATATATATATATATAATACTAATACTTATATTGCTCATACGACGTGTTGGCTGGCAGGTAAATAACGCCAACTCCATTGTCCATTTTGTATTGTGTTTGTTAGCCTATTTTTGGCTCGCTCAACTTGGCCATAATATATATCTAACCGTTGATTTATGAAAAGTACTCCAAGCGAATTATGGGCTTTTATTTGGGCATACTAAATGCATCAGTGACAGTTAGAAAAGGCCAACTAATCACACATAAGCATATATAAATCCAAATGGGATTTATGCACGGCTCGCCCACAATGGTATTTAAGCACTGCTCCAAGGACCTTTAACCACAGATTTAACAATTAATGCGTCTGTGGCCGAGATGTCTTCCTTCAAACTAAGTTTGATTAAATCTTAACAGCTGCTGGTATCTTTTTTCTTCTACCATTTTGGGTTTCCTTAATTTGTTTCAAACGATGTCTTTGAACATTTTGAATAATGGGCGACAAATGTCTGCGAGGCACAAAAAAATAAAATAAATAAGAAATACGAAATAAGAAACGCGAAATATAAAAGTAAAAAACATTTACTGCGAGTGACAAGCTTTTGGCTCCACTCATTTGATCACATTCAGTCTGCGGTGTGGAAAAGTACTTAATTAAATTATGGCGATAAAACGCGTCCCCTAAAATCATTTCAAAGTTTATCATAATTTTATGTTAATGCTGACAAACATTTGAAATTTCGTCCTTTGAACTATGCGCTTAACTGGATTAAACATATGGCCTATCAACATGCCACATTGCTTGGCATATTGAATACGGCCAAAACGAATGAAGAGTTATATTTGTATAGCGGCCGGAAGCATAAGTCCTGGCAACAAAAACCAGCCGGAAAAACAGGCAATTGAAATTTCTCTGAGTTGTGGTTGTCAAAGACAAGTCAAGAACGAGCCTTGGAATTTATGCCAAAATAGTTTTTGGGCCAAGTGACTGACGTATGCTTAGCCACAAGTGCGTGTGTGTGTGTGTGTGTGTATGTGTGTGTGTGTGTGTGTGTGTGTGTGTGTGTGTGTGTGTGTGTGTGTGTGTGTGTCTGTATTTATGATGATGAAGTAGAAGTTGCGGCAGCATCGACGCCAAGTCAGCAAATCTGAATCGAAATGAACATTTTCTGAATGAGTGAAATGAAAAAGGACCCCAGAAGTGAGAAGCGGTGAGATTTCACATACAGAAAAATATCATCCTGAAAATCATCATACTTCATAGTGAAATGGGCAGCTCAGCTTATTATTCAGAAAGTTTCTTTCTGGGTTTTTGTTTTCCTAATTTCAGCGCTGATTTTGCTAAGGTTTGCAAAAAAATATGTCTAAAAATATTTTTCAAGCTGTGCTTTATGTACTGTGTAAATATTAAATATTAATATTTTAAAAATAGATAGCAAAGTTCTTTACTATTTTTTGTATTTCGGAACGGATCAAAACATTTTGGGTTTGCATTTATAGTCTGCAGAAATATTTGATTTTATTTAGAAACATATTTTTGAGAATTATAAAAAAACCTTTTAAATATATTATTCAACTTCTTATTGTTTATGTTTGTGTTTTCATTTTGCTAGTTAAAACTTAATAAGAACAAGCAAGAATAAATATCTAAGAAATGTTTTCTATGATTGAGAAATAATTTACTAGAAAATATGAAAAATGTTTTTTTAATTTAGTTTTTTTTTCTCGCATACTTAGAAGTTATATTAAATATTTAAGGCTGCTGGAAATGTGATCTATGATTAAAAAATAATTTACTAGAAAATATAAAAAAAGCTTTTCAAATTTACAAAGTTTTTTTTTTCATATATTTAGAAGTTATTTTTAAAAACTCGAAATTGTTTCTAGTTTTGGGCGCAGTTTCCAATTTATGGCGAGTTTTTTTCTGAGTGTACGATTCTATTAAACATGATATTGTAGTGGGTAACACTCACATATTTCGGTCATTTTTCATTTGTCATTGAGATTTAAAAATGTGGTGTTTATTTTTGTGGTTTTCTGTCCATAAGTATGCTGGGGAGACAATGGCGTCAGAGGCGCCACCATCGTTTGGCGACGACCGCCAGAGGTCAGTAGGGGCACTCAGCTGGATGCTTTTTAATATATCCAACAAAAGCACTGCGTGCGTCTTAATATTAAAAGTGCGGAAGTCTCGTAAAGAACAAAAACCGAATGCGAAGGAATGTAATCATTTCGGAAAGAAGATCATTTCGCTGCTGGCCACCTAGCAGGTACAGCTGGGCAAACAGCAGCTGCAGGATGTGCAGGTCCTGTTCGGGAACAGTTCATTATGTCGAATTATTATGGTAATCTTTATTAAATTGTGTTGCCAGTGGGCTGTTGACTGTTGCCAGTTAGCCAATATGTGCCAAAGTCAAGTCACACCCACACATTTGTGTGGCATTATTATGCAGAGCATGTGACCAATTTATTGGTAATGAATGTGTTTGGCTAATTAGCTGTCGAAGCCATCCCTCATTTCGAATTTTTGGCTCATAGGTAATACGCTTAACTAACTTTGGCAGACACGGGCAGAAAGGTAAGAGGATTTGGCTAAAACACCAATTTATTTGCGCTTATTGACAAATTCGTGATTTTTTTTTTGTTTGCTCTTGATTGATGTTTTGTGGCCAGGCTTATCAAATGATCATTAGCCCACCTGATTGCCAATTTGACCTGCAGTTCAATTGAATGTGCGCAGTTTATATTTAAAAATGAAATAATGCACATTTTGTCATCATTATTTTTGAATATTTTGGAACAATAAATTCTTTATTTTTTAATATTTCCCTTTCATTGCACGTAGAATTTGCCAGTCGAGTACTCCTCAGAGTAGCACCTCAATTTGCAGAGGCAGAAACGGAAGCCTTGTTTTTCGTTATGCATAAGTTGTAGTTGCCTCAAGCAGCCAATTTATTGGAATACTTCTTATCCGCTTATGCCAATTCATGCAGCATAATTAATGACTCTTGAAAATAAAGGGTAAATTATCTTGTTGTGTCCTGGAGCAACAACAGATTCCTTCTGCTCTAATTAGACCAAATCTTGCCTCATTTTTCTCATTTACTTTGCTGCTCTGCGACATTTTCGTGGCAACGAGTGTGTCATAATTGGCTTAGTGTGTGTGTGTGTGTGTTTGAGTGGCCAAAATGCTTATTGAATGCGAATAACTGATACATAAAACATTAGACAAGAGAAGCAGCTGCCAGCGCCTCATCTGACTGTGGGAGTATCTAAATATCTCAATGGCAATATTCCTTGTGGATTCTTGCATTATTAATTTTAATTAAAAAGCGCGAGCGACTTCAATTTGTGCCTGAGAGCCGTTGCTGGCTCTCATTTATGTTTTGGCTGCTTTGCAACACGAATATATAATCAACAACAAACAAACACTTTCGCCAAGCAGATGTCTTTCTCTGAATGTGCTTGTATGTAAATGTGTGTGTGTGTGTGTGGGTGTGGGTGTGTGTGTGTGTGGGTGTGTGTCTGTGTGTGTGTGTGTGTGTGTGTGTGTGTGTGTACTTGTCTGCATCTTTCACTTTTCACTACAACACACAGACAATCTTAAACTCACACTCGAAACTGGCTCTTCCCCCTTTCAGTTGCTTGTGTTTTTATACTCTTGTAAAGGGTATTATAATTTTGTCGAGAAGTTTGCAACGTTTTGGGGAATGCGTCTTCGAACCCAATATATGCTATATATATAGTAAGCATAACTAAAACTAGAATATTCAAAAGGTTTAATCAGAAATCGCTACACAAATTGTAGAATTTTGAGTAACTATATTGAATAGATATTTCCAATCTAAATAACATTTATAACATTCAAAATAATAATAAAATATAGCTAAATAAATGATGAAAATGTAACATTGAAATTGATGAATAAACTAGTTTTAAAGCACTCAAAAAGATGATAAAATATTATAATAGAAATTTAGTAATTTTAATATTTAATGAAATGAAATGAACAATTTTGAATATTGAAAAATATGAATGAAATGCGTTTAGAACATTTACAACTATGGTAAAATATAGATGCTTAAGTGTAGTAAATTGAATATTGAAATATAAACATAAAAACAAAGAAATCAC
The DNA here is from genome assembly GCA_035043785.1 of Drosophila planitibia. Classification (NCBI taxonomy): domain Eukaryota; kingdom Metazoa; phylum Arthropoda; class Insecta; order Diptera; family Drosophilidae; genus Drosophila; species Drosophila planitibia. The sequence goes on from JAWNMS010000051.1 coordinate 3,234,540, forward strand.
AAACATAATAAAATCTCTTGGCCCGGTTTAAACGTTTAAATGATAGCTTACTAAAAGGGTATATAATCTTTGGCATGCTCCAAAATCTTGTTGCTTTTGTGTTTGGTTTGAGCTTATGGCTATAGCCCACTTGGCCATGTTTCACTTAGTGGCAAGAAAGTGTGCTTTTTGCTCTTAAATAAATAACGTACAAATTATTTTGGTCTGCTCGCGGGGCGAGGGAAGGGCAGTCCGCTTGCCTATTTCCGCTACTGTTGAATCGAGAGTTAATGTAAATACCCACAGATTTCCCGTTATTTGCCCAACAAAACCAAAACCTGGCAGATAAATAAAAAACGAAAACTTCGCAAAAAAAAAATTGAGAAAAAAAATGTAGCAAAAACCAAATGTTTTTGTTGCTCTTCTTTGAAGGATGAAAATTCATTTATTGGGCATAATGTTTTATTATTTTATTTTTTGGTTCGTGGCTGCGAGTTCATTTGAACTGTGAATTGAATTTTAGGTCATTTTCTTTCCATTTCTTTTTTACTTTGTTTGTTTTTTTTTTTTTGCAGGTGCTTGCAATTTTTTATGCTATTTTATTGCTGCGTGGTAGCATATATTAATATTCAGTGTCTAGCCGTCTGCAAATTGCCCATAAATTGTTTAATGAGGTGATTTGTTTAGCTTTTTATTTTTTAGTTGTTCTCCTCCAACATATTAAACACTTTAGTTGCATACTTTATTTGTATATTTTAAAGTTACTTCAATTGATTGTTAGTCAAATGCTTCAACTTCAAGTTGCTCTGACAAATTACGTTCGATGCCAGTTGATGACACTAGAACGTCGTAAAATGTGTATTTTCTGTTGGTGACTTGAAGGAAATCAATGTAAGGAAAATGAATTAAAAACCGTTTTCAAGTGCCCGACCACAGAGTGGACAAGAGGCGCAAGGACATTAGTGCCTGTGTTCGATATTATTCAGCATGAAATGTGGCAGGAAAAATTGACTTGTTTGCCACTTGATCGGCCTGCTCACAATTTAGTCCATTAACAGAGATTAAGTGCCCTCCAAGTTAGACAAGTTTCAAAAATGGTGTGCCGCAAATTACGCATACGTCACGTGTGCCAGCTGTTTGACTATAATACGACTATCCACGTCAATTCCGTCTGTCAATACTCATTAAATTTTCAAGCCAATGCCAAGACACACAGTTGATAGAACGTATGTTCGAACAAATTGAAACAGACACTTTGCCTAACATTTTTATGGCCTTGCTCGAGTATGTGTTTCATTTGACTTGAATGCCGACGTGACCAACATTTCCAAAATGGCCATAAGACACACTTTAAAGCCAAAAAAGGACCAACAACAGCAATAACAATAAGAAATGTATGAAGGGAAGAAGATAGCAAACCAGCCACATGAAAGGATGCCATATCTGGTTTCTATCGAAGCCATAAGCCAAGTGTTGCGGCTGTTGACCAACTGGCTTCCATCTACTTGGGCCAACGAAGCGTAAATTACATTCCATCCATGGCATGCTGAGAGTCACACGTAGTAAAAGTCAAATGTGTTCGCTTTAAGGATCAGTGTAAATTGAATTTGATGTATGTATGCGGAGGCACATGCCCCCAAAAGTGTGGAGGCTCAGTTCACTCACACTGAGCTTGTGGTAGAGGCTGAGGTGTGAATGTGTCCTGGCCAGTCGGGTCCTGTTAAACATGGTGCTCTGTTCTCTTCAGTTAAATTAAGATAAATTGCGTGGCAGGCATAAGAGAAAAAAGAAAAGTATAAAAATGTACTAAACGATGCTCAGAAAGCCACGGAACACAGCCACAATGAGATTTTCAATTGAATTCCGCGCCACAGAACCACCAAGCAACAGCTGCACGTGCCACACAGAGCGAGAGAGAGAGAGAGCTGAGGGACTCGTTGCCTTTGAACTGCCTTGTGTACGTTGAAGTGGATGGGTATAATTGATTGGACATGCGACTGGGGCACGTTTAAGCGAGCAGCGTTAAAGAACATAGTGAGTAGTTCGCTGAGACTTGGCTCGACGATGTTCCGGGAATTTAATCATCTTGCAGACGTTGTCACCGTTAATCTGTCATATGCAGAGTGTAAAAACATTTGGCTTACTAGACGAACCCAGCGCCGCATCAACACCAGAGGCTTACGCTTGAGCCCTACTAAGGAGCGGAGTCCCTAGGGTAATTATGGATTGAGCTTAACTAAGGATTTATGAATATTTTCCGAGTGTCAACGATGCTGATTGTCTGCTAGCTATAAGCTATTTGCCATTTAGTTCACTGTTATAAGTAAGTGTGTAATTACTTAAGTAATTGTTTGCAATTCCTATGTAATTGTTTTCCTCTTTTGTACTTATTAATTACTATGTTAATTGTGTAAATATTACCAGGAATTCGACTCAACAATGGGGTTTGAAAGCAAGTGATGATGGCCTATGAACTTCATGCTGAAAAGTAATTGATTAATTACTTAATAAATACTTTGCAATTATTTGGTAATTGTGCTTAAGCGTCGCTTATTTACTTATCATTTATAAGCCAGTATATAATTAATATTTTAATTCTATATAAATTACCAGTAAATTGTAGAAGTAATCGTGTAATTACTTAAGGAATTCACAACACATATTAGGTAATTGAGCAAGCTATACTTCATTTACTTGGCTTGTATTTCTGCTTATCCACTGAGCTACCCTCGTGAAAATTGAAAGCAGTCCGTGAAAGTAAGACGCAAACCAACAGCTGTCAATAATAATCTGGTAATCCCATAGCCATCAGAGGCATCATTGTATTTGTCGATTAACAATTGCTGAGCTGGTCAGCTTTTCGCTTCGCTCTTTTTGTTGTTGTTTTCGCTATTTTACTTCTGTATTTTATTTTTTTTTTGGTCTATTCGTGTAGTTATTCTTGGTCCTTTGTAGGGCGGACACCTGTCTGCCCAACACTTTGTCTTGTTTTGATGACCTTTGGGCGAGTTTGTGGCACCATTGGGTCAGCCTGTATGTACTCTCATGATTATTTAAGTCAGCAAAAGTTAAATATTTGCTCAATTCGCAGTCCAAAAAATTTAGCAAATATTTCCCATGCCTGTTGTCTCAGCAGAAATACAATATTTTTGCATGTCAATGCCAGTTGTAGATATAAATTAAGACAAATAAAACCATATATATTGAAGTGCTCTAGCCAGGCAAATTTGTGTGTATGGGTGTGTATCTGTGTGTGTGTGTGTGCTTTTCGCAATGTAATTAAAGCGTCATTGTTATTGACTGTTTTTTCAACGGTTCTTTGTTCATTTTGCCATTGACTGCAATGTCTAAGTAGTTTTTTCGTTTTTTTCGCTGCTAGCATTTTGCTTTTAATGTTGGTGGCTCCGTAAGAAATTCAATTCAATTCAAATTCCATCGAGAAATTCAATTAAATTTACTGTGATCCCCATAGGGCATTGTACACAGTCAGCCCCGGGCTGTGCATGTAATTAAATTAATAGACTTGTAGTTTTATTAATTCCAGTGGCATTTTGGCAGTTCTCACATCATTTTCCTCTCGTCAGACTTTGATGAGGTCCCCAATGCTTTTGGATCTCTGAAGCATCGCGAAGAACGTGTCTGAATAATCCAACTTAAATGCCTTTTTTCAATTGGTACCTTTTATTGAGTATGATTAATTGTTAACTACTCTCAAGTCAATTTAATTCAATTCAATTGGATCTTTCGAATCAATTGAATTCAATTTGCATGAGCTATCCCGAATTTAAATTACATTGACTTCAGATCAACTTTCTTTTCCAAAGCTTCTTGCGTTCAACTTTCTTATAACTTTAGATACCCTTTCAGGGCTTGGGACTTACAGGCATACTGTAAATGTCAGAGGACGAAAGCCAAATGTCAACTTTCTCAATTTGTTAGCCAAGTTGGCAAACTTGAACCTGATTGCACATTTCCATTCGGCCAAGTTGCTGCCGGCAAACTCATTATAACTTTAATAATTTGTATCTTGAGCAATTAATTAAGTAAATAAGAAAAAGTTGCAACAGCAGTTTTAATAGCCACATGCCTCACGCCTAGTGGGTCACTTGCCACTTGCCGCTTGCCACTTGCCACTTGCCACTTAGTACCATTTGGATATTTATTATTTCGTCAACATGCAAAATTACCAAAGTTTTATTCACCTGTCTGTCTTAATGCTCCATTAAAAGTAAAAATAGCAAGTAATAATGCTCTGAATAAGAGAGCTCGACTTGCAGATACCCTGTAATCAAGAGCCCAACCATATGTGCGGGTATTTATATATAAATATGTATATTTTTATATATATATCAATTCAGTAATTGATCAAGAATAGTTACATTCCTTCATACAGCTTCATCATACCCTTTTTACACGCTTGTAATGTGTGTAGGATATAAAATCGACAATACCACACAATTCGAATACTTCTGATGCTCTCATTTTTGTGGTTAATTCTGAAATTGCAAAATATCTGAAATTAGGCGTGTTCGAAATGTGTTGACGATGCCAGCAATGACAGCCAAATAAATAATAATAAACAATTGATATGTTTGCGCAGCCAGCCATTATAATTAATAACATATGCGAGTGAATGAGCAGAGAGAGAGAGAGAGAGTGAGACAGAGATAGCAGCAGAGATAGAGAGAATGATAGGAAACCGTAACAATAAAACATTTCATGTGCTTAATGGTTTCAGTAATTAATTTTCGTATCTATTAACAATTTATTGAAGCGCAGAAATGCGCAAAATATTATAAAATTGTATAGTAAACAGATCAATTTATTCATGCTACGATTGCGTTGCTTCTGTTTAAATAACTACAATATATATATATATATATACATATATACACATACACAAACAGCAGCGGATCTTTATGGTATTATAAATAAACTTTAGATATTTGCGCACATTTCGAAAGTATTTCGTTGCTGGAGGGCAACCGGCTTTTCATTTTTCCATGCTCTATTCGAATGTGGAAGAGTAATTTGCGGCGGGGATGTGGCAAGCACCACCAATGGTAAATGCTGAGAGTCACTCAATTTGTAAGGTGCATTAGCGGTATCCTTTATCCTTTTTCCTTGACACGCCAAAATTTGATGGGTTGAGATTTATAAACCCGACAAAGATTAGAGAAAAATATTTGCTGCCAAGGCCACATCTGATCCACATAAATTTAAAGGAGAGCTAATAAATTTGATGGCAACATAATTCAATTGTTTTCGACCCATTCAAAAAGTTTCTTAGCCAGCTGTTGCCAATTGCTATTCGACTGGAACTAGAGTATTACTTAGTCGCTTACGCCCAACTTTAATGTTTTTCACGTTTTTCGTGTTTAAGCAGTAACTTTTAAGTACAGTCGCCCAGAACTTATTTGACCTAGGATATAAAACAGATTTTACGATGGATATTATCTTAAGTATGTAACTTCTGCAAGATAAATAGCTAAAAGCAAATGCAGAACTCGGGAATGTTGGCATTTTTTAAAAATTAAAATGAATAAGTAGGATTAAAAAAAGGGATCTTGGCATGAGAAACAGTTTGTATTTTGCCACAAATATTAAATATTAATATTCAATTAATTAATATTAAATATTAATAATATACAAAGTCGTCTTTAAAGTAAAGATTACTTTATAAGTGGTATCAAGCTGTGATATTAAATTGGTGAATTAATATTTTCAATCTATCAGTAAATTATGAGTTGATTTATAAAGAGCAAATATTAAATATTAAAATTCAATTAATTAATATTAAATATTAATAATATACAAAGTTGTCTTTAAAGTAAAGATTATTTCATAAGTTGTATCAAGCTGTGATATTAGATTGGTGAATCAATATTTTCAATCTATCAGTAAATTATGAGTTGATTTATAAAGAGAAAAGTTGTTTTCCCTTCCAAAATAATGAACAATTCTGCCTTTTAAAAGTTTATTCACTTCAAATTTGTTTAAGGTGCTCGCCCAAATTAGCTTTGAGCGACTGTGTGTGAAAATATTTGGAATATTCACGTCGTAAATGGATGGTGGCAGTACGTGCTTTTCGCATTCCCATTCTATATGGCAGAAGGTTATTGAAAGCACAAAATGTATAAAAAGTGTACATTCCAAAGCAATAAATAACACAAGTTCCAGACACATGTTGTGGCTGTTTTAAGGATTCGTATAACATTATGAAAGCTGCTCCTGCTGCGATTGGCAGCCTTAATGAAAATGAATGAATTTCTATCTAACGCGATTTGAGATGTGGATATACGTGGCAGGGCGGTTTCCTTTCTCTCTCAACTATGTTAAGCCGGCCACTTGCCTTTCAGTTTGTGCTCGAGGCATGCAACTTCATTATGCGTTCAACGGCAGTTTGGCGGGCCCTACAGAATTGCTCCTCATATATTTATTGCGAGGCACAAAAAAAACACCTGAAAGGAGGAGAAACCCTAAAAAAAGAGACTGCTCACGCAGCAATAAGCTAGAAAAGCACACAGCAATCCAGCTGCTGAGCACTTCAGAATAATGAAATGAGATGAAATTAAAAAGCCAAAGCCAGATAATGATAATGATGATGCTGCTGATGTAGATGTGGATGTAGTTGTGGATGTAGATGTGGCCCTGGCCGTGTCTGTGTCTGTGCCCGCTGATGTTTTTGAGTTGCAGGCAAGTTTGCAACTAAGCTCGCAGTTTAGAGTTCTTCTGCCAGAACTGCTTTCGTATTCCCGGCCCGGTGAACACTTTCGTTCCACAACTTAAGCCATTTGCATAATTTTCAATGAATACGAGCAAAAAAAGGTCCTGGCACTGGCTTATAGCATTGTTCAGTTCACTGACTCACCTAGTTGTCCTGGTAGATAGGATTATTTGCATGGAATAGTCTTGGGAGTGTCTAATTTTGTAGTACTTTTCAAATTGATGCTTTCTAAATTTAAATGAATTTGAGGACGTTTCTTAATTGGCGTATTCCTTGAAAGAGTGTAAGATGATGAATTCCTACGTATATAATTACATAAATAACTATGTATGTATATATGTATTATAAATAATCAGTTTATTAATATCATTTTTGTGTAATTAACTTAAGTTAGGGCAAAGAACAGATTGAATACTATAATAACACAATTGTAAATTGTTTTTTAGATTTTGTCATGAAATGTGTAATGCACTGAAGGAGACGTGTGCGATCCCATACAGTATATAAATATATATATATTCAGACGAAACACTCATTTCGACATATATCGAAATATTCAAAAAATTGAAAATATATTTTTAAATATATATTTGCTTAATACAAATAAATTTAAAAAACGAAAATAGAAATTCAAATGCAACTAGTTTTGTCTGGCATAATTTGATGCTTAAGCACTGATTAGTCTAAAATTATTAATTTTATTAGTATTATTATTTCTGCTTGAAGCGTAATAATATTTCGAGGTCCAAGATTAAAGTATAGATGTCAGCAGATCAACTTCGATGTGCCTAAGATGACCGCTCTTTGTGTTGTTTTTGACTTTTCATCGAAGCGGATCATTCTGAATTTGACTGCTTAATTTAATTACTTACTTTTGACTGAATTGTATTCAGTTCGTCGCCCAATTACTGCATTTGTGCAGACGTTCAGCTCGACTCACTGCCAATAAGCATAAAGATGAAGTTCAGCGTAAAAGCCAAAGTTAACAGACACTTTCAGCTATTCACCAACAAGTCAATGAACGCCCAGCAGCGCAGTACAAAGAATATGGTTCAATTAAATGAAAGCTGAAATGTTCACGAGCAATGAAGTGATTTGCTTGATTGCACTTCGTTTGCATTTGTTGCATTTGCATTTGGTTGCAGCAGTTAAAATAACGCACCCATTGAACATAATCAGAAGTGGTCAACTGTAAGTTAATGTTTAAGTTTGAACGCTTTTGGCACCATCAAAGGAAAGTTTTAAGCGGGCATGTTCTGAACATGTTGTCCATCAGATGGTGCCATTATTTTGTCTAGGGTTCAATGTCTGAGCCAAATTAAGGGTGACAACTTTGAAAGTATTGAAATATTAATTGGATGACGGCGCCAAATAGTGTCCTGTGTAACAGGATGTGCCAAAGCTATTGCGAACGATAAAACGCGGTCGAACAACCTTCAATTTGCATAAATTAAAACGTTATAAATGAACGTTAAATGAATTGGCAATTGCCACGCCACATCGATGGCAAATGGTCGGGGAGGAGTCGGAATTACGTCGCAGCACTTGGCTTAAGCTGTCCACCTTTCAAACAACTGGCGTTCCCAGACCAATCCGCCTGACCCCTGCCCACTTGGTCCCTTCGTTCAGGCTCATTGTGTATAGTTCTCCTTGCTGATGTTTTGTGATTTATTCTGCAGCCTCATTTCAATTGAGCTGCATCATGAGCAGACTAAATGAAGTCTATTGTTTCACGATGTCCACATGGACTTAAAGTTTAAACAATCGAGTAATCCCATATTATTATTTTGTTAATGTCTTGTGGCATAGCGCTGCTTAATTAGTGAACTGAAGCAGAGTTTTGCTTCTTAATTAACAAATACACAGCACTAATCAATTCAAACAAAAATTTATTGAGCACATATATTCACTATTTGACTGCTGGCCTAATTTTCATAATTGCTAACACAATATTGGCCTGAAAATGGAAAAGAGTCCAATTCGATGGGCTTCATTAAGTACGCACACACAGAACCACATCCACGCACTCGTTTGACATTAAATAAACAGCAGTGAAGTGTGTGGGTTTCGTGGTAACAAGGTCAGCCAGCTAGCCAAGTTAAGTGTGTCCTGCGTCCTGTGCATTGTTTGATGAATGAGCTGCGCAAAAGACACGAACCTGGTAAATCGAAAGCCAAGAGAAAGACACAAAATTGTCATAATATGTGCTCGTTGCTTGCAGGACACGTTAAATGATTCGCGTCGAGTCGCCCCAGTGACGCCAAGCCAAGACAATGTTGTGTGGCAGTCAGTGTCGTGTTGCCACAGAGAGCCTGACAGCAGGACAACAGCAGCAACACCCTTTGATTTATGGTTAAGCAATGGCTCTGTGTGTGTGTGAGAGTGGTTTCATTTGTGACAACAAGCAGATAGCTGAGCACATTCACAGGGCGTTAACAAAAATACTGTCAACAAACGAACAATTCCTAACCCAACCACGAATATAATATTGATATTATCGTATCCCTGCTATCTGGCATTGCCATAGGGAAACGGGAAAACAAATCACCAATCACAAATAATGTTGCTCTTATCAGTGTGTGTGTGTTGTGTGTTTTTTTTTCTATTTTGCTTTTGTATGACATTCAATATGCACATAAATCCATACTTACATAAATTAATTTTTGATGGCTTTCTCATCTGTTTTCTATTCGCATTGCAATTTATGCTCGGCCTTACCTTGTAACTTGAATAACTTTCAATGTAATAAAATCGACAGGAATACAAAAAAACCAAAAAACAAAAACAAGCAACAAACAAAAGACCGCATCAAAATTTGCATGGCACACCTGTAAGTGATCCAGGTCTCTGAATTCAATCTGGATACGGATAACATATTCAATTTCATTGTCAAATAGTTGCGCCTATTTATTTTAATTTCACAAATGGATATTGAGAGTTGCTTTAGCAACGCGGCAACTTGAGTACCAAAACGGGAAGCCAACAGAACGTATACTTGATTTCGTTATAAACAACAACAGACACAATTATGAGCAAGTTGCCAAGTGCTCGCCAATTTACTTCGAGATGGTCGTTTGCCCAAATTTACCTTCCCATTTAACCTGGCCTCGAGCATCTGTTGAGAGCCTAAATCCTGCAATGGCTTCTGCTCTGAAGTTGCTTCTCAAAAAGCAACGTTCAGCAGAATGATGACTGCATAATGTAATGGGCGGCATATGGTATATCCATCTGAATAATCTTACTCATATTTTAAAACGTCCAGAATGAATTGAATAATGTTGGTGTTTTTTGTAGTGAGTAAAGCAAAATCGTTCTCATTCAACTAAATCATTATTCTGTTGCACGCTCGCTTTATTTTACAAATTTTTTGCGGGCACTCCACGGATTTCCACGGGTCCTTGTTGACGGGTGAATGAATATATAAAAATGTGCACGCAGAACCCAGACAGTCGGTCGACTCTCTGGTTTAGCTGATGTTTACTTATAATTATCAAGATATGATGTGGAATATATTATGTGTACTTTGTGATTATGGTAATAGGACGACTCAGCATAAGTGCCCCTAATCACATTCACAATAATAATGTGCCAACTACCAAAGTATGCCAACCAAGATTTACTTAAACCATAAGAATGACATTAGGACCGACTCAGACTCACAGACTATATTCAACTTAGCTTTGTGTTTTTGCTCTCTCTTTTTATCGCCGCGTTATCTGCTTGGAATGCGTTTAATTGTTATGCCTTTTTATGTGCATGCACTCCAAAAAAATATTACATCTAAAATTTGGAATCTCTTGTCTCGGTGGCTCTTTAATATATCTACAATGAAAGTTTGCATCTTTCTAAAATACAGTGCATTTCTTTTCTTATTTCGAGAGTAGATTTTGCAAATATTAACAAAAAATATATGTCTAATTTCCATAGTTTCATAGAAGTTGACACAGCAATTTTTTTTTTAATTTTTTCTGATTATTAGAAAGAACTTTTTTCCATTCTACTGGACAAAAAGAATATCGGAAAACTAGTAAATTATTTTGAAATTACATTTTTACGATCGTTTTTTTGAGTGCACTCACGCCGGGGCTAAGAACCTGTTATGCGATGATGATGATGATGATGATGATGCGCCGGCCAGCACAAAAGCTTGGATGTGTCTGGCATTGTGCTGACGATGCCGCTTGCGATGCCGCTGGCGCTGCCGCAGTCGATGACTGAGCACCAGTTCATCGTTAGATGTGGGTAATGGCACAGTTGGCTAAGGTCGGCAGCCAACCCAGCCTTTATGGATTAGATTTGGGCGCTTAAGTAGAGAGCATTTTGTTTGCCTTGCGATTCAAATACCGGAAAAAAACTCTCTCCCGAGGATGTAAAAAATGTTTGCTGCTGTTGCCACAACAAGGTTTCAATGAATTGAAATCAATGTACCGTATAGACACACATAACCGCGCACACACACACGCACAGACACACACGCACACACACACACACACACACACAATAACGTATCCGGTCTTAAGCCCATCCAAAATATATTCAAGATTCGCAGCTTGCTTTAACGCGAGCAAAACTTTTCCATTAGTAGAGTTCACGCACAACTGCTAAGAACTTGAGAGACTTGAGTATTAAATACATCATTCGCTAATCTACCACCCACCCACCCACCCACACACACACACACACATATATATGTAAAAAAAATCACACACATCATCTGGTAAAGTTAATTTTTTTCATGTTTGCGCTGATTAAATTTTTTTTAGTATATCTTTTGGGGCGATTTAGTTTTGCTTTTTTGTGTGATTTTCTTCCTTGCATAATGAATTAATTGCTAGGCATTACAGTAACTATGAACAAACGATTTAAGTTAAGTAAAAGTACTTTTAATGCTGTGAACATTTAATTGAAAGCATAACTAATATGTCACACAAATGGCGCCAGACAGCTATCAGGCATATTTAATATTTTCATTTATTGGCTTCATATAAAATTCATAGACCGACTTTTGCAATTTCCATAAATGAAAATTTAAAAAATGTATAAGCACAGATGATATATTTATGAACATATTCAACGAGTTTCGGAATCCGTCATTTGTAATTAATTAATTGCATTTGATGTCTGACATTCCTTTGTTGTTCCATTGATATATATATATATAAAGGAATCTTTCAGTACACCAAACAAACACTAATGAACTCAATGATAAGAAAGACAGACGCGTAATTTCAAAATTGACTGTCCATAAAAAACAATTAGTACTGCAATCAAATTTTAATAACCATTTTAATAGAGCTGTTAAATTTCAAAACAAGTAATAATCCGCTAGTCTAAATAACTCGACTTGGAGATACACAAAACTCAGCTGTTGTATATATTAAATTGGGATTCCATATATCGGAAAAATATTCGTTTCAAAATAAGATATATTTAAAGTATAAGGAGCACATTTGAGTCGAGTAAGCAACTATAAATATTTTGAATTAGGCTTTTTGAAGTCAAAACTGAAAAACAAAAAAAAACCTATTAAATTAATTAAAGTAATGGTTCTAGTTTTGCTAATAAAATTATAATAAATAGCCATTATTTCAATGTCAGCCTGATTTTTAAAGTGCACAATAAAACTCAATTACAAACTTTTCTCAAAACTAGGAATTATTGTGCAACGGATTGTTTATTTCTAGGACGACAGTGGCTCTGTTTATAATTTCAGTTAAGCCAACTAGTTGCTCAGACTTAAAGATATGTTCTGAAATTATCCGCCACCAGTCTGTAAATCATATAGGGTAAAGGCATGATTGTTAAACAATTTGATCTATGTAAAATTCGCATTTCCATTTGTAATATAATTGATAGGGTTACATCAAATAGCAATTTCTCATGCGCCTTTTTTTTCTATTTTTTTTAGCACATTTTGGTGGCGCCAGTAATTTGCATAATTAAAGCCGTCGTTCAGATTGTGAAATAAGATAAGATAACGAGCTACAGGTAAGTCAATCTATTAATAATGCAGCGATTTGAGATTAGCAATGCAAATTTAAATTATCTATCCCGTTTTATAATTTTTCTTGTTGTATTTTGAGTTGTTAAGAAATTTATACTCTTGGCGCATGCAAATAAATGTGTGGGTTTTTGGTTTGTTTTTGTTTATTTGAAGGCTTGAAATTCCATTGGGAATTTCTGGTCTGCTTGTTTGGTATGTTTGAGTTATTTAAAGCTGCAAACAACAAACAGATGACAGCATGTGGGAGACCCATTAAATACGACAACAGTCGTAAAAGAAACTATTTCCACAGACATAAAACAACCAAGTAGGTTGAACAAGTTTAATGCCACTACCAGTATATGGATGTTGTGAGCAAACTAATCAATCCCAATGAGTTTTACTATGCACTTGAGTCTCATAGAGATCTGGTCATTGTGGCACATGTAGTGTCTTTTGAGCAGAACTTTGCATAATAACCAATAATTAAGCCTACTCAATTTGTCTTTATTATCAGAGTGCAAACCGAGTGATAAACTTTTAGGTTGTCCAAAGTTTCCCATACACGAAATCACACTTGACACTTGCCCTGCTTTATTAAGGCCTACGTTCGACTATTCCAAAAATTCAATACCCAAAATGCAATTACCCAGCTAACGAATTGACAACGAATAGAACAAAGTATTGTGTGACTTATGTGAATATATTTGCTTGTTTTGTGGGCACCTTGGGTAGCGTTCGTTATTGTTGTTGTTTATGTATCTGCAATGGCCATAACGGTATTTGCCCTTGGCTCATACAATATGCACACGTGCCACCATATGTGGCAATTTATTTTACTTGACTGAGCATCACGGAGCAGGGGTGCAGTGGACATTCGGCAGTCGACAGTGGGCGGTGAACAATTTAATATGTGCACTTCATGTCAAGCCCAAAATCTTTTTATTGCAGCAAGTCATAAATAAGGTTGTAAGAGCGAGCACATTGTTAAGCAACTGGCCGGTGTCAACCGATAGTAAACTATCAGTAAAAAACTGCCTAGCCGCATGCACTGCTTTGAAGGCCACACACACATAAAATAAACTGTAGTTGGTTAGTTGTGCGTCGAGTGCTGCATAAACACACTTTGGATCAAAATTGCAAAACGCAAAGCAGCGAAACTTTTTCTTGCTCGGCCATCGAATCTGTCTTGCAAATCGCATTTATCAGCCCCACGCATCAGCCCCACACATCAGCCCCTACCCGGAAACCCTAAAGTTGCGCTCCTTAAGCTGTGTGCACTCACAAGTGGATTTCCCCAAGATGCCTGACAGTGTGTGCGGGGCTCTCTTGTGCTGCCTAAGTGCTTTTACTTTATTATATTCAACGTATTTTATATTCACTGGCAAGCTTAACCATCACTTGCTGGCTGGCTGGCTGGCTGGCTGGCTGTTGTATAAAACTGTGCCAAATTGTATATGACTTTAAGTTTGCATTAGAGACATTTTTCTGAAAGAGTTGCAGCTTCTACGGATACCAATCTCTTGTCCCACACACAAAGTTGACTCGTCCAGATTGTAATAAAAATGCCGGAACAAAAATGGCAATGATGTAGTATAGCAAACATTTTCAGTTTTCCCTTGAGCTTATATGATCGCATTTATATAAATTGCATCTTCGTATGTTGCAGAAGCAGCTTCCGTTAAGTAAGAATTTTTATTTTGGTACATTTGAACTTTAAATTAATTGGAAATTTGACGTTTGACTTGGTAAAGAGAAATACTACTGCTAAATTATATGTGTATAACAATTTCTGTCTCCTTTGAGTTTCCGTTTCTAGTTGGAATTATATTTAAGATTTGTACTGAACAATTCTAGTTTTATTCGTTTGCTATTCTTCCGCTTTAATGTTTTCAAAGTTTTCGTAAACATATCTCTTCGATACAACTACAGAATTGTATTGTTGCTAGACCTACCCATGAGTATTTATTTATTGAGCATTTAAAAATAAAAAAATGTTTACATTATAAATTCATATCTAGACAAAACTAAAATGTTTTGAGTTAATGGATTGGCGATATTTCCATATCATCAGCATATGGTATTTAACATGTACGTCTCTATATACATTCTCATTCTCCCGATGAACTTGTTGGCATTTATATTTTGAACCAGTTGCTCCAAAATACCCAAAACCATAAAACATTCAAACAATTCTTGTTCGAATGTGTGGCGCACTTGGGTAATTAAAAAATGCATACATTAATATAGGCTTCATGGCCTTTATTTACTAATTATCTTATTAATATTAATGTGTCTGCGCTTAACTCTAATTGACTTGTCACTAAGCTGTGAAATATCAAAAATATGTGTTAGGAATTTAAATGCGGAAAAATCCACAATAAACAAGAATAAACATTTAAAATTTGTTTGGTTTTTTTTATTTTGTTTTTTTTTTTGTTAATTTCAGATTAAAAACTAAATGTAATAGGCATAAAACACAACATTGGGTGGTCAACAGGATTGTTAAGACTATGAATGTATATCCATTGTCATTTAATGGAAGTGTACATTGGGTTGGAATGTGTGGACATCGATGACTGAGGCCACCTCCCAGGGATGAACGACCGAGTGTCCTGGATAGTGATTGTAGGCAGCTGCGGGGCGGGGAAGTAAGTTAGCGCAAGGCTTTAAATTGAGAACAGTTTCACATCTTACCAATAATCGCATCAACGGTTGCCTTTGCGTCCAAAAGGTTGGAAGCGGGTGCTGCGTCAGCCAAGAAAAGGACGGCGGCGGCAAAGATTAAAGCGATCACAAAGAATTTCGACATTTTTGCTTGTGGTTTTGTTGTGTGCTGTGCTGCTGTGCTGAACTTCGGGTTAAGTCTAATTAGTCAAGTCAAAGCACGCGCTATTTATACCAATCGGATGGCAAGTGTTGTCAGAGAAAGGTGATGCCTAAATTCTGGAATCAATGACGTCTAAGAATCAAAATACCAAAAAGCCGCAGATAACAGCTGTTTACCGAATTGGATTCTTGTTTCGCGTCGCAGACTTTAATTTTAGACAGCGCGACGTCTACAAACAAATATGCAGGCCCCCAAATGCTCTATAATATATAATCCTCTTTCTAATCGCTCTCAACACTCGACCGACCAAATTAAATACACAAAAAAAACACCAGAAACTGGTTTCGCAAAAGAACAAACGCTTCAAGGCCCATGGCCTGGGAATTCCAATAGCGTAGAAATTTAACAAAAAGCGAGACGAGTAAATTAATAAATATATAAATAATTTTTGTAATATAATTTTTTTTTTGACAGTTTATTTACATATTTTTGATGATGTGTTGGGTTGGTCTGATTCCATTCTTGTTGTGCCTTGGATATCTACTTTTGGTTAGGAACTCTGCGGATCATTGTACGCAACACTGCTATTTTTGTTCTACTATTCTTTTTGTTTTGTTCTGCATTTTTGCGGCTTGTTCTTTTCCCCCAGGTCGGTTTTTAATTAGATGGCGCTTGAGATCAAAGACCAAAATCGTTTATTAATGCGATTTTGTCGCCTTTGTTCTGGCTATTGATTTATAAACAAGTCGGTTCGCTTAATTTGTCGCCCAAAGAAAGTAAAATCGCCTGCTACGACTAATATAATAATACATTTATAATAAACATTAAAAACAAAGCAGAAAAACAGGGCTGCAACCGAGCTAAACCGGCCTTCAAAAATTGATAGAGCAGAATCGAGTTCTTATGGATTTTCCTAAATATCAGGACAAGACAAGGGCTTAAGCGACCTTCGAAAAAGAATAGAATTTTTAATTTTGAAAGCTTATAAATTATTCAATATTAATCCCTTTTATAAACAAGACACTTATGTTTGAGAATAAAATTACTCATACAGCTTTTAGTCATGCTTCTTTTCTTTGTTTTATATTTTTTCACTTTTTATTACGTTGCAGAGGGTATTTTAATTTCCTCATAAAGTATGTAACTCTTTGAAGAAGATGTGGCCGAGAAGTATATATTCTATTATATTATTGTCGTCGAACTAAATAAATATGTCGAAAGACGAAATTTTGTATAAGAACGTTACTTTTTTTCAATATATCCAGATCAAACACACTAGTTATCAATCATTCATTATTGATCATAGGATGGATTTTTAAATATGTAATACAAATTAGATTATGTTTATATTTAAACTTCGCTTCTGGTCCACACATTTCTCATGTACAAAACGTATATACCCAGCAAGGTGCGGGTATCAATTCAAAATTGGCAATTCCTTTTTCATGGTGGCGTTTAAGGGTTCTTCAAACAGTCAACAGCTGCCAGACAACAAACTCCAAAGATTACGTTTGAGTATTTGTGTATTTTGGTAAGTGTTGGGATCCGAGTTATTCAAAACATATACATTAGCTTTTATGAATTTTTGACACGCTCGCTGATTGGAATTTACCATGCTTCATCCCGCACATTTTATGGGCCTGATAAAAGACATTTTGATCAATAATACAGTCCGTAATGCTAATGCAGACACGTGCCGCCTTGACAAAACTGACGGCATCCTAATTGATTGATATAAATGCGAAACATGCCAACACCAGACTGTTTCTTCGTCTGTTCTGCTGCCATTGGAGCATATTGTGACTAACTTCTCCCTACACTGTTGTGGGTGTATGGGAATCAGGCTGTATACTGGCATATGGCATATGAATTGTTAATCAATCGGGAAGTTAATTAGGTAGCCGTGCAGTGAAATAAAGCAGCTTATCGCACTTTTTATTGGTTCGCCAGTTATATAGACCATTATACGACAGTTGACAGTCAATATTCATAATGACTATCAGCGATTCCATCTGGGCTGGGCATTTGATAAACTAAAACCAGATCGAAAAGTTTTGTACATAGTTGGAATATGTGTCTCTTATAGCCAGCAAATTGTGTGATTATGACATAATAAGGTGTGACCATATTCGAGTTTTTTCTTTCGCATTGTAATTCATTATTTGTGCTGGCATTTTTGTGTACGCCCCTCGGATTATGTAGATAATTTGTACAGTGTTAAATTTAGCAAAAGCACAAAATATTCTGCTTTGGGGTATTGGGGCAACAGACACAGTCCCAACACACACACACACACACCCACACACACACACGCACACATATATAGACAGTGAAACAGAGCTGTAGAATCAGTCGCTCTCACACACCCATAGAGTTAACCGCAAGCAGTAACAACAAGGACAATGGCGGCACAATAAGGACAAAGGCAGCAGCTGAATATAAGCATATTACTCCAGGGCTTTTTCAAATTATGCGCTTATAAAAAATTGCTTGTTGATGGCGCGGATGTTTTTATTTTTTCTTTTATTTTTATTTTTTTTTTTTTATCCCCCGAAGTTGACGCATTACCCGCTCGGAGCATAAGCAAAAGTCCCACAAAGGATTATGTGTGAAGTCAAGTAATTTCTGAAATGAAAATAAAGCTCTGCTTGTTTGTATAAATTCGTTATGGTGCGACAAGTCTCAGCTCTTCACTTGATTGATGTGGTATTAATTAGCATTAGCCTCCGTCCAAGCACACAGAATGTAAATTCTAAACTGTTGTCAAGTCTTCTGATATTTTCAATACAATTTCTAATTACATTCGAATTGCTCCAAGTTGTCTACTCCTCCTCTACTCACACACAAGCACACACAACATGCCCGCTCATTGTCAACAGCTGAATGTGTAATTAATTTACAAAAATTGATCGACCTGCTTCTGATCCTTTAATTACAAGTATGCCATGTGAGTTTGATTAATATTGTTGCCAACCTTGCCAGGCTGCCAACTAAATACGAGTAAATGAATAAAATGAAATCAGATAATCACATTACACAAGCCGAGTAACCCACACAGTTTAGTGCGGCATACTTTGAGGCGGAATCAAATTGAATTTCATTGTGTTTTGTCCTTTAAATTGCACACCTCTCATGAGTGTGTATGTGTGTGTGCGTGTGTGATTCTGGTTACCAGATCACATTCGCACATAGATATCGGGCGCTTTAAATTTAACAACATGCAAATATGACTTATTATCGTCGCCAACGTGACAGCTTTATGTAAATGTCTTGATTTACTGAGCTGAGGTGCCAGCTGCAAAGGTATTGATTCGGCTACAAGAACTTTTGTTTACCCAACTTTTGGCTTATGACTTTTACATTGTGTACACGTCTTTTGAGCGGCATCATGTCAACTGCAACAATTTTAAACTTTAATGGCCAGACAGAATGACGTTGTTTGTTGACAGAAAAGCATTTATTAAGAAGTTGGTGCAAACGACCTATGAAAGTGCACACTGCAAAGGGCAATAAGAGCAGACAAGTGACCTTTTCACGTATTTTAAGATTTAAATTCTGATTTTATATGTTTTGTTTACTTATTTAAGGGACGTGTGGATAGAAAACAATAAAATCCCGACGGTCTTTTAAATCGTGCTTAGTGTTGCGCATAGAAATTCAAAGTTTATTACTGCAGCAACATGTAAATTTATCCCTCCTGTTTTGCACGTTTCTCTTTTGTTTCAACTGTTAAATCCCGAGTGCAGTAATATTTTAATTATTAAAACATTTTGCTATTATTCGGCATCAATGAATAAATTGCCAAACTAAGCCCTAGATTTGCTGATATCAAATTTGGTGTCAAAATAACATATTTAAAATTATAAAAGTAAGAAAGCTTTAGTCGAGAGAGCTCGACTAGCTGATGCCCTGAACCTATGACTTTACTATTTAGCCTTCGGTTCCCGCTAATTTCCCCACCGTTCTGATAATTATACATTCTTGATTATAAAAACATATCTTCAAAATTGTGATTTTTATTACTATTGGAAATCGATTTATATCGATATTCATGAGCTGTTCAAGTTATTGATAAAATAAAATAAGCTTGTTCTGCATATGGTACTTATATTCAAAATTTGGAATAGCTTTATCATCTCTGAGATCATTGCATAACTACAAGATGTGAACATATCTGTATATCCTTTGAGAGTGTAAATTTTAGCAGGTTACACATTTTCCGCTAAATTATCGGATTTTTTTGTTAATGGTGATTGCACTTCTAAGCAAATGAAAGGTAACAACTAAACAGCAATTTAAAAAGGGTATCTGAACGATTTGAAACTAAAAAATGAAATAACCGACCATCAGTGATCAATACATTTTGGGAAGGCCACCAAACATTAAATATTTATTTACTGTGCAGTGAATAATCCGATGCAAATGCAATTGCAAACTCGACGCTAAATACTCGTCGCAAATCCAACTACTTTTGCATACATATTTCATATGCAATGTGGATTACAATCTACTAAATATCTACATTTCATTGGTAGCAGATTATTTACTTATTGTTCTTTGTCTCTTGGTAATCTCCTTAGGTACCGTAATTAGCGTGGATTGCCATCCACAGTGACAGTTGTTGCATATAGTATCTTATCTCTGTCAACATTTCTTACCCTTTTGCATTGCTAAGTAAATGAATGCGTTGCAGTCGTTGTCAGATAAAAGGGTTTGTTTTATTCAATTATTTTCTCCTGTTTCATGTTCAAAGCAAGCTATAAATTATAAAGCAAGCTTGTTCTGTGCTTACAATGGGGCCATCATTTTTTTTGTTATGATTTAGAGTTGTCAGTTAATGTAGTTTAAATTATAAACTCAAAGCGTGTTTTGTGTCGAGCACAGAGTCCTTGAAATTTGTACCTTAAGCAACAGGCATGTAGTCTGAAACACTATACAGCTAAACAAAAAAAAATAAAAAGAAAGAGAAAAATAAAAATAAAAATTTGCTTAAGCCTTCGTCATGGTAGCATATGCTGATGTTTGTCTTCTATATGGTTTGTTGGCTAACTGGGTTGTTATGTGACTGGGTTGTTGGATGGTTGGTGGGCGGTTGAGTTGGTTTGCTGCGAGTAACTCATGCATAATTAATCATGTTGTGACGCCGATGTCTTCTCCGCTCGGGGAATGCGCTTGTCAGTTGACATCGTCGCACATTTTTTATCACTGCCAGAGGTAACGTAACGCTTTATTTATCTTGTTGCTTACACGACCAGTCCCAAGCCCCGCCATCGTTTGCTATCGCTATAATACAGAAATCTCAGACACGTTTCCGGGCGGAGCAACCCACCCTCTCCCGGCACTCGTCATGTTAATGTCAAGTAGGTGCTGTGCACGTTCTCTGACGATAATTGTTGACGTATATCACAAAAAGGAATAAAAAAAGTATATAGAGAATACAGAATATAAAAATATACAAATACACTACGCTGAATAGGGCTAGGGATCAGTGCTGGGGAGCTGTTAACGCAAATTGCCTTCAAATGGGTCCTGAATGTTGATGTGGCAACCTTAGAATTTTTTTATTTTGCCTAGCAGCACCAACATTTTTTCTTGACAACACTGTGGTCTTTGAGTTCGCATAATTGAAATAAATACCTCACCCATGTCGGGATTGCGATGCCGGGCTTTGTATTTTTATTTATTTTTCTTTAACGCACTTGACAACGAACCCATTAGTTTTATTGACGCCAGGGTTTTTCGTCTATATCTAAATAATATTATAATGGATGCGGAAAGGCATTTCCTTGAATTTTAATTTCAATGAAGGCGACTACAGGGGTGCGTCCATTTCGTGGATTCATCCATTATTGGACATTAGAAAGTCATGAAAACTGCGAAGTGCTTCTGTTTGTGCCGTCCACTTATTAAGTCGTGCGTTGAGCTTTAACTGTATTCAATTGCAATGCTTGAAGTTTTGAATACAATTACGTAGCCACTTATTGTTTTCAACAATAAATTATACGCAACGACACATCTATTTTTTTAATAACACATTTAACACTCAAAATGTTTTTCGTTTTTGAATTTTTCTCGTTTAGCGCGCTTGCGTCGCAACAATCGTTGGTTAAATGCCTATCGATATTTGTTTTGACATGCGCACAGTCATCGATACCCGAACAGCTGTCGGCTGCGTGTATGTACTCATACAATATGGCGTTGTTTTGTAAAAATTAATAAATGTTTGGGTCTGCTGCTAAAGCGTCATGAAAAAACAAAAATTATAATTAAAGAGCTATTCATCAGTTTCAAGCAAAAGTAAGTTAGCGAACAGAGAAAAAGAGCGCAATCGTTTTATTGCTGTGAGAGAGAGGGAAAGAGAGAGAGAAAAACAAATTTTCACATTGAGCTGGTTGCTGGGGCCGGCGTAATTCTTGAAGCGCCAAAAATCACGAAGCAACATTAAATATGGAAGAGGAAATAGCGGCTGCGGCAACCACAAATGGAGTGGCCACAAATGGCAAGGAAACCGCAACAGAGTTGGAGGTGGCGCAGACAACTTCCTCCCCAAATGTGTGGGATGCAAACAACGCTGTTGAACAAGAAGAAGAAGAGGAAGCAGAAGCAGCATCAGCACCAACAGCAGCAGCAGCAGCAGCAGATGCTGCCGATATTGATGTTTACATGGAGGAGGTGCGTTGCGAGTGGGAGGGGCTTAAGAAACAGAAACAACTTAACACGCATAACATTTTCTAGGGTAACACTGAGGCGCATGTCGGACCGCAGGCGGTGGCAGGAGCGGTGGAGGCAGCGGTAGAGGAGGTGGAGGAGGAAATGGGCGAAGCTGAATATCTCGAAGACGAAACGCCTGAGAATGAGTGCGAAGACGAAAGAGAACTAAACGAGGTTGAGGACGAAAAAACAGCAAAAACAGTAGCAGCTGTTGACAAAAACAATGCGCAAAACGAGCAGCGAAATGAAGAAGATGCAAAGGACGAAGAAACAGCAGGAGTGGCATCAACAGTAACAGCTGAGAAAGAACTAACTGTTGAAGAGGAAGCACGCACAGCTGAGAAGGATGCAGCAGAGGAGGGAGAGGCAGATGGCGAAGAGGGAGAAGCAGATGGCGAAGAGGAGGAAGATCTGGAGGAAGAGGAGGAGGAGGAGGAGGAAGATGAGGGAGAACTCATCACTGGGGACGATGCACAGGCCGAGCTTGGCACAGCAGGAGATCAATCAGAAGAAGCGAACGCCCGAGCACGATCTGGTGCCCGCAACCAGGAGGAGCAGGTGGATGAGAATCAGTGTCGTGTGTGCACAACCAAGGAGCAGCTAGTCAGCCTCTTCACGAAGACGGGCGAGACAAGCAGCACACCGGCTGACATGCTTGTGCTCATTTGCCCCAGTGTGTCGATAGCGCTCAAAGACTTCATGCCGCAGTTCATATGCAACAGCTGCCTGGTTAGTCTCACCGTTGCCATAAAGTTGCGTAAACAACTGGAAACCACCGAACAGGATCTGCGCAAGCGTCTGTCGCGCAGCAAGAACAAAGTGCGCAGACCACGTGGCTATGTGGTCATCGATGCGCCCGTCTCCGATTCGGCCAGCGACGAGGATGAGGAGGAGCTAAACGATGATGTGGAATTTAAAGTGTCCGATGTTGCGGGCTCCACCAGCGCTGACAGCGACTCTGCCGACTCGGACATTAGCGAGAAACGCAAGCCAG
This sequence comes from Drosophila planitibia, assembly GCA_035043785.1. Taxonomy (NCBI): domain Eukaryota; kingdom Metazoa; phylum Arthropoda; class Insecta; order Diptera; family Drosophilidae; genus Drosophila; species Drosophila planitibia. Next base: position 3,257,764 of record JAWNMS010000051.1, read on the forward strand.
GCCGTCGACGTGGTCGAAAGAAGGGCATGAAGCGTGCGTCCGGCTCGAACAACAGCTACGACGAGGATCATCCAAGGAAGAAGAATCGTGTAACATCACCATCCAGCGCCACAGCAGCCAGCCAGGGACCCTTCGAGTGTGACCAGTGCAATTTAAGTTTTCAACGCAAACAATCCTATGTGATGCACCGCAAGATGCATGATTCTCGTCAAGAGTTCCACTGCCAGATATGCAACAAGAAGTTCAAAGTGCGTGGCGCCTACAAGACGCACATGGAACGCCATGCAGCGGAACGTGCCCAGTTCCGTTGCGAGCTGTGCGCCCAGGTCTTCCGGCTGCGTGCCGAGCTCAAGCGGCACATGGCCCTTAGCCATGATGAGCACGGCATTATCTACGAGTGCAAGCGATGCCAGCGCACGTTTCTCACCCAGACGCGACTGCAGCGCCATCAGAGCACGAATTGCAATCGCCACTCGGAGCAGAAAGTGAAACGCCAGAGTATCGAGGGCCATCCAAGCCAGGGCAGGGATCTGTTCAAGTCGGTGGCACCACTGACGACGACCTACTGGAGCGACAGCTTCTCCGACTAAATTTCAAGGAATTCAGTCACAACCTAGTTTTAATCAGATTGCAGTTTAATTGTGTAGTAAGAAATGCGGTGCATCTAAAGTAAAATTCAAACTAAATGTGTATAAATTGTACACCAATTGACAAAAATCCCTTGTTTCATTTCGTAGCTATTCCCAAATTGGTAATTATAAGTTAATACAGCTTAAAAAATATACAAATTAAATGATGATATTCATTGCATAATATAATAAAATTATAGCCTCGCTTGCCGCAGCAAACCAATCCGTTTACTATAATCCCTGATGTAAACAAATATTTTGTATGGCCAAATCTCGTATGTATCATTATTTAGACAGACTCCCTGAACTGTATTGAATTAATTACAATTTATGCGCTAATACAAAATATAATATCATTAAGTACACAGTTTATAATGTACCAAAAGGCAGAGAGAGAGAAGGGGGAGTGTGGAATAAATGGTCGTTTGCTGGAATTAGGCTTTGATTTGATGCTGTAAACTGAAAGCAAGGGCATTGTTATGAACTCCGTTTACAGCACGATAATAACAATAAGCTAGTTGCATAATGTGCGTAATCACAATGCTAACTTAATGGCCCTGCTGCTGCTGCTGCTGCTGCAGCCTTGTGAAACATTTGAAAGTTCCATAAGTGCATAACTACCGGGATTATGTTCTCCAAGTTGTAAACCCACTTGCGCGTCAGCAGTTGCAGCTGGGTTACTTGTGACAGTGTCAGAGCCGAGTAGCCATTGCGGTCCAAATTGGTTACCAGAAAGTGCTCAGCAGAGGTTGCGCTTAACTGATGCTGTTCGTTCGTTGCCACTTTTACCACACACCAAGCGAAAAGTTTTGCTCCCTGTGGCAACCAAAAAAGTTGTCACTGAAAAGATAGTTTTTGCTTAAATGCAGAAGAAAACTGTTTGTACAAATTTATTTACAAAAGCAAATAACAAATAACGTTGAACATTTTATGGTATTGAAGTCAAAACGAGTGGAAAACTTATTCTTTTGCTAGAATTATTCCTTTTTTTATTGTTTGTTTTTTTTTTTTGTTGTCGCTTTTGCATTCAGACGTGTTGACTATTTTTAAAGTCGAACTGCTACATCCAGCCGCTGAAGCTGCGCCAATTCATCCAGCTGCTGCTGTTTAGAAATGATGATAGGAATGGTAGGAGTGGTAGGTGGGCAGGTGATAGGAGACTGGATGATGCGCAATGAGCGGTGCGTGCGAAATAAGTGGAGCGTGCGAAATCAATGGGGCATGGTGGACGACAGCTGGTGCAGCCACGTAATGCGAGTGGGTGACGAGGGGGGCGTGGTAGCCCAGGCCAAGGGAGAGGCCACGCTTGGCCTTGACAGAGGATTCGACCTCCTGTTGCTGTTGCTCCTCGGCGACAGGTGCGGCCAGGATGCAAGCAATGCCAGCAATCAACAAAATTAACTATAAAATCCCATTTGCATTCGTTTTTTTTTTCCAAGGAATTTTCCATTTGCAGCAAATGGCACAAAAGCATGAAAGAAAATGTGAAAAACAAATTAATTGGCATTAAAATTGGTTTAAAAACTTGAAATTATTCCATTTCATTTTGCTACGCAATAATGCAAAAATATTTTTAATGCATTTTGAAGGCCAACTTTGCTCCTTTGAATTATTACAACCAATTTAAACGAAACACTCAGTTTTCCACCAGGTAAAAGTCAACAAGAGTTTGTCTTTATTATTTCTGAACTTAAGTTAAAGTCTTAAGTTTCTTGGCTGTGCTGAGGTATTTACAGAATTAAGCTGATGTCCAACTTACTGTGAATTTCATAATGAATTTTCTATTTTGCCTTTGGCTTCTACGCACTGCACACTGCACGTTGTCTAACTTTGAACTAACGATATTTGCAGCCAGAATCTGTTTATTTATACAGTGTTTTTCTGGTGCGTAAACAGCTAGAAACTCACTCAAAACTAAGTCAAACGCACTCATTAGGCAAAAGCTATTTACACGCCAAAAATGACAACAACAAATAATGGAAAACAACAAAAAAAACACGCACATTGGCTGTAAGTATGCCCACATCAAGTCAAAAATGATACCAAACAAGTTGCGGCTTGCCACAAAGTGTGTGCGTGTGTGTGGCAGTGCTGCTGCATTGATCTGCCAATCGTCGGACAGTCAGTTAGCAGCATAAATTGAATTTGGTTTGTAATTGGAATATTTTTTAAAAAAATACAGCACAAATCACTCACGCTGAGTGTTCACTTCGTCCGCAACGCATAAAATTATTTGTAATGGATATGGATTGTAAAGTGTTCGTTATTTATAATGCAATCATAACAGTAGTAAAAATGACTAAATATTAACAATGAATAATTTATACAATAAAATAAATAAAATGGGAAACTGAATCTGAATGCTCCATTCACCACCAGCCACAATTAATGCTTTAGTAGCCAAAATTGAATGCCCTCTCCAGCTGCTCCCCGAGAGCTGTGCTTTTATCAAGAATTGTTATTTTCAATCTGAAATTTATCGAACATGAAATCGTTGTGCACAGCTTTAAGTTGAATATTTCATGCAGGCAGCCGCAATTTGTCATTTAATCATTGAATACATTTGTTTATTCACATTTTTCAAACCATTCACTGTGTAAAGACCTTCAATACGCATTGCAATATCCATATATATATATATATATAACCATTTGATAAATTCGCCCAATAAATATGTATTCAATTCCATTTCTGACTTCAATCTGTGCAAATTGCACAGACATTTGCCCGGCATGGGTAAAATGGGCAGCAACAAATGGTTAGCTCTTTTTCTTCTCAATTTGGCATACTCAAATTGAATTCCAAATAGGTTTTCTTGTTGCGCCTTTGTGGAAATCGTGGGTTGGTTGCCACCCAAGTTTGACATGCGTAAGCCAACTTCAGCTCAGTTTTAGTTCTCACATGAAAAGCACTTGAGTGTAATTACATTTTAATGGGCAGCATCGTTAAGGCAATTGACGCTGCGGGACTGCTGGGATACATGAGCATCTTCCTGATAACAAAACGCTCCTCGAACGAAGCTCTTACTTCAGTTATGGTTCAGAGCAACAAAAAAAAAACGCTAAGTGTGTGTGTGTGTGTGTGTGTGGTTGTGTGCGGAACAGAACATTAATTAACAGCACCATTGCCAGTGGCAACAACAAATGTTTATCTAAAGTTGTCAGTTGGCGCCATTCGTTGTGTGTGTGTGTGTGTGTGTGTGTGCCTCGCACTATGGGGGGTTTTTTCAATTGCGTAACGCTACCTGGTTTTTCCATTTCCCGCCGGAATTTCCCACAAGCTTCCACAAACTTAACACTCTCCTGACAAAGAACAATAAGCAAACTAAGCAACAAAAAGATATCGTTGGTTGTCGTGCAAAGCTATTCACATATATATAAAAGGATAATTACTGTTCTTTGATTAAGGGAATAATGTTCCATTCGTAATCTGAGCATGTCTCCACTTAAATCTGAAGATTTACTGAGTGCTATTATTTGATTAATGCAAAATAATAAAATTTTGCTGCGATGAACATTGAAGTATTCATCTGTTTTTCGCAATTGAAGCTGTGAACTTTAATGGCTGAGTTTTGTATTTTTCTTATTCGTATTTTATACGAATATATTTGCGAACTTTAAGGCCATATAATATTTATGCCCATTGAACCAAATTATTGAAAAATCTTGTTGAATAAATAAAAATTATGGAGCAGCTCAGTGAAATACAAAATGTTTGATATGTTCTTTCGCTGTTGGCTGCAGCAACAATTTTGTTGTTGTTTGTTGTTGACGTCTGGCATATCCATCAAAATCAAATGATTTGACAACATAACACATATACATATATATACATATATATATATGTATTGAGAAGTTGATGCAGGCCCAGTTTATGTGTGTTTTGGCTGTTGGCAGTTGACAGTTGGCAGTTGGCGGCTGTTGTGTGGCAATCGTCAGACAGACGGACAGTCGGAGGCAGCGGAGGCAGTTGCTCAAAAAATTTGAATTGCAATTGCGCAAACGGTGAACAGGATTTTGATGTGTGGCCCCCTGGACCTGCACCCGGACCCATTAGCCAAATGCAACACCTTCGTTGACATGCTGAACATTTGGGTCGAGACTTTGATTTGCCAACTTACCAAATTTGACTGATTTACGATGTCGCCCAAATGTTTATCACACCGAAAAGTTGCAGCTGCTCTTGTATCTTGCACCTCGTATATATCGTTAGCCAATTAACTGCTACGCCCAGTTCACTGGCAACGGCGACAGGTGTGTTCTGGTTAATTACACCCTGGCCACAGAGTCGTCTAACTTCGATATTCAATGTATTCAGAGAGAGAGAGAGATATATATATACAAATATGTGTATTAACAGCAAGCGTATTTCATATTCGGTGTTTCTTGTTGACTTTCATCTATTTTATTTGCCACATTAATTTTTCGATCAATTATCGTTGTTGGTTGGTCGGGCTGTTGCTTGTTATTGCCATCGTTGATGTTGCTCTCAATGCGGTTTGGCATTTGGAAATTACTGTTTGCCTGCAATTGAACATAAAGAGAGCCGTTTATATTCTGGCAGCAGGTTGCACAACTGAACAAGGAATGTGGCATCTGCCGTTGGCCATTTAATTGGCCAGCCGGCCACAAATGATGCAACAGTTCTCAATTTTATGGCATGATTTGTGGCAAGGCCATTACGCCACTAATGAAAAGGAACTCTTGTTTTATAACTGTTTTTACTTTATATATGATGTGCATGTTCTCAAATACATATACTTTTAAGCTCGATATTGATAGACTTATTGCGTGAGTTTGGGTTTGAGTTTTTGTTTTACTAACTGGTTCTCCACACGCTAATTGCGTCCCTTGTGCCAGCTTCGAGTATTTATTTGGCTGTTTGTCACGTCATCTTATAAGATACGTATCTATGACAAATTAGTTAAACTCTGTACACGGTATTTGCCTAATTGCGATAATGAACCTGTCAATAGATTAATTATTTGTATCTTTTCACACATTGCAGCAAGATTTGACTGGTCGGCATGATTTAAAGGAAAACCCAAAATCATACGAAGAAAATAGAATTCGAAACTATGCAGGATATAAATATGGCACAATCGCATTTGGAGGCACAGGTGGTCCTGAACGACTCACTGCTCAAGGATCTGGATCTCACGAGCAGTGAAATTCAGGACTTTGTGAAGCTACACTTAAATTTCCAAAAGAAGAACCACTCGCAACCGGACGAGTGTCAGGGCTACTGTCAAGGCGAAATCTACACCTGGCTGCGAGCTTACAACGGCATTCATGGCTATGTATCCCTGTTGGTAAGTTCCTCCAAAAGATAAGTAAATGTGCCAGCTTGTAGCTCATTAAGCATACTGTGTGTGACTCTGGCTGTGGCTGTGGCTGTGTCTGTGACTGTGACTGTGTCTGTGCGACAGACAGAGTGCTAATTATCCTGATGTCGTCGTGTCACTAGCGAAGACATTTTTCACCTTACAGCACCCACTCCACCCAGTGCTGGGACCAAGCAAAATTAATGAAAGTCCCGTCAAAATGTCAGGGAATGTTGCGCAAGTGAAACCGAAAGGGTTCTTTCCATTGTCCGCTTATGAATTTGTGCGGTCCCCTACACTTTTGAACTTTGGCAGTTTCCTTTTGCAAGGCGGAGAAAACCGATTAAATAAATTAGTGTGTATACATAATTCATAAGCTTTGGCCCAAAAGGAAAGGGCACAAACATTTAACAGCATTATGTGTGTTGTAAGGGGATTGACCAATTAGTTGTCTTTAAAGTTATCAAACCAAAATGGTCGAAGAAAAAAAGAAAACAATTAAAAATTGTTAAAAATCAGGAGCAGATTAAATGCCCTTTTTCCTGTCAGTTTAAATCAGCAAAACTACATATTAAAGCACAACTTTTTAAAGCATCAAACACAAGCGAAATGTTGAAATGTTAAACTATCAGAATTTAATATAAAAATGCTTTGTTTTAGTGGCAATTCAGTAAAATACAGCAGAGCAGGGATGGCCACTGATGTTTGCTGAAGATTTAAAATATAAGTCGCATATTTATCATGTGGCTGAGTCATGAATAAAACATTGCACAAAAGGTGTTTTGTGTGTGTGGATTGAATGGAATGTATGTGTGTGTGTGGGTGTGTGTGTGTGTCTGGGTGTGTGTCAAATGAATTTTGCATCAGCTTGGGTCTTTCAATCTATGCTGGTCAGCTGAGCTGGGTTTTGTTTATTGTTGTTCAATGTGTGCTTGTTGTTGTTTGTGCCATTGCCATTTTCGCTTACACTTTTACCCTTACAGATTTGCATATTTGGCACAATAGCCAACATTTTGAATATAATGGTGTTGACCAGAAAAGAAATGGCCAAGGCGCCGATTAACAATATATTGAAATGGCTGGCCGTGGCCGATATGTTTGTCATGCTGGAATACATACCGTATACCACATATCAGTACATCTATATGAGGCCAGGTGAGCACATTGTCTATATTCCGATATTTATTTAGGCATTTAATTATCTGATTTGTTGTGTTTATGTTTTATATGATGCATTTTGGCAGGTGAAAAGGACTTGAGCTACGCTTGGGCTGTGTATTTGCTGGTCCATATGCATTTCACACAGATTCTGCACACAATCTCGATTGGTTTGACTGTGACCTTGGCTGTCTGGCGTTATGTGGCAATAAGGTGAGTGCCACTCAGCGCTGGTGCCACACTGCATGACACCTGAAATGGGAAACAATTCTTGTTAACTGGCGCTTATACTCTGAATAACACGGCGGCAATGTGGCTTCTCTTTTTTTCTTCTTTCTGTTTTCTGTTGTATAGCAAACTGTTTCCATCTCTTATCCACAGACATCCAAACGGGAGCTGTGCCAATTTTCTGCTCGCACATTCCAGAGAGGCGATCCTCTTCCCCTTCATCATTTCACCCATCCTCTGTCTGCCCACGTACTTTGTGTTCAAGGTGCGCGAGACACTCGAGGTGGATACCAGAGAGCACGCGGCCATGTACCATGTGTACTTTGACATGGACTCGATGCTCTACAGGTGAGCGTGGAGCTTATCCTGCCATCCGTTTGGCAGACAGCTTGACAGCTCCACTCTACTCTTTTTGCAGATTTAACTTCTGGATACATTCCGTGATTATAAAACTATTGCCCTGCTGCATTCTGACCGTCATCAGTCTCGTCCTAATGCATGTCCTGTGCGAGGCATCGCGCCGTCGTCTCAAGCTCAAGGACTACAATAATCCGACCAAGTATGCCATACAATTTAATCTGAACGAGGCCAAATCCAGGCGGTGAGTGTAACTCTTAATGATTTGCATTTTAATAATTGTCACTCTGCTGATTCATCTTCCATTTTCATTTGATTAACTTACTGTGAGTTCTTTAATTTATTTGGAATTTAAGTGAATTTCCTTTGATTGTAGGCCGCCTCGCTGTGATCGACGCAATGATCGGACAACGCTCCTGCTGGTTGCTGTCCTGGTGCTGTTTCTGGTGACGGAGTTTCCACAGGGACTGCTGGGCCTGTTGTCGGGCGTGCTGGAGAAGTGCTTCTTTGCCCACTGCTATCCACCGTTTGGGGAACTGATGGATCTGTTGGCGCTAATAAATGCGGCCGTTGGCTTTGTGCTCTACGGTCTCATGTCCAAGCAGTTCCGCACCACATTCAGATCGTTGTTCTTCAAGCGGCACTTTGGCAGCAGCGAGATGACGCGCCTCACCCGTGTCACCACCACCTGTGTCTAGGATCAAAGGCCGTGGCGTCCTAGACGCCTAAGGGAGACAGAGGAGGAGGAGGCGGAGGCGGAGGCGGAGACGAGCTTCATGCTGAGTGGTTGGGAGAATGGGTGAAATATGGGTGAAGGCATCTCAAAGATGAATTGAATTTCTAAAACGATAACTTTCAAAAGTTGAACTGAAACTGTGAGCAGCGCATAATAAACGGTTGCTGAACTGTGACTCGGTGAATCGGTCGAGAGCCAACAATTATGAAGTAGGGTATTAAGTGCCATTTCTATTTAGCAGACACATAATTTGAGATTTAGTGCGACACTTAGATTTGCAGTGTGGTCTATGAGCATAATTAGTATTTACTTGTGAAACTGTTCCTTAGGCTGACGCAATTCAAATACTTACCAAATATTTATATTTAAACTGTAAATTGATCTATTTATGATTAATATGCCATCTGAGATAGGGAAGGAACACCAGCGTTTATTAACTTTAATTATTCTATAAGAGTTGAATACAATTTGTACGCATTCAATTTGCACACATCGAAATCTAATTAGGTATGTGAAAAAAAACAACTAAATTGAATTTGAAGTTGAGTTGCATTTCAACTGAAAAGGGAAATGTGACAAGAGAATGAAAAGCCGACGAGCCCCAAAGCTTCTTTGTTCTCTTGTCCATTTCAAACTTGACCTTTGATAACATTCAACAGATAACAATTCATTAAATACGCACACAAAACATACATCTATATAAATATCTATATTAGAAATAAGTTAAGGGAGTGCCGCTAATGGATTTTCATTGGCTTCAACTATTGCTTAATGCTATTCGAGTAAACTGATTTTTAATTGACTTTGAGCAAGTTCAAATAAATGTTCGATGTGAGTTAAGCAGATGTTGTTGTTTTTGTTTGTGCCCCTCCATTCCCGTGAAACACTCAGTTCTCGCTGACAACGGCATTCACCTCCAGCGGCATCTCCTCCTGCAAGGCTGCCTGCTCCAGCTCCAGCTCCTGCTCCTGTTCCACTCCAGCTACAGCGCCATCTCGAGCAGCATCCGCCCCATCTCCCAGTATGCCATGGCTGTGTGTTGACATGCGCAGCAGCGATTTCAATTTGGTTGCCTGGAATTTAAACTGGCAGAGAACAACGCATAAGCACAATGTGTGTAAGCCGCCCGAGCAAACAACGATTCACAAATCCACATTAGTAAACAATAATCTAGATTAAAAATTTGGAGCTAGCTTTTGGGTAAACTTTGTGAAATGTGGCAGGATACTTAGTGACCGCCATGTTTGCATATACCCAAATAAATGTGTGTGTGGCAAATAGCCAATTAATGCTCAATGTGTGGCATGCAATCTACTTAATGGCATTTATATAGCCTGGACTCATTAAAAATGGATAAAAATGGTAAAAAGGCTGCAAAAGTATGTAGCAGACAGAAGGAAGCCTCTCGCACACCATAAGCTATATATATATATATATAAATATATATATTCTTGAGCAGCATCAATGGGCGATTCTATCTAGTCATATTCGCATTTCTGTCCGTTTGTCTATATGAACAAGCGGATCTGCGAGACTATAAAAATAGCTATGCAAATATATTTAACATAAGCTTATTATATTTTATCGATAACTCTGGCTCTTCAGCTAATATCGATCTATATCGATTATCGATGCCATTAAAAGCCCCAATTTTATAGGAGTCACTTTCCAATTAGTTATTATAATCTGTGTTTTAATTGTTTTCACAGGTTTGAGGGTATCTTCTAGTCCAGATCTCTCTACCAGGTCATTCTTAGTTAACACTATTTTTATATAATTTTGCCAACCCTTTTTCTGTTAGTTTGTATTTGGGTCATAAAGCACATGAAAGTGGTTTCATGTTAATGTGGAACAGCCAATTAAAAGTTTTTCATTTACTTTGATTTAATTTTGGGGTTTTAATTTTGCAAATAACACTTTTTGTTGAATTTAACATTTGAGTAGGCTACAGAAATGCGTCGTTTTCAGATTTTTAATCAAATGATTTGCAGAAGGCATTTTGTGTGTGTGTGTGTGTGTGTGGAAGCTGGTCGGAACTGCTAATCAGTTGGCACGACCAGCAGCCATTGGGCGCGCTGATAGAACTCACGACTTACTTCGGTGGGCAGCAGCAGGTCCTGGGCATGGCTCATGAATCGATTGTAGTGTTCCGTTGCCAGGGCCAGTCGTCCTGTCTCATAGCAGAAAAGTGCAAAGTTGAGGAACACGAGCGGATGTCGCATGCCACCTTGCTGACCATTGGCCAGGCGGCAGGCACGCTCAAGGGCCACAAAAGCATTCTCCAAATCGTCCAGCTTGCGCAAACACACTGCGACGAAACAATTCAAATTAGGCGACAAACAGTTGTGTTCAGTCCACAAAGTGCCACCTCAATGCCATTGGCATTTGGTGTGTGGCAACACTCACAGCCCAGCAGCATGTAGCACTCGGCATTGTCCTTGCGCAGGTTTATGGCTGCGGCCAGCGTGTGAAAGGCGCTCGCATATTGTTCCGCTGCTCGTTGCGACCAGGTCAGCATCACGACGAACAATAAAAAGAAAGTACAAAATAAAAAAAGCATACACAACCACACACACACACAAAGGCAACACACAGCGGAAACAACAATGAATGTTAAAAGCCGTTTTGCCTAGTTATAATGAAAACAGTCCTTGAATTGATTAAATGTTTGTTTTTCCTGCTTGTTGCTGTTTTTATGAAATTTATGAATAGCCAAAGCCCCCCACCACGCCCCTTTTTTTATTATTTACCTTTTACTTTTATGGTTGAGGCTAAGGACAAGTCCTTTTAGTGACCCAAAAAGTCTGTGCTTCCAGGATGGGAAATTGGCATTTAAATTTTAAGTTTTACAACAGGATTATTTCTTCGGACTTAAGCTTCAAATATATTTAACTCTGCTTGAATTAAACATTCACATAAAAGAGCATTCTATTAGTTAAAATTATACACTAATTAATTGATTTTAAAAATTCAAAGTTGGCAAGTTGCTGTTTTCATTTAAGTATTGCAACTGGTTTACGATTTGGATTTGGAATTTGGATTTAATCTAGCATCTTATTATTTAATCTGCAAATATTTTCTCTTAGAACTTTCATTAGGAAGAGTATTCAACCGATTTAACTAGTCTAAGCTTCCCGCTGACTAAATGGTTTGCAATAAATTGCCAACCATTGCAATAATTGCTGCAGCTGTTGCGGCTGCTTGTTATTGTTGTCTGTTCATATTTCATGTTGTAATCCATGTTGGATTGAGTGTTTTTTGTTTTTTTTTTCTTTTTCTACTCACAGGCTATATATATCAGACTTAAATTGTAGAGAGCATTATAGTTGAGCGGCGATAGCCAAACGGATTTGCGCAGTGATGAAACCGCCTGCAATCGATTGGATTTCAAGATTTTAAGTTGATGTATCTGCATATTGAAGTTGGGCCTCTTCAGCTGCTTACCACAATGAACTTTTGCTTCTTGAAAAAGCAGAGGCCAATATTATTCCAGAGCTCAGCAATTTCCGGCTCGGCATCTGCGATTTGGCTGTACTTGCTCAGGGCGCTATCGACATCGTTGCGCGACTGTCAATTTAAATTGTAAATTGTGTGTCAACAGCAGAGCGGATATCTCTATGCACGTAAAACTTAAAATAAGTCTGCTGCAAATATGCTTCGAATTGAATTGAATATTGCAACTAAAATATGTGGCACAAACTTACAAAATAAGAGCATAAATTACGCTTAAAGTTGAATGGGAAAAATTTAACTAAATATGCATGATGAATATTTTAGGCTATTCCATGTTTCCAAGTTGAGCGTGTGCATTAAATTAAATGTGATTTCTTGATGCCATTATGCGGAAAGTTGATTTGAAAGTATGCAAATGAATATACACGATAAATTCAATGAATATTTTAGGCTATTGGTTTTCTATGCTGACCATATGAATTAAATTAAATGTTATCCCTTGATTTTTATTGGATTGAAGATATATGAATGCAGATACAGAGTTATGGGGATATGTTTAATCTTTAACTTACCTGCAGAATGGCGCCCAGGGCCAGCAGACCTTTGGGGGCACAGCTGCGTTCGATGTTGACCACTTCCGCCAGGCGATCGTAGGCCTTTTGGGTCTCATTAATTTTCAGATACAAAACACTGATTTCAGTGAGCACCTCAGCATTCTCTGGCGTCAGGCTGCGGGCGAAAGTTGGACACGAGAAGCGTATAAGAATTTACAACGTATCAGTTGAGAGAGCACGACTGGCAGATACCCTGCCACAGATGTTATATACATTATATTGATTAAATGAAAGATTCTAAAATTAAAGCTCGGTTCGATGCAGAAAATGTTTACTTCTTATCCGATCTTGATGAAATATGAACAGCTGGTTTATAGCATGTCAAGCGATAACTGCAAAATTATGGATCTTATTGCGATCGATATGCATCTATATTTGCGAGACGGGAAGAGATATCGATAAAGGAAACTGAACTCGATTTACGCATGATAAACGAGATCTTCCAAATTTGAATAGTCTCTGAGATGCGTTTGTTAATACTGACGGATATATATACATACTTTATGAGGTTGAAGATGCTTCCTTCTACATCATGCCCTTTTTTACCCACTTTTAATCCATAATAATTCTGTGAATAAAAATGTGCACTCACTGCAAGCATGCCTCCAGGACATCGATGGCCTTCTGGTATTCCTTCTCCTTGCGATACAGCTCGGCCAGCCGCACATAGCTCTCCAGTTTCTTGCCCGTCTGCACGGCCAGCTCGAAGTAGCCCCTCGCCTCCGTCTGCTGCGCGGTGGCCAACTCAAGCTTTGGCTGGCTGGCTGCAGCCCGATAGAGCAGCTCACCCAAATAGTGATAGATCTCGTGATCCTTGCGCGGACTCTGCTGCTCGGCATCGCGGAACACTTCCAGTGCCTGGTCAAAGCGACCCATGTTGTAGCTGCAAGAATTGATTGGCTAAGTTTTGGGCCCACAAATCGTTGGATACTGTTATGGATTCATTGACATACAGAGTGCGTCCGATTTCCTTGAACGTTTCGATGTTGCGCGAGTTGAGTTCGGCTGCTTTTTGGAGGTTTCGCAGCGCCTCAATATTATTGCCATCTTCGCGCTCAATTAAACCCTATGCAGAAGAAAGAGCGAGGGACACAACAGTTTGAGGTCGCCAAACTTGCCGCACTTGCCACACTTGCCACACCTTGCCACACCTTGCCACTCACCTGGACAAAGTACAGATACTCGGCATTCAAATGACGATTCAGTTCACGTTCGATGAGACGGCGACAGCGTTCGAATTGGCGACGTGTAAAATAAATGTGAAGCAACCAGTCAATGTTTGCATCTGTCGGCATTTTGGGTGCTAATTGAAGCAGTCAAAAAGGTCATTGCGACTTGGTCACTTGAAGCAATCCCCCCAATCCTCCCAATCCACCCACCTGTTTTGACCACCTCCAGCGAGGGTAGCTGAATGACTGCTCCGTTGCAGTTAATCTGCTCGCTGCCAGCTTGGTACATCGACTCTAGTCCTGTGGCAGCTGGCTGCTGTGTGGGTGAATGAAAAAAGCTCTTTGCGAAGTTGGAATAATTGTTGTGGTTTCTGTTTGTTGCTGCAACTACCACTTGGTTGTCATGGCTACAAATTACAGCGTGGGGAGTTTTGCCAAGGGTTGTCAGCGTTTGTTTAGTACTTGATTTCTTTACTCGTTTCCATTTATATATAACCTTGCAGCAAGTTCCTCATGAGCATGTTTTGCATATAGTCCAACTGTTCGTCATACACTGAGAAAGAAAATCGTTCTGAATTTTAGAAAGTTTTTCTGCAAATGCAAACTCTTATTTAAAAAACACATTTCTGAATTATTCCAATTAAATTATTGAATTTATAAGCTATCTAAAATGATTGTATATGTGAAATTTTAAAATACGACTATTCAATTTGGAAATAAACTAATGTAAAAAGTCCGAAAATTGTATATATTTTTCTACATTTTAGAAAATTAGACACTGGAGTTTAAAAAAAAGAAAAACCCTGGTTTTTAGATTGACACAATCTTCAGTTCTAGAAATATACTTTCCGTACAATGAGGTGAGCTATCCTTGGCGCCAAAAGTAAGCAGATTGTCCAAGAATATGCAGTGGTATATAGATTTGGCCAATCGACTCCTCTCCTCCTTAAGCAGCTGCGTTGACTGTTCTGCTATCTAAATTCTGCTATTTGGTATAATACGACTAATGATATTCGTGGCCTCAAACTGGATGGCTTCAAATCAAACTTGACAAATTAATTAATGCACGTGTTTCCATAAGGCGTCGCTTTGGCCAAAAGTGTCACTGGGCCAAAAACACTTAAATGGCATTCGAGCAAATTCGATGCTGTGTTTTTTTAATTAGTGGCCAACTTAAATGTCGACCCCTTTGGAAACCAATTGAAATGCAATAAAAACCACCTATAAATGTGATCAGGCAAGGTAAAATATTTGACGATCAAATTGCAATTGAGACACAGCTGAAGCAGGCAAAATACACTGTAATCAACTCTGAATAAAGTCGCAAAGAGAGGTGCCTCCTCTCTCCCCGCTCCACATCTAGTTCCATTCCTCCTTCCGCTGGATAGGCGGTAATCACTCAATTTGAAATCAACACCGCTCAAGTGGCAAGTGGCAAGTGGCAAGTGGCAAACTTGCTCAGTTTGCTGGCCATTTGTGGATGTGCAGTCAAACTGATCATGATCTACATTAATAATTAATTTACACTCAAAGTGTTTTATTTCAAGACAAAAAAAAATATATATATATATATATATATTGTAGCTCAGAAGTCAAAAAATAAGTTTACACTTCACTTCAACAGTTCGCATCTAAATTTAAATACAGAAACTAACAGTTAATTGAAGCAGACCAAATAATGTTTTTGGCTGCCGCTTTTGTCAGGTGTCCAAAATAGTAAATCGAGTACGTGACTCGAGTGCGTTAGTTGAAAGGAAATCCAAGAATATATCATTTATCATATCAAAGTGAAGCATTAAGTTTTTCCAAAAAAAACGACAAAAGTATTTAAATTAATTTTTTATGAACGAATTTCTGAAACTTTATATTTCCAATTATTTAAAAAAATAGGCATTTTAAAGTATTCGCAAAGTGAAACATATATACACATATATATATATTTGAAGACAAATGTTTTTGGTTGTATTTCTAATTTATATTCTTCATTTCAATTCCTAATTCAAATTTCAACTACGAAATTTCCCAAAAATTGCCCACAAATCTGCAACATTCCTCAAACTGTGTTATATTTAAATTTTCCCTTAGCATAATCCTATAGTTTTGTAGCCATTGTGTAATTTCCACAAGTTCTCGTTGCACTGCTTGATTGGTTTGCGACGTGACTAATGGAGTTGTGACAACACACAAAGCAGTTGTGTGTGCATTGTGTCTTGACTCACTGGCGCCATCTATGTGTCACGACGTAGCTCTGCGCCAAATTTGAAAAAAAAAGAACAGCAAATAAATTTAATTGCAAATAATTACGAACTTTTCCCTTTTTTTGTTTATTTGTGTGGCTGAACTTGTTATGGACAGTAATCCTGTTAATTGCATCCCGTCTGCTTTGTTGAATTCACTCAACTTGTCCGACAAGAAGAGCAGCAAGAAAAAGACATTTTGCCGCTGGCCGACTGCAATTACGATAACAACAACAACAACAACAAGAACAACAGCAACGCATGCGTGACATTTTTGGGATATTTGTCGGTCGTTTTCCCTTCCCTTCCCACAAGTGAAAAAGAAACAGAATAGCTGCAAAATGATTTACAGCCATTAGCAAAAAGATGGACTCAGACTTAGACTCTCTCTCTCGCTCTAACTCTCGCTCTCCGCGCTGACTCTCTCGTTCTGACTTGCTCTCACTTCTGAATGAAGTGTGTTGGCACAAGCTTGCCAAGGGGGGTGGCTGGAGGGGATTCATTGCAGTTTTCGAGTGTTGGTCAATATCGAAAAAAATAAAGGGACAGCCAGTGGAATAGGCCGGTGCAGGGTGCACGGTGCAGGGGGGAGAGAGGGGCGTGGCAACCGGTTTTTAGCAACTGCGCAGTTTTGGCTGCATTTTGTTCCTGCTGCTTTTTTCGCTTTTTTCCTGTGTGTTTTTGCTTTTTATTATTTTGGGGCGCTAAAAAGGAAAATCAGCCCAAGTTGCAACAAGAATCAGAGACGCCTCTGCTGCTGCTGTTGTTGTTGTTGTAGCCGTCACCCAGATTATCAGGGAAACTGGAGTAACCAGTTTTTATTTTTTTGTGTTTTTTTTTGCGTGCTGTTTGCTTGTGGCATGCAACCTAAATATAGAACCGTATAACTTGCAACTTCGGCCACAAGCCACAAACTGATCATATTCCACGCCAACCAATTGCGATTGAATGTTGCCAAAATGCCTGCAAATACAAAAAAATTTCTCAAGTTTTAAAGTGCGCAAAAAAAAAAACACAAAGATAAACAAAAACAATCGAAAATGATTTCATAGAATTTCGGCTTTAGCGTTTTCGTTTTTATCTTATCAGTCACACACACACACACAAGCACACACACATGCGCTGGCACAAGTGCGCTATGCGTGTGTGTGGTGTGTTTTTTGTGTGTGTATTTTCACCTTTCGTTTACCTGTTGATTTCAGTTGCATTGCGCTCTCCAAAGCAACTCTTTCGCGCTCTCTCTCTCTCTCTCTCTCTCCCTCTTTGCTATCTGTTTGTGTGGGTGAGCGTAACCTGCATGTGTTGGCTGTGTGTGAGTGTGTGTGCCTGGCTGCGACTTTAGCGCTGGGATCGTTTGCCTTCGGCTTCGCTTGTGCCATTCGTTTGAAAGCAACGATCGCGCGCTGTTGTCGTATTTTCGCTTGTCGCTTGGCATCGGGATTTATGATTTCGTCTATACTCCATTTGCAGAACTTTAGTCATTTCTGCGTCATTCGTGAATTAAAGTGCTAAACAACCACCACAACAACAACAAAAGTGAGTGTTGCACAGTGCGTGTTTAATATTGATTATTTCTTATTGCAAATATCATGGCTAATACAATGACTTGAGTTTGATTTTGAGTTTGAGTTTGAGTTTGAAACCGGCTTCATTAAGAGCTAAATGATTCATAAAGATCTCGTTCGGCCTCAGTTTGAGCCATGGCCAGTTTTTTCGGCTACCCTTTGTTGACTCACACAGCTTCTCAAAACAGAAGAAAAAAAAGATATTAAAAGCGATTTATGCCTGTGTGTGATTTGCCAACAAGCAGTGAGCCAACAATTGATTTTAGCGCAAAAGAGCTCAGCTAAATCTACATAAAAGTTCGCAAAAAGCAAAAGTGAAAAAGGCTATTAAAGAAATTAGTGAATAAACAAAAAAAATAAATAAATATTGTATAACTGTTGTCATCGCACAAAGACCGCAAACCGTAAAACGAGTGACTTTAATTATCTGCTTATCGGCAACATTAACATTTGCGACTTTAATTACCGCCGTCAGCTTGTTCAAGCTCATCAGCAGTTCATCAGTCGAGCTGTGGAAAATAAACATTCGAAATATTATAGTATTAATTTCTTTTAGTACGAGCAGTTATTGCTGCATCGAGCATAATATTCTTCATTTCCCTCGTTGTCCATTTGAGACAAAATGTTTTTGTTATTTGATTGAGTTACGCAGCGATTTATTATTTATTTATTTTGTTTCGTTTTTTGTGTTGTTAGTTATGGTTCTCTGTGTGCAACATGATTTAATTAAAATGCTGAAATTGTTTTTGTGGCTGTCAGAGTTTATTAAATGCGATATATTTGTTTATTTATTGATTATTACTTTTGTGGTTTTTATTGATGTTGTTGCTTTTGTTGCTTAAATCGCTTGAGCTTTTTATGCAACATAACGTCAAAACTCAAATTTGCTTTATATATTCTGTAATACACACACACATACAAATGAATTTTTTTGTAAAATTGGTTTTTGTAAATATCAATGAAACATTTTTAAGTTGGATGGGCATCATTTAATATTGTACCAGGGAATTATGATTGTTATTTCAAATTGAAGTTGTATTTAATTAAAATGCTCCCCTTACAAAATACATTGCACGATTTTTCGAGTTCGATTGCTTTAATTTGATTTCATATCGACCTTGCAGAGACCTCATTTTAAGATGTTTTTGTTTTTTGTTTGTTGTTTTTCACTGATAGACTGCTCTGGTATTACCCAATTTTTAATTACATTTACTAATAGATAGCTGCTTGTGTGTCTTTTCATATGATGTCATACGATGTGTTCTCCAGATACGAGTGTATTTATTTTGCCAAACATATATTTTCAAGCTCTCCTGTCAGCCAGATAATTTGTTTCGCTGCTAATCTCTTAACTGATTAAAAGAATTCTGTTTTTTTTTTTGCACCAACAACCATTGAAAACATGTAAAGGGCGAATCACTTTGTACGCTAATTGTCAAAAAATAAGTACAATATCATCATTTCACTTTACATTGAGATATTTGAATTAGTAAAATGAAATGTTGTCGTGGTTCCAAGTCATTTGTAATCGAAAATTAATCAATAGTCTCAATATAGGCTGATTACAGGCCATCTCCTAGTCGAGCACACATACTTGTTCCATTTCCTACTTTGAAGCATTTCCAAAGTACAAACAAAAGACAAGTGTATATGTGCTGTGATATATGTATGTATGTTCTGGTATGGAGCTTATCATTTGCCCTTTAGGTGCGAATCAGCAGTTCCAGATTAAGGAATATATATTACGGGAAATGAGGACTGAAATTCGGAAACGAAAGCACCTGCAACAATTGAAAACAAATGTTCGTTTGATGTTTAAATGCCTGCAAACGCTAGAAAGCAATGTAAACCAAATACAAACAATTAGCAAAATAACAAAATACGCTTTTACATACACACATGTATATATATATATATATATATATATATATATATATATATTTATATATACATATATGCTATATACATATACAGACACATTGCGATATGCACAAGCGAAATCAACAAGAAGAACACAACTCAAACAGATTTTGCCAGCCGCTGCTTCTGTCGCTGCCTCTGCCGCTGCCGCTGCCGCTGCTTCCGTCACTGCCGCTGCGGCTGCTGTTTTTTTTAATATTATTTTTTTTAGTTTGATTTTATGTGGCTCTTCTGCTTTCGGTTTCTGCGTCGGTCTCAACGTCTGGGTGTAGACGAGTCCAACATATAGCGGCCATATAGTTGAGCAAAAACACAAAGAAAAACACAAGATTGCCCGAGCAAAGCAACGAAAGTACGCCTATCCAGATACCCTGTAGCCCAGTTCTTAACTCTCATGAATCATAGATGTAGTATTCATTGAAAACATCGCGACTAGCTTGAAATATTGCGCTGCTCAACATTACAAAATTTAAGTTAATAAAAAATAAATAATAATATCAAATAAAATTACAATTTGCAATTGAGCATGCTTTGTATGCATGTGTGTCACACACACAATGTGTGTGTGTGTGTGGTGTGCACATATGAACAGAAAATGCTAAGTATGCGATTTTATGGACAACTGCTGGGTTTCTTCATTAAATTTGCACAGCTTATCAATATTATACCAATTACTACCACATCAAAATGCGATATTTGTTGATATTGATTCAGAGTATATAGACAATGTCAGCAGAGTGTTTTGACAAAGGAAAAGTTAATCTTACTAATAATATTGTCTACAATTCTGTGGAGTTCAAGAGCAAAACTGAACAAAATTGATTAACTACAACAACTTTTGTGATATTGAAACGCAAGAGTATCCATTCTTTGCACTGTCGAGAAAGTCTTTTGTCTTATTTGTTTTATATGTATGTATATATGTATATGTATATATATACCTTATGTGATGTTGAGTTTTTTTTTGTCTGCCTGTTGACATTTGCACAACTGCATGATACCCCTTTGCCGCCATTTTTAATGGGTCCAGGGTATATGAATACTGTGGCATGGCCCCAAAATGCAGGCAGCGTTGTTGACAGCGCCGTCGACGGAGACGCCGACGGAGGCGTAGCTGCCACTTGCTTGCAAAGATTTTTAGTTCGAAAAAACATTTCACATAAGAATTTTCGGTTTCGGTTTTTGCTTTAGTTGAGAGAAAATCGTCGCTTAGTTAACGTCGCCCCAAAAAACACCTCGAACAGACCGCAAAACAAAAAGTCAATCAATTAACGAAACCATCATCAGCAAAAGTGTGTATATAGATCACATGAATATCTATATTTATATATATATATATATATATATGTATATATGTATATATATGTGTGCATGTTTATTTTGTACTTTCTATAAAATTCCGACATAAAACAAACAGAAAACAAGAAAAAAAGAAAAAAAAAGAGTTAATCAAATGCGTAACTGAGAGCTGACATCATCAGCAATAATAATAGTATCGATAACAATAATATAATACTTGTGTTATCAATCATCCAAATAACGTAATAAATCAAATTTCTCTTTCTCTCTCTCTTTCTTTTTTAGGGCCTAACTAGTGCTTGTGTTATTGTAAATAAAT
The DNA here is from genome assembly GCA_035043785.1 of Drosophila planitibia. Classification (NCBI taxonomy): domain Eukaryota; kingdom Metazoa; phylum Arthropoda; class Insecta; order Diptera; family Drosophilidae; genus Drosophila; species Drosophila planitibia. The sequence goes on from JAWNMS010000051.1 coordinate 3,278,771, forward strand.
TTTGTGTAAGTTTCTGTGCATGGTTTCTGAAGGTTAAACCGAAAACCCAACAACAAAATTATATATACACTCATTTAAATATATATATACATATATATAGCTATATATTTATATATATATGTATATATATATATATATATATATATATATCGCTAAGCCCCTTACGAAACAAAAAACTCGCGTACAAAAATTAACCAACCGTTTCGAATTCTTCTACAAAACAATAACAAAAAATATTATAAAATTTTCTTTTGGCACTCGCTAAACGGTGGCTATAAACAACAACAACAACAGCAGCAGCACCAGCAACAACAACAACAACAGCCACGACAAAAAGAGTGGCAGCAGCAAACATTTTCTGGATTCAAGAAGCTAGAAAATTTAGTACGTCGTATCAGTTTTGGCCAGATCACGGACACAGATACAGCGGACAGACAGCAACAGCGGCCGAATACAGATAAAATATATTCAAAAATTTTTAGAAACTTTTCAAGGTGAGTTTATTTTTAGCAACTTCGAAATGGCTGCGCGGATTTCTATCCGAAATTTTCTTTCTCATCTCCCCAACAAAAAAAATATTTCTCTCTCTGTCTGTTAATTTTTGCGCTCTGCGCCATCAGCTAGATACAGTATCTGCCAGATACATATATCGCTAATAGTTACGTCCCTCTCACTCTCTCCCTCTCTCTCTCTCTCTCTGTCTCACTCGTCACTGGCAAAATGCATTCATTATTTTTGCTGTTGGGGCCATAATTTAATTTGTAATATTAAAATAGTCAAGATTCTTTTGCGCTTGCTCGCTCGTATATTAGATAAATAGGCGCCAAAAAGATTAGAATGTATCTCTAGGTCAGCGTGAAATGTATCTTTGGACTGGTGTTGTAAACGTGCCTGATTCATTGCCCAATCGGACACTGTTTGACTGTTTGGCAGTGAGTCTGTCTGGCTATTTGAATATATATATTCACATTATTTGACTGTACAGTTTCTCGATTTGCTTGCCTTTGCGATGGCAATTGCGTTTCTCTTCACTTTGCTTTCGAGTTCTTTTCTGCTTGATCTATTTTCAGCCAGCAGTCAGTCAGCCAATATCCCCTCCCTTCGTATTGCTATTGCTTTTGCCAATAGACTCACATCGCGTATACGCATTGCGCTTTGTCGCTGTTTCTGCCACAATACTCATACGTAATTCCAATTTTCATTTTCATTTTCCATTTTCCAATTCTGCCACAGACCACCTAGCAGACAAGTGATGTAACGCCTTCGCCCACATCTGTGGCTTATACAATGTTTAAATGTTTATATTTGCAGCATTTGAAATTTGCTATTAGCCACGTCAATATCATCTTCGCCCTGGCATTTCACACTAGTTCATATTCTCGCTTCACATTTGAAGTTTAATGAACTCTGAGATATATCGGCGCAATCATTAATCACCCCTGACATGCGATATTTGTTTACTGTTTTGTAGTTTTCTGTTTGATATTGAAAATTTCTCAGAGTATTTTTGATATTCTTTGTGTATATCTGATTCATAAAATGATAAGGCTAATCGGAACTCGTTCGAACTTTGAGCGCTGCAATGAATCAAAGGGAATTCGAAGCGTTGTTGCTGATAAGCTTCCAATACCAATCCAAGGCGTCATTCATTTTGCCACTTCAGCCATTCCATGAATACTCATGAACAAGTGACGAGCTCTATAAAAGCAGTGGCAATTAGTATTGCGGCAATCGGATTGTATTTCCTCCCATTTGCAATTTGCACTGGCACTGCTGCCACTGGGAATGTGAATGAATTGCTTTGTATGTTGCCCACTTCAGCGTATGTGTATTTTTATCAGTTGGGTGTAATTAATTAGAAACTCACAACTCAGAACCGAAGACGATGACGTCAGCTACGACTGGATGGGTGGGGAGAGGGCAGCACTCGAAACTGCAATAAAACTAATGCAAATCAAGTCATAAATTACGAGCCAAACAGCAGGCGACTGTCGCCGAGACCAAAGACTGGCAGAGAACAGGGGGGAAGGGAGGGATAAGGAGACAGAAAGGGAGATGGGGAGAGGTGGTTGTGGATTGTGGGTTGTGGGTTGTCACTGCAATCGAGGAACTGGGGTCTGCGTAATGAGTGCAGAAAAAAGCGCCACGCAGCGCTCATTAGAAACGTATTTATACAGGCGACGACGAATGACCGTCTGATTTCTCTTCCCTTCCTCCATAGCCGCCCCTCTCCCCTCCATTGCTAGGGCTGTGCATCTCTGCTGTGCGTGACAATATTTCATGGCTTACAAGCATGCGAAAGTAGAACGAGTAGATTGTCATTTCTCAGACAACGTAAACGCCTCTCTAATGCCATGAGACCAGTTGTGCTAAATGCTGAACTGCTGAAGGCAGATTGAAAAGTGTGCCTGGTTGTGCTTGAAAGGCGACGATAGAGGGTGTGGCATGGGTGCGGCTTGATCTTTGATACAGTTTGCCACCTGTATTATACACTTCACACTTGCCGACTCCTGCTTTGACATGTGCAAAATATATGCGTCTTATTTGTACAACTTTACATCTTCTACAAAACCAATATGCTCGACTACCTTTGCTAGCAGTGTATACAAATATAACACGCTCTACCAATTTCACAGGAGCTTTGCATATGTTTTAATTATTGTTAACGTAGAATGCGAAAATGCAATAAAAATACTGCTTTGCAGTGGCAAAAAAAAAACGAAGAAAAAGAAAAAGGGAAAGAAAGAAAAGAACTAAAACAATTTTGCAAGAATTTAACCTTCATGAACTGTCATGCTAGATTGCCTTCCATTTAAGTTCTCTCTCTCTCTCTCTTTCTGTCTCTCCCGCTTTCCCTCTCCCTTCACCTGTTTTGCTCGCTCATTTCTCAACTAATGTGCTGATGTGTGCATATTTTGGTTTGCCGTTTCGGTTTTCAGAGCTCGTGTGTCACTCAGAACATTGGCAAACAACGCGAACATTGCAAACAACATCAAAAGTCCATAATTAAACACGTAAAAGCTTTGCAGTGTTAATTGAACGACTGCTTAATACTCTGGCAAATAGATTCTTCCTTGAAAGCACTATAGAAAAAGAGATTTTCTAAGAAATATATTTTAAGGTTTATATTTGGATGAAAAAAGCTTAAGTTTCTTGCAATTGAGTTATTTACTTTGTCGTACTCCAAATCCAATTGGATTAACCAGCGGCACACTTGTCCAAGACGGGTCATAAATATAGAGTGGGGCAGTGCGGAGACAGTGGTAGGGCGGGGTAAGTGGGCTTACACAACTCGGTCAGCGAAATTTGACTGCAAAATAAACACGTCGCCCCTTAGCAATTACATAACAATCACAATGCGTTCAAAATAAACGCCCACAATAATCGCAACGTTGAAGACGATCAGATAAAGTTGTCTACTACAGCGCACCACCCCACCGCACCACACCCCGCTCAGTGGTGCTGCCCAGCTGGTTTTTGCAGCAGACAAACGTGACGGGCAAATAAACAATTTTTGTCTCAACCGCAAAAGTCTCATTGAGATTGGTTTAAGTGTCAGTCTCTTTCTCTACGTCTGGCCGACTGACTGACTGACTGATTGACTGACAGGCTGGTTGGCTGGTAAAACCCGCATAAACAACAGCAGAGCACTGCAGCACTGATTGCTGTCGAACAGTTAACAAGAGCTATAAAAATTATAATAAAATATGATTATGTTGTTTGCTGTATAAAAACGTGCTCTTTGCAATTTCCTCATTTTCATCAGATAGAAAATCTATTTTCAAACATACAAAAATAAATTTGTTAATCAGATATTTGTTTTACTTTGTGGACGTTCTTGAATGGACTACCAAAAAAAAAATATATAAATGTATATTGTTGGTCTTGGGAAAATGAGCCAAAAATAATGTGTTATGTTAATGTATTCAAAATGAGTGCAACCTTTGATATTTGTATTGTGTGGCTTTCGGCGGCCTTCGACAAGTTGAGTTGGTGCAAAACATAAATCTATTTATTTGTACAAGATTTCAATTTATTTTTACCACCACCAACAACTATTTCGATCGACAATTCGCGCAGACGTCAATGCCAAAGTCACATATCAAATTTGATTGTCACATTTTTTGTACGCATTTTTTCTTCATTTTTGTTGTTTTGTTTGACAGCCAACGAAAGTGAAAGAGAACCATCTCAATGAAAATTACTGGCGTCGCTTCCATTTACCGAGCAGACCTCGCCAATTTGTCCTTACCCTTGTCGGTCCGCTTCTTGCAGAAGAAGGCCAGTGCGGAAATTGGGCGCAACGATTGCAGACAGGCAGCGAAATTGTGCTTAGCATAGCTCGACGTATGAATATTATTCCAATATATACACACATATATCACACATATCGTTCATAATTTCTATAAATTGTGCCAGCGAAAATATCTTTCAATGAAAATGAAAATACTGCATATATAAATTGTATGTTTTATACTCTACTGGGCCTAAACGGCACGAAAATAAATTATAATTTGCACACGACTTGCCGAAAAAGCAAAATCATCCAAAGAAATGTTCAAATCGTGTAGGCGTTTGACAGGCATATTTTTCTTCTTTATTTTTTTTTCTTAACGGCAGCTGCAAATTCCATATGAATAATTACGATTAAATAATGCCATTTGACAGATGCATACATTCCCAAAGAAATGCTATGGCCATTGACTAATTTGAAGTGCAGCCCGGTTATTGCAGCAGAACAGCTCGGATTACCAGAGAATCACAAATGAGAAAAGTGCTCAAATTGACACAAAGAACAGCCGGCTTTGACACTTGAAATAGTTGTTGGCTGAAAAATATATTTTAAGTAGACCAAACAACCGAGCAACATACGCAGCAACAAATGCGGCGGGGTCTTGGGTGGGGGAGATGTTTGTCTTTTGACACTTGTCGACGTCCATTAAACAAACTGACAAATTGGAAGTGCTGCCAGCTCTAACATAAAATGTTTGTCGCAACAAACAAGGGGCAATGAAACAGGTGTACTCAACTATAAGTATACCCTGTGTACAATGTTATATGATACATTTTACAGATCAATTTCATTTTGATTAATATGCAGCCATCCACAAGATACTTGGCACGCATCTGTGCAGTGTGCGTTGTGTCTTGATGTGGCATGGTTAACAAATTCATTTAAGTGTTTTCACTGTTGCCATTACAAATTTTCCAGAGCCGCCTTTTTGCCGTGTGTAAAAGCCAGCAATTTGTCAACTTAATTGCTGCACTTTGTAAACTGTCACAGCATCGACAACGAGCCAAAGCACAGCCAGGACAGGACGACTTGGATAGGACACCCACTCGAAGGCAATGCCATTGCCTGTATCTGTGCCACTGCCTCTGCGTCTGCCTCAGCCACTGCCACTGCCACTGCCTGTGTCTGTGCCTCTGTCTGTCGGCAACTGCCTCGTTTGGCAGCCAATTGCCTTGGCCAATTTTTGGTGGGTGGGTGGCATGCAACAAGTGTTGAGCGCCTGCAGCTGGTTGCCATAACTCATATATAGGCCCCCATTAATGTTTTCCAAATTTGATTGAGAATTATGGACGGCCTTATACAGCGAGTTGCATAGATATGTATGTGTGTATGTATGTGTAAGCAAGCCATGATGTGGCTGCCACTTAAGCCTTTTTCATTACCCCTTTGGCTGCCACAAGAGCGGTTTATCAGCATGTACCAATCTAGCGCTTGTCACAGCCACAGCAACTAGTTAAGACCAGTGCCAATGCCAGTTAGATCAGGATCAGATTTAGCCAGCTGTCAGTTGTCTCCTGCCTTTTGTCTGTAAGCTGACCAGGTGATGCAACTCAGTCCATGCAGCACATTTGCATATATGCAATTGCATTTCGGTTAATTGCATTTTGTTTGCATTAAAGCCACAAATTATGCACAAACGGTAATTAAAACTAGTTTTAAATTAATTGTATTTGTATATGTTAAATCAAATGGGGAAATGCATTTCACTGACTGTATAATGAGGAAGGCATTTCTATCTCTCTCTCTCTCTCTCTCTCTCTCTCTGCCTCTGTGTCGATCTGTCTGTCCCACTCTCTGAAATTGGTTTCCTTCTTGTTGTGATTCCTCAGTGATTGGAGTTAATCTGTTAAGCCATATTTATTTAATATGTAGCATGCAGTCAATTGCAATCATATTAATCCAGCAAGATATTAAGCACTTCTGACAATGTGTTTTGCATTATCAACATCAATTTGATAAACACATCAAATGTTCATTTTACATACGTAAAAACTCAACAAATAAAAAAAAAGTATTCGAAAAAAAAGATAATTGAATAGTTTTGTGCGGCTAATTAAATAAGCCCATTGGTAATTACGCTTTAATAGCTGAAAGAACTAATATGGCATTAACTATTTCAGTGGCAGATTATATATTTACATTATTTTTAATTCTGTTTTTTTTTTTGTAATTCTGTGGTTGAAACAATGACATAAAATTTAATTTATGGGATTTGTTTTTTGATTGTTTTTTTTATTTATTTTTTTTTATAATAATTCTTAATTACATTATATATGTGCAGTGCAGCGCTTTTCATGGATTTGTAAATATCGCGATTGTGATATACTTAAGCGAAATTTATGGCACATAAAAATAAATCTCGACATACAAAAAGTTCAAGTCAATTTAAATATAAAATGAGCATCGACTGATTGACCGATTGAGCTGGGCTGAACTGATATATATTTTTCAGGCATAAGACGAGGCTAGGGGGCAAATAAAGTGGTCAAAGCTTGAATGGATAAGACTCCCAAAAATATTTATATTTTCCATAAGTAGAAAAATGATTCAGTTTTATGCATAATGCATTAACTCATCGCCAGGCAATGACCGTTTTGCCTAAACAATAAGAAAAAAATATACAATTTAATTAAACAGATGTCGAACACAGGGAGACGAAAGAACAAACAGCGTGTTTTGAACAACAACAATTTGTATTCATTTTATTGTTTTTAATGTATTTTTCGATTGCCCCAATTAATCCATATATTTATGCATAAATATTAAAATAGTTTAGGCCTGTGTGAAAAATAGCGTTTAAATTTTTGCCTTATAAATTTTTAATACAATTACAAAAAGTGTCATATAATATTAAAATAGGTTTTCACTTTAAATTTCGTTGAAGTATGAAATTTGTAACGAAATCAAATTGAAATTTATAATATAAACGCCACGCACAAAAATGAATAATTTTTTCTATCTTTTCCGATAAAAACGATATTTCCATTTGATGGAATAATTATAAATCTACCCCATGGCCGCATTAATTATGTGCAATCAAAATATGCACATACTAAGCTCGTCTGTGTATCAATTTACATATGACCAGAGTAGGTAATGGTAATTTGTTGCCAATAACAAAAAAAGCAAAATGCCAATTTCAATTTTTTATATGCACATCTGATAATTTCGTTAGAATAACTCCTATTACTGAAGAGATAGATTAATAATATTATTTTGTTCTGCCAAAAAAGCCCGCATGAAATACGTTCTGCTTTTGGCAAAGTTTTAAACTTAAAGTTGTATCAAAGGTATTATCTGATAAACTGACAAACTTTACAGTTTACAGTGTTGTTAGTGTACAGTGCAAGTGTATTAAAAATTATAAAGAGTAAATTGTAATCATTGCAAACTTGTGCACTTTCAAAGGACAGACATGGATTACATTGTGGTAATGAACTTATCACACGCCTGTCTGACTCCGAGTGGGCTCCGGACTATCAATGCCAGCCAGTCAGGCAAGACTAAAGGCAAGACACAGACACAGAGAGAGAGAGGGGGAGAAGGAGGGGGCAAGAGAGTGTTGCCCACCCACCTGTGCAGCAGCTGTTGCTGGCGAGGATTGTGACAAGTCAAGGTGAACAGTGCGTGGCCATTGCCCGAACAAATATAGAACGGGGAGCACAAGAGATGTGCTAAGCAAAACTTTAAATGATATACAAAGACATCTACGAATGACTGACTGATTGACTGGCGGACAGACTGACTTACTGACTGACTGACTGGCTGTTCCATAGCAACTCAAATTGGCGCATTCTCAATGTCACTTGCATTCCGTGTTGGCATCGCTTTTAGACGTGCTCTTCGTGGCTCGCCAGTTGACAGAGCACTTGAAAGCGCCAAGAAGCAAAATAATCACACAGAAATCGACTAAAACAACACACACAGGCGAAAGCAATGTGTTACTTTTGTCAGCTCTCATTTGAGAAGAGTGTGTGCCATGCAAAATATGAGCAAAATATGTAAACGCAGAATGTCAAGCCAAATATTACGTATACGCCATATACAACGCACAGCTAAAAACTGAAAGTTAACAGAGAATGCAAAAAAAAATACTTTTCGAATACTCAAGTGTTTTGATGGACTGCCACATGCAGAATACTTGCATATGTTGTTGTGGTTTGCTGTTGTTGCTGCTGAGTGAAAAACTTTAGCGTTTTTGCAGCGCTTGATAAGCGCCGCACACAGCAAAAAGTCGTCGAGCCGTTGAGTTACGCCCATTTAGCACGCGCATTGCATTAGACAGACTGAAGAGCAACAGCCAACAGCCAACAGCCAGCCAGTAGCAGCAGAGTGGTCCATGTCCTGGTCGGAGTTGCATCACGCACACACATGACGTCACGTGCATGTCACGTCACGTCGCATCAGCGGATGCCTTAGCAATGGACAAAAGCGAAAACACTAAAGCGACACACAAAAAAAAAAAAAGGAAGCAAAACTAAAAATCTCTCGACTCCCGACACAACTTCAGATTCACTTTAGCCAAAGTTTAGTTCGGGCAATGCCAACAGAAACGCGTCGCAAAAAACGGAGAAGAACTGAAAAAAATCCGAATAAGTTGGCGGCAAAAAAAAAAAAAAAGAAAACGCAGCCGCACAGTTTGAAGTGTACGTGAAATTTGCATAAATGCGAAATCAACGCGTTCGCTACTTGGCGACTGACTGGCCCCCGGGAGTAAAGAGATCCAAACAACACACACACACACACACAGCATATGCATGGGAGTGTGTGTATGTGTGTGTGTGTGTGTGTGTGGATTGTGGTATTTTGCATGGGTTGTTATTTCATGTCAGCCTCAATAGCGGCTGCTGCGTTTTTCCCTAATTTCCCCTTGACAGTTAGTGGGTAAATGTCGCAGCGATGACACGTCACACGACAGCCCAGAGCGAGTTATACACACAGAGTGGGAGATCGAGAGAGACAGAGACAGAGAGAGAGTGGGGAGAGAGAGAGAGAGAATCACACATAAGCAACTTCACTTTTCTTTGGCCCAAAAAGTCAACATCAACAGCAAAAGCAACAACAGCCAGCAGCAGAAAATAAATTAAATAAACTGGCAAGTAGTTTTGCTGCTTCTTCTGGTTTTGCTCAATGCAACTCGGCCACTTGAGGTGCACACTCGTTGCATTTGGCTTGTCCCCATGCACTTGCAACGCCACGCAGAGCAGCAGCTCTGGTTACTCCCTGGAAGATGGGAGATCTTGCTTGGTTTGGCACTCTAGAAACCTCTGGCTCTGGCTGTGGCTCTGGGTCTGCCTTGCGTGCTGGCACAGGGTCGAGTGGCTTTTAATGAGCTGTTGCATATGCAGTTTATTAATGTGTTGAAAATCCCCCAACAACAACAACAAGGAGGCCAACAATAACAAAAACAAAATGCCCACAGTCCGAATGTGCTTTTACGGTTTGTTGTTGTTGTTCTTCTTCTTCTTCTTGTTGCTGTTGTTTTTTGTGGCATGCCAGACCAAAGTTTGTCTAACTTTGAATTTGTTTAGGGCCATAAATTATTCAAAACCTCTTACAGTTGCACCACTTGCAATTAGGGAGTCTCATTAGAGCCAAAGCTTTTTCAGTATTGTGTTGATTTTCTTCTGCTCGATTATTTTAGTATTAAAGAATGCAATCAAATTTGTTTAAGCATTTTTTAAAAGCTACTTTACGCAAATGGTTATTATTGATAGTTTTTGATTATGTAAATAATAGTGTATAGTTGAAAATAAACTCTTAGTTGTGGTGATTAAGTTTCTTAGTTATCTCTGCCTGCTTATCGAAATCGTACAAAAATCCATTATTGTTAATCTGCCAAAAAGAAAAGCAATGGGCCAAAACGTGAATTGCGTGCCAACAAGCCGCTGAGATACCCTGTACAACTGCAAATTTCAGCACTAAGCACTGCTGACACAATCATTTCAACTCTTGATTGTGAATTGGCCCTTTCTTTGGTTGAATATACCCAGTCTAATAAGTTCATGGAGAGCACGAGGTACTCAAGCATTGTGCAGCATTATGAAAAAAGATTTTGAGCACCGTGCGAAATCACCAAACCGAATTGGCGTTCCAGTTGCCATGCCCCTCTCGTTTGCCACCCGCCGTCACCCGCATGACATCATCGGCGTTAAAAAGAGGCAACGATCCGCGGTGGACAACTGAGTGGATGCCTCAGTTGGTTGCGGTTTCGGTTTTCGTTTCGTTTCGTTTCATTTTGGTTTGGTTTGCTTTCTGAGGTTTCGGTTTGATTACGTTTGGCTTCTAATCTTTGCTTGACTTCTATTCTCATTGTGGTTGCTAATGTTGTTGCTGCTAGTTGTTGTTGTTGTTGGTGTTGGTGGCCGGTCGGTCATTCGCTTTATGCGGGTCAACAAAATAATGGTCGAACCGAACTATTGGACAGTTGGGAAGAGAGCCGGTCAAAGCTAAACGAAAAATGGCTAATGGCTATAAATATGTTTGGCTCAGAATCAATTTGATGCTTGTTTTGCTTTTGTTGATGGAATTTCATGTGCGCTCTGCATAGTTCGATTCAATTTCGTAAGGCAATCGGCTTAAATGTTCTCGTTTTCTGCTCCATACGAGCCATGATATGCTTTGTTTAAGAAATTATTCAAATAATATTTCATGCAAAAAGCCTCGCCCAAAAATTATGTGCACACATGCCAATGCCATAAATCTCCAAAACTACCCAATGCAAATTGATTTGTTGCTGTCCCTGAATCAAATAAAATGAAATGCAACGGCTGTTGTGACGCAGATCATGTGGGGCAGGGGCAGTGTATAACTGAGGCATGCATTTGCACACAAAAAAAAAAACCAGGAGCGGACTCTATGCATATTTTATTGGTATGACTACAGCGGAAAGCTACTCCACAAGTTAAGCTCTTAACTCAAAACGAGTTTCCATTCCTCTCGTGCGAGAGAACGAGAGAGAGAGAGAGAGAGAGAGAGAGAGGAGAGAGAGAGGAGAGAGAGAGAGAGAGATTGAGAGTTTGCCATGGAGAGTTAGAAATCCGCTCCTGACTTGAAACTCTTAGCTCAAAGTTAGTTTCCCTTCATTTGCCGAGTGCAGTTTGTCATTGGAGGCACTGATGGATGTTTCCTTTGATTTGGCAATCCGCTCCTGACCAACATTAATACCAGTACCCAAACCCGTACCAATACCAATAGCAATACAAATACGAGTACCAATGCCAGCGTCAACAGCAATAATAACACCAACTACAACACCAACACAACAACAATAATCGCCATGCAAAATCAGCAGGCACAGCATGACGAATGGCGATGTGTCGGCTGCTCTCGACTGGATATAAATAAATTTTAATTTGCCAATTGTGTGTAAAACTTATTAGCGATAAGTTTTGTCGCTGCTGCAGCCACAGCCTGTCACACGTACACATTTGTATCTACATGCCACACACACACACACACAAGTGGACAAGCGCTTTGTTTGCATATTTTTGTGCAAAATATCTGGCTGCGTTTGGCATGAGGAAATAAAATACGTGTATCCGTTGCTAGTCAGCTGGCATTTGGATATTAGTCATAAAGCTGCAATGAATTGGGCATAAGCTTATTAGTGATATCTGTAAGCCGTTGGCCGACAAATTAAGTTTGACAGGCAGCAAAATTGACGTTTCCGTTCTTCTACTCCACTGCAATTTTGTCTGCACTTTTCTCTGCATATTCCTTAAACATATGACTAATATCATTGGTTAGATTAGGTTATGCTGATTGCCGGCAAGGTAGGGAGACCCCAGGACAGTGACAGAAGATGTGCTGAACCAATTTCCATTCTTCTTTGCCAAGACACCGTCTACAGAGAGGAATGGACAACTTAGCTGCATGATTGCCTATCAGCCAGTGTGTTGCTAATGAACTAAAGAGTTGTTGAGTCAACTATTCGAATTAGTATTCAGTTGGATACTCACCGACCTATCCATATGTTTTTGGTTTGCCCATTAAGATCCATTTCTAATGCCAGTAATTAGCCAGTAACACACCCGCACACATCCTGATGGGGACTTGCACTCGTAACTGACTTGAATCACAGTATCCACTCAGCTGGCGTTTATGTTTGCACACTTTCGGTTTGTGGCGCGTTAATGCTGTGTGTCGGGCACTTGGCGCAGCTCTTTTTGGCTTTTCACATTTATTTAATATTTTAATTAAATTATTTCAGTGCATGTGCATACGTTGCTGGCCCAGCACCGGCCCAGTCTAATGGGCCAACTTCACATGGCGGCAAAGCATTTACATGCAAATGCTGCCGTGTTATGGGCCAAGTTAAGGCGCCAGTACACACATCTCCCACACACACACACACACACACACAAGCGCACACACACACACGTGTTGTGTGGACTTCTCAGATCGAGCTGGTGCCATTACCACCCGCACTTAACGTTAATTAAACTGCTGTGTGTGCTAAAATGTGTCTCTGTCTCCGTCTCCACAAAATGTCTCTCTCTCTGTGTGTGTGTGTGTGTGTGTGACGCAACTGCCTGGCACATTCTGCAAGTGGCCGTAGACTCGTTGCCGTGTCCTTGTCCTTTGTAGCTGGCAGCTGCTGTCGTTTTAATAGCTTAATGTAGTTACTTCCACTTTGAGTGTCTTCCTGCCATGCTGCACCGAGCCAGCCAACAACCAACAGCCCAGATACAGGCTGTGGGTGTTAGCCTGATGGGCGGGGGTGGTGGAGTGGGAGGGGGAGGTGTGTGTTTCTTCCTCTTTTTTTTTTTGTGTTGAGCATAGGTTTTTGGTGTGCGTCTTTGCTAATAAAAAACACAACACTCAGCAAAATTGTTATGCAGCAAACTAAATCAACAGACACACACAAACACACACAAGCACACACAAGCACACACACACACACATTACATACACGAACACCCACACACACAGACGATGTACAAATTACACAGCAGCCATGACGACTATAACCAGGAAAAAGCCATGTAAGCCACACTTACATAGACAACTGGCCCCCGGTTGCATGTGCACTCAATGCGTGCATTTTTTGCACACACTGTAGAGTTGCTGCTAGATGAGTACCAGTGGCGATGGAGGGGTGCGCACAGTGGCACAGTCTGTATGCGCGATATCTAACAAAGTTTAACTCGTTTTATGCTTATGCCCGTCTTCAGCTGAATGCTAAAGGGTATATTGACTGCTCTGCTCTACTCTCTTGCTTTGACTAGCTCTGCCACTGTCTCTATGTGAGTAAGGGTATTTTTGTGGTGTACTCATGTGAATTTTGTTGCTGTTAGAAGTAGTTGTATCGTAGGCAAAAGTATGTTGGCAGTTTGGCACCAGAGAAGACTTTTTTGCATGCGAGAATGCGCTGGCAGCTGCAGATGCCACAGAGAACAAGGCAACCCAGATACGACGAGGACGAGGATTAGGAATTGGGCGGGTTTGTTGCTAGGATTACCATGTTGTATGCGAATGCATGCATGCCTGAATAATGCCTTTATTAGTGGTGCCCAGAGGAGCTCGAATCGTGTTGGTATTTTTCCAACATATTTCAGTTGTTGTTTTTGGCAGTTGCTTCGTTGATTTTATATTCATTAATTAGTCGTCTACGTGATATCAAGTATAGTCCCAGTATGTCTCCCATTTTGCGGTTGTCGCATTGTATTCTCACCTACGTGTCGCTTTATTCTTGTTCTATTTACAGCACCAGCAACTACAACAACAAATTCCGGCTTAGTGCAATAGGAAAATGGCCCAACCACAATTGCTGCAAATCAAATTGTCACGTTTCGATGCCCAGCCTTGGGGATTTCGCCTGCAGGGCGGTGTGGACTTTGCCCAGCCTCTGTTAGTGCAAAAGGTGAGTGCCATGCCCACACTACAAGTGGGCGAATGTTTTACACAGATTCAATTATGCTCAGATTTACTTTAATTTCAACTGCTGGCCACAAACAGTTGCCAAATGGAATTTATGTGTAAAAATTGGATGAAAAACACGTTTGAAAAAAGATAGCGAAAAGCAAAACAAAATTTTTGACTGAAAAGTTAATTAATTCGGGCCTTTAAACTGCTGAGTTCCTTTCGCAGACAGTACCCACTAAAAGTGAATAAAAGCTTCAGATGCAAATTTGCTAATTAAGGTTTTGTACAGATTAAAACTGGATATTATCTACTCAAACTTACTTCAATTTTAAATCATGTATTTTTGGGGGCAACTTTATATAAACTTTAATTATTATTTTAATGCTCAACAATTTTGTGAAAAGTTAACTACGAATGTGTGTTAGGCTGGGTACAGGGTATTTTTTAAAAATAAATTTTTGGCTATTTGCTTTTTTGCGTCCGGCTTTTGCGCACGGAACGCAAAAAGTTTTACCAATTATTTTCCAACAAAATTTCCTTTGCTGCCATTTTGGATATTTGCTCTTCTCACATATATCTGTGTGTATATACATATGTGTATATGTGTGCAATATATAGTATTTCTAATAATTTTACATATCCGGCGACACGCATGCGAATTTCAGCAAAACACTTAAATCTTTTAGTAGCCAGAAGGGTGCTTCTTCTTTGCGTATTTATAATGAATATTTATCTACATATCTATATTTATAAACTACATATCGACAAATGTACATAGTTGTTATTTATTTTTAATTTTTTTTTTGTCGATTGTGCGGCTTTTATTAATTTCAGCATGTGGCAGTTAATGTTTGCCATGAGAAAAAACGTGTATGACAAATGAGTTATGAGCTATGAGTGAAATATAGATGTGAATTTGAGTTATGGTCTAGATTATGTTTATGGCATAGACAACTGGGTCAGACCGCAAATGGGACATTATATATTTTTGAGTGCAATGCATTTATTTTTTTCAATAAGCCACAAATCTGTATTTAAGCATTGCTAGTTAGTAGCTCTTGAAAATTAGAGTGTCAGAGAGAGAGCATTAGCCTTAAGTGGCACTGCTTGTTTGCAGTCACTAAATCTCGACTAGGGCTTTCAAAGCAGCGTTTCAGCAATTCAAAACTAATAAAGTAATTCAGTTTTCGAAACTATTTTAGGGCCAATCTCACGCCATTTGAGTTTGAAGTGTTTGAAGTGAATGCTTTTGATGCAATTGCAATCGAATGACTGCAATTTGTGAGCATTCGAACTCGCACTCAGCCATGCATCCGAGTGGACACATGAATCATTGAATGACATTGACCTCCCCTCCAGTTCCACTCACTGACAGAGTTGTTGCGCTTGACCAAAATGGACTATGACGAACTGAGTTTAACTTGCGCCACAATCATGAGTGTATTTTTGGATTATTCGAGTTTGACATGAATCAGCTCAATTCAGATAAGAGCTTTCCGCATAATAAAAATAATAATATGTGTTTACGAACTGCTTTTGAACAGAGGCTTATTGTCAACATTTTTTATTGATAACATTATAAATAGTCGGTGATAAAATGTTTGCCTTAATTCCATTTGAGGCAAATGAGAAGTGGATGAATTTGAGAAACATTCTATTTTGTTATTATTGTTTATCGCAGTGGGGCAGCCACAACAAAGCTTTGGTAATTGTTTAAGCGTGACAGCAATGTGCCAATGTGTAAATATTTTATTATGCCACACGGAATTTATTTCGTTGACATTTTCAAAACGGCACCAAAAACAACAAATTTATGTTTACTTTGGCATTACAAATGAGTTCAGCTGCTAATGGCGGAAAAGTGGGCGTGAATGGGTGCAGGTCGCAGCATTTAGTGGACCGACGGGGATGGGGACGTGGGTCTGTGAGCGATTTCAATACAAATGCGCAATTTCTATTTAAACAGCCGTTTCATTGGGTTGACTTGTGTCAATGCTGTGTCTCTCTGGCAGGGGCAAACTCACATTTTAAACCGATTCCATTTAAAAGCTGTACAATAATTGCGAGGAATTATTGAAAATATATAAAAAAATACATATAGACGAGTGTTATCCAGCAATTTAACGATTTTATAGTGCGGCTGCAGAGCATTGCATATTTTAATTGCTCTTTAAATTAAGGCTGTAAAATGCATAAAATGTTGCCCAGTCGTCAATTAGTGCATAAAATAATCACAATGCATGCTGACGTCAATTAAGACCACCATCAACTTGACAACATACAATGTTTTCGGGCTAACAACAACAACAACAACAACAACAACAACAACAACAACAGCAACAGCAATGCGAGCAATATCGCAGAGTAAAAGTCATTAGCAGCTACCAGCTTTTATTTGACCAATTTAGCTGGCGAACCAAAACTGGGATTGACTTCGAATCGGCCTCGTTTCAATAGTAAAAATATGTTCTACAAATAAATAAAATTGCTAACTGTCTATTTTAATTATAGCCATGCTATCAATTTGTCACTATTGCTATTGTCATAGTCGTACATACCCTGGCTTTGCTTTTGGTTAGGGTAAGCCACGGCAAATTTGTTGTAATTTGTGCCAAAATCAAGCAGCGTAAATTTAACAAGAGCTCGAAATGTTTGTCCAATGCACAAAATATATTATGGCTTAACTAGAAAAAAACAAATTCTGAAAATTTAGCAGAGCCAGCAACCAGATTTAAGTGCAGTCCCACAACTCCAATCAGCAATTCCCCGACCCGCATCCCCACGTTGCTGTCCTTGCTCGTCCCTTTTATTTGTTTGTCTGATTCAGTTTTACACTTTGCTGAAAAGGTGTCTGAGCCTGGGCTGAGCTGGCTGCCAGTCGTCTGCCTCTTGCTATCCACTAAGTCTCTCTGAGTCTTGGATCTTGACTGCATCCGCCAGCTGCACGGCTTGGCGCCTTTTGAACACTTCAAGCTCAATTGAATTTAGAATGGGCCACACTCGAGCCAGGTGCAGCAGCAAAACGCATCAGCACCAGCACCAGCACCAGCACCAGCACCAGCACCAGCAGCTGTTGCAAGTGCGTTAAAACTTTGCTGCCTCGTCGAAGTGGCACGTAATGAGCTGCCTTTGCCAGTACGCCAGCGATGCGAATGATGACGATGGATATACGGTGCATCATCAACAGCTGGAGCAGCCAACCACTTGTATCACCCAGACAACACAATAATATACACCTCTAATCCGAATCACGTCAGCTGATGTTGCACAAACAAATTGTTGTTTGCTAGTCGCAGCTTTTCTGGCTTATTAATGTGGCCAACAAGGTGCTATTACTGGTCGACTACTCTGTTCTACTCGTCGGTTGGTCATTAAGTAAAATGAACTCAAACTGGGCAACCGTTGATGGAAAGTCACATCAAAATAAGCTACTCAGCTGCTTAAATCGGATTAATTTATGATTTCTCGCTGGAGTTCTTATTATTATTGCGAGTGCCACGTCGAACGTCAAATGAAGTGGTCGTTGTGGCTACCGCTGTCCTTTACTAGACTTGTCTCGTTTCCTTTTTTCCTCGTCAGCGTTTTTCTTTTTCTTTGTTTTCTGGTTAAGCTTTATGCTGCCGGCTTTTCGTGGCCACAGGCACAGGCAGAGGCAGAGGCAGAGACAGACACTCAGACCGACAGACCGACAGACAGACGGGCAAACTCTCTCACATATTGCCACGTTTATATTTCATTATCAAGTCCAGGGTCGACTGGGCATGAAAAAGCGTCACACAAAAGCCCAAAGCCAACAAGCCAAGAGTCCACAGCACAGGCCAAAATAAAAGCGAAAGCCAAACTCAGCCAGGCCAAGAGTTCGCATTACACAGTCCACTGTCCTGGGCCGAGAGAGTAGAGAGCAGCTCAACGCGCCCTGGTTGACTTCATCTGTACAAATAATGGAGCCAAATAAGTATTACAAAAAGCGTAAATTCGCTATAGTACAAATTTCCTGGCCAACGACTGGCAACACAAACCAAAAAAAATAAAAAAGAAATAAATAAAAAAAGGAAGTATAAAAATTGGTACAACCAAATTTCAAAGAGCCACTGCTGAAAGGATGCATTCTCGGCTATTAGCCAACTTAAAGTCTAGACATGACGCTGCGCCGGCATGGTCGGGCTACTAACAAGCTACCGTCGGCATCCAAGGCAACCGACGAGCAGTTCCTCCTTTCAGCCTTCCTCCCCTCCCGCTGACTAGCTGGCACATGTGTCCCAGTCTCCAACTCGGATTCATATTCATTCAACTCTGCGTTTTGTGCATGCAAATCTGTTTTGCGTGTTTTTGTTTGTTTTGTCGTTGTTGGTTTTGCACAAGTTTCCACGGTTTTGCCCCCGTGCTCTGCTCTTACCCCAAGCCCGACCATTAATTATTTGACTCCTGTCTGGCGTTCTCGTCTGCTTCGGTGTTTGTCTTTGTCTCCAACTATGGAAATTCATAATTTTCAACTCGCTTTTTATGCCCTGCGCTCACGCAGAAAAGTAAACGGAGTTTATGAACCACATAGTAATCTAATCTATTTATGAACATCAACTCTCCCAGCTGTACTACAGGGTATTCAACAGTTGCACCGTATGCACCGTTATTTGCCTAAAGCTTTTTTTATTCACACCAGTCTCTTGTTAGCGCACCCACGTCTCTGTCGTTGATTTATGATGGCTTCCTTCCATTTCTTGCCCTGCCAAAAATTAAAACAAAAAAAATAAAATAATATGCAATCCAAATTCAGAGATTTTGCTTTGGGCTTTGTGTAATTGAATCTGCGTTCAAAGAGCGCCGGTTGCCCAGGCAGCAATTGTGAATTGAGCTTGGTTCAATTCGATTGAACTTGTGCATTTCTTTTCATATGCCAACACATGTGTGTGTGTACGTGTGTGTGTGTGTGTGTGTGTGTTGGTGTGTTTGACCACAAGAGATATGTGCAACCGCAATGCGCCACACGTCACAACTGCAATGTCAAGAGTTTGGTCTCAATTTAGTTTGACTTTTTATTAATTGCACAGCAATTGCAACAGCAGCAACAGCAGCAGCAGCAACAGCATCAGCAGCGGCAGCGGCAATAATAATAACAAATTACGCAATCAGCATAGAACATGACTCCCATTGTTCAATCAATTGTAAATCAGTTTTCACCGACCACACACAAGTACAGCTTTATGCTTTTAACCATTTGCATTGTTGTGGCAAATTTGTGTTGTGGTTTTTTTGGTTTTGGGCTCAAGTATCGCATCATCTATCTATGACAAATGCCAAGTGCGAAGGGGCAAGTAGCAAGTGGCAAGTGGCAAGTGCAGCGCCAGGAATTTTGTGCTCTAAGCGAGTAGAGTTCAAGCAGACGAGTAAGTGCTTCAAACTGACCGCAAAGTGTACTCGAAATGTTTTCTAGCCAATTGATAATTGCCAGTTATTTGTTTGCGTTCAGTGTCCGGTTCGGATTTAGGTTCAGATTGAAGCTCGCCTCGCTTGAATCACTTTGGCAATTAGCAGTGAAGCGTTAATTGACTAAAGAGCAGGTGAGATAACTGGAATTGCGTATTGCTCGACATCGATGCAATGGGCCAACTTCCTGTGATTCATCATTGGGGCAGCAGCGCTGTCAACGGCCAGTCACAAAGGCGTAATTGATAAAGTTAAGGCCACGTTCAGGTTGGATGCCGGCAAAAAGGATAACCCAACAGAGCAAAGCAGGAAGTGCCAGCTACATTGATCCTACAGCTACAGACAGTGATTAAGTGTCTCTGCATTGCATTTGATTGATTATCAATTTTTACCGTTTGTTCCACACAGTTGCTGTATCAGTTGCCAGTCGCCAGATGCCAGTTTGTTGCCAGTTGCCAGTTGGCAGTTGGCAGTTGCCAGTTGCCAGTTGGCTGTGTGCTTTAAGCTTTCTGTTTCATTGCAGTTGCACATTTTAAACGTGTGGGAAATTGATTCAACAATTTCATCAGCTGCACTGCCAGCTATATGCGCTGCTTGGTTTCCGCTTCCGCTCACTGGCAGCGAGAACGACACGAGAACCAAGCTGCATGCAACATGCAGCCAGTTGCTTGGTAGAGCACAGATAGAGAGAGTCAGAGAGAGAGAGAGAGCGAGAGAGTTGGTAGAGTTGCTTCCGTTTTGTTTTATGCTTGGACAGCAGAAAGAGCAGCCAACTGTAGATGAGCACTAGTCGTGTCGTGACACGAGAAGGCGACACGATAAGTGTGTCTTGAGATTATCGGTTAAATAAATATAGCATTTTTGTTGCAAATACTCATCTCAAATGTTAACCTTCTGGGAAGAAGAATAAGTTCAATGGTTAGACCACGAACAATTCTAACTCGTAATCACACTCATACTCACACTCACACTCAAGCTCAAGCTCAAGCTTATACTCGTAGTCATAGTCGAATTGCTATTCAATTGCACTTCATTGCACAATTGCTGGGGGCTGGCAGCATCAGACTCCAGTCCAGGATTCTCGAGCACGTCTTATTTAGATTTATCCCAGCTGCTACGCTTCAGTTGAGTTGTCCATATCATCTCTCTCCCCCTTCCTTCCTCTGTATATCTCTCTCGATATATGTATGTCTTTAATATATTATTGAATATTTTGTGGCCTGTGCCGGAAATAGTCCTAATGTCTGTGGCAGACTTCAACCCCACTTCCCATTCCTATTCCCATTCACATTCTAAATCCCATTCACAATCGGCATCCACATGCAAAAGTCACATAAATTTTTGGAGAGTGTGTGTGTCCTCGCCTAATCCTTGTGCTCCACATATTTTTCTCAATTGTTGTGTGGCTGGTGGCTGCTGCTGCTGCTGCACTTATACATATAAGGAAATATAGCTGCTGATGCTGTGGCTGCTTTTGGTCCTGCGGCTCCTTAAACTCGTTTAGCTTCAGCTCCAGCTTCAGCATTCGGTTTTCGTCTTTTTTCGCTATCTGCAGCCGTTTGTTGTCCTTGCTTTTAAGTTGCATGTCACTGCACATAAATCCCTCAGCTGAAAATGCTTGCTTCACTGCACACAAAATACACACACACACACACACACACACACACACACTTGCTCGCACACACTCACTCAGCAGATGTACGCTTGAGTTACGAGCGCTGATAGCAGCAGCAGTTGGCCTGGGTGGGTAGCAAAATTATTGGCCAAGCTCGACTCAACCTTAACTCGCTGCATTATGTGTGCCATAAATATTTATAAGTTCTAAGCGTAAAATGTGCACACTGAAAACCAGCAAACTGCAAACGTTTTGTAAACGTTAAAGCGCTTAACTTGCCCAAGATCCCCAGTCAAGACAGCCAATATAGTTCCCAGTACCAATGGCAGAGAGACCTCTCCATTAGTCAGCTAATGGCAGCAGTCTGCCGTAGATAGTTTTCTTGTTGTGGTTGCTCCTCCTCTTCTCCTTCTCCTCCACCTCCTCCTCCACCTCCTCCTCGTTTTTACCTGATATATGATTCAGTTTCTGTTTCAGTTTCAATTTCTACCTGGCACTTAAGCGTGTATTGTCTTTGATGATGTCCCAATCAAAATGTATTCAAAGTTCAAGCGAAGCAGCGATGAGTCATTTACCAAGAAAGGCATCCAAAATTGAACAAGTTTCATTTGATTAGGTTACATAAATCATTGCAGTGAAAAGGTTTTCAACTAATCGAAATAATTTGGATATCTATTTACAATGGTACTCGTAGCATAGATTCAAAGATTGATTTCAATGCATTTCGGCGTTGATTTAATTGTTGCTTACGGGATTTGGCAAGTCTCGGAAATGTGGCTAACAATGCTACATAAACGGAAACGGAAATTGTGCGCACGCTTATCGCAATGTATGTTTGCCCACGTGGGTGTGTGTGTGTGTTTGTGTGTAAAGCTGCGTGTGCTTAAAGGATATTTCAGCGCATTAAATTGCGTGCTGCGGCGTAATCGAAATAAATTATGAGCCCAACTTACGCTGCGGCCAGCGCCGGCTGGAGTTGCCGGAACAACTCCGGTGGGGTATTATATGGATATCCGGCTCTGAGCCACTGCCAGTCCGTTCGGACTTTTAGTGCCTTAGCGTGTGCTTGACCCTGTGATAGAGAGAGAGAGAGAGAGTGTTGGGGTCCTTCGGGCCGGACAGGAAACTTTATGAAAACTTACAGCTGCTGATTGTTTACACTGCTTTGGTTCAGGTTACCAGGTTTACTTGGCACAATATACTGGCTCAAAGATTAAGCTGACAAATTAGTTTGTCGGCCAATTATCAGAGAATTTAAGCAACAGCGATTAAGTATCAAGTGTGGCACTCGTCTGATAATTGATAGAAGGGGTTAGTGTCAATCAAGGTGCTCAGCCTGCAACTGAGCACTGCAATCTCCTGTCCATCTGTTTGTATATGTAGCTGTTGTGTTGTGGGCCAAGTCAATGATACAGTTGTTATTGTGTTGTGTGCGAGTGCATGTCCGACATGTTTCTGCCATATATAATCATTTTATTATTATGCCATTCTTATTTTATTTGCACTTTTTTATGGCAGTCTGTTGGGCCAGCGGGCACGTATTAGTTATAACGATATGTCATTGATTCTCAGTTAAGAGCAGACAGACGCCAGCCGCTTGTCCCGTTTGCCCCTTGACAGTCATTATGTTCCCTTGTCCTTCTGCTCGTCGTCGTCCTGTCTCCGCTTGTCCTGTGCGGCCCCTTCGTCATTGTCGTCCTTAGGTTCGTCGTCAAGCGCCTTTGGGCCATGATATATTATGGCCTGTCGCCTGTCTTGTTTATTTGCGTTATTTAGCAAAACGTGGCAACAGCAGTTGCTCGAGCTGGTACTGCTGCTGCTGCTGTTGCTGTTGCTGTTGGTCGCATTTTTATTGTTGTTGTTCATGGGGCATGGCGCATTTTTTTTATTGTTATGACGCATATTTTGTTACCCCCGGAAATTGAGACATTTTTTATTTTCGTTTATGTTTTTGTGATTTATTGTATTGGCCTCAGTCGCATGCATTTCAAATTGATTGAATATTTAGCAAAATGTCTTTTGGCATTGCCTTCTAAATTGTTTACAACCAGCGGAAACGAGACTGTCTTTCCGCATTTTTACTACAACACGGCGTCAATCGATTTTGCCAGATCCCCTCAAAAAAGAAAAAGTAAATTTCGTTAATCAACACGAACGACTTAATCCAAATTGAATGAACTCGACGCCAAAGCGGATCAGATGCGTTTTAAAAGCAACAAGAAAAAAGAAAAAAGAAAAAGAAGCTTTGCTAAAAGAAAAACATCAACGAAAATTTACACATTTTTCGCATTTTTGCGCCCCAAAACATTTGCCAATAGATGATGACTACGCAGCAACAAGCCAAATCGGCTCAAGGCCCAGGTGGGCCCAAAAGGCCTAAAAAGCGAAAATTGAAAAACGGAGCAGCAGCTGCCACGGCCATAATAAAGCCAAAGCCAAAAGTCCAACAAAAAAAGAGAGAAAAAAGAAGGAAATACCAATGTGAGTGAGTCAATCGAGACTATCGAAGGCAGGCAGCCAGACACCATGTGTGTGTGTGTGTGTGTGTGCAGAGGCGTGCCAATTGCCACGGTCGGAGCTCAGCCACGCTTGAGGTGATAATGTAATAAGCACTTTTTATGACCCGACAGGATTTAGACCTAAAAATTCCATCCACACATAACGGACCTGAACTGCTTCTGCCTCATGCTGCCGCATGCGGCATGCTTCGCATTGTATTATCCGTCTGCAAAAGTTGGCAGCTTCATGTTCGAGCTAAGTCCATAGCAAATTCCAAATGTTCGCTTTCGGTTTTTTATGTTTTTGGTTAGAAGGATTTAGATTTTAGCCAGCAGTTGTTTTTGCCCCACTGAGCATATTGTTTTGGTCAGAAGCCAGCATGGCCCAATATCAACTGCTAATTGGTAGCATTCAATGCTGTCAGCCCCGAACACTCAGCAGATTTTATGAGCTAATGGTTGCTGTTCTATAAAATTCAGAGAATATCTTAACACATATTTCAATTTAAAAATCAATTTAATCAACTCAACTCAAAGCAACAAAAATGGTTAATCTTGTATTAAACACACAAAAAGAGTCTGTCTGAAATGATTAAGGATGGACAGCGATGTCATTAATTAATATAAAATTAAATACAGTAAAGGAAAATTACCTTGCCATGTCATTTGCCATTAAAAGAAAGAGCTCATCGCTGCAGGGATGGGGGAGGAAAAAGGTACAATCCACAATCCAGTGTAGCCTTAAGTGCGCGCATCAAATTGAAAAATGTCAATGATAGAGAATGGAAAATCACAGAACAATAGCAAGGGCAACAGCGGCGGTATTGCGATTGAAAATGAAAATCAGAATCAGAATGAGAATGAGAATGAGAAGGAAAATAGGGTCGAGGTGGACAGGTAAGCATTCTGGTAAGATATGTAAGTGTGCCTGCCGCCCACGTCCAGTCTGTTGTCTGTCGTCTGCTGGCTGTTGCTGCTGCTGCCGCTGTTGCTGACTGGGTCCGAGCTGCATTGACAATCGACAAATGGGTAAAGATAATGCAGAACATTAATATTGCAACCAGCAATTTGTCAGCCAGTTGCGACGTGCAAGGAGCACAACTTGTGCCAGTTGCAGTTGCAGAGTTTCTGCTTGAAAAATGCCAAATGCAGTTCAAATATTGTGTCTGGCAAATGGTACAGCTGCTCTTGGCTCTAATTCAGGCTTTGCCTCCCGGACAGCAATTGGTCGTGTGTTGCCGTTTGTCCTTGTGTCCCATCTGTGGAGAGCAGTGTCAGTGTCTCTTCTAAACGTTGCTATCATCAATTAATTTACCATTTGTGGGCTATCCGCATTTTCACATTTTCCCATTTCCACAGACTCCACACATCTCGCACAAAATGCTCATTGATGGTCAGCGCGTGGGCTTGGCATACTTTTATTTACGTATTTTTTCTATTTTTCTTTCTACTACTTTTATTTTTCCATTTGCTGTCCCAGTGCTGCATTCAGTATCCAGCATCCAGCATTTTGTAGCTGGAGTGTGTCGTAAATTGCATTCGTTGCCAACTTGTTGAAAGGCTGTTCAAGAAAATCGCGCTGCAACAGTGTGTGTATGTGTGTGTGTGTGTGTGTGTGTGTGAGCAACTTAAATGCTTTTCAGTGTTTTGCCAATGCGTCGTGCACTCGGGGAAATGGAGACTGCTGCTGAGTGCGAAACGTGGTCCTACTCAATGGAGGAGTCAACGTTTAATGCTCACAATTTAGCTTTTAATTAGATCGACAAATTTGTTTTCGAAACCATTTTGTGCGCTCGTGCAGGTCAGCAGCAGCGCATACAAATTTCCCATTTCCCTTGCCCACTGGTCAACCCACCACTTGAATCAGCTTTTTTTCGTTTGCGGCATTTTTGCCCGCTTCCGGTCGGAATTAGAGTGCTTACGGTTTTTCATTTTAATTGTTTTGTAGGGCAAACGAAGTGTTTTCTGTTTCTTTTTATGTTGTACTCTTGTTTTCTTTTTTTTCCGAGCTGATTTATTTATTTCTATTTGGCGTATTTTATTTTTACCAAAACCCCAAGCAAAGCAATTGCGGTCGCCTCTGCTCAGCTGCTGCGCCCATTCACTCTCACCCCGCCCCTCGCCCCCCGCCACCCACTCGTGTCATCACCCCTTCCCCGTTTGGCCTCTATTGCTGCCGCTGTCTGCGTGCCATGCTCTAGTTTTCTATTTTTGCTGTCCGCCGTAATGGCAACCTTAATCACGTAATGATTTTGAGTGAGTGAGCGGCAAGCGGGTGTCCGATTCTTGGCCAACATTGCTGTTGCTCCTGCTGTTGTCGATGTTGTTGTTGCTGCGGCTGCTGCTGCTGTTGCTGCTGCTGCTGTTTTTATTGCTATTGTATGATTGTTGTTGCATTGCGTTTCTTCATTTTGTATTTTGCAATTGGCACAAATCTTGCGCTCAGCGCTAATGGCTATATTGTGTGGCGCTAATTGAAATTGCATTTCTTAAAGTTAAATATTTAATTGAGAGCCGACTGCAGTTTGAAGCGCTTTAAGTGAGCTCTTGAACAAGTTTTTAATAAACTCAAATGTGAAGAATTGAAAAATCATCATTAATATCTTAATCTATGTATAAAATAGGAAATTCGTTACATTGTCAACACATTATTAAAAGAGCAAATACTAAATGTGTGTCGTGTATTTTTGTAGTTTTTCCTCCATTTAAAGCAACTTCGTTTAACATGCCACATGTCCAATGCCCAATTGGGTTGTGCAAAGTGTTGCTGCCTCGTTTTTGTTGCTTAGCAACGCAAATTTTATTATAGCCTACTGCATAGTTGTTGATCGGCATTGGTATATCGGTGTAGCAAGCGGGTCCTTTGTCTTTCATGTGGAGTCCCATGAGAGGTGCGTCAAGCGGCACAATTGCAGTCCCAGCTCATTGACAATGAGACAATGTGTCTGTCCCCAATGACGACAATGGCAACGGCAACGGCAACAACCAAGACAGAAGACCAAATGAAATTGCTGCTATATTCCTGCTTAGGATTCGCCACACGAAGCGTCGCCGAATCCTAATTGCATTTGTCTGATTGCAGCTCCCGATAACTGCCACAATCGGTCTCTGCACCTGGGTCTGTATCTGTCCCGGCCTCTGAATGTGAATCTGGGCATATGCAACAGAGGCCTACCACTGCATTCAACGCTTCGTTGATGTTGATTCATTAAAAAGGAGCGAATGTGAGTGGAGTGATGGGATCGATTGGATTAAGTGGGTGGGTGGGGGTGGCTGGTGGTTATGGAAAGCCCTATTGTCTTATGACAGCGAACATGTAAATGCCATTTACAGTTGTTGTTGCCATCGCTGTTGTTGCTGTTTTGGGCATTGTCTTTTCAGCGTAGGAGGATGTTGTGCTCGTCTTTGCCTCAATTGAAATTCCGTTTAATGTAATTTGATTGCCATCATTCATATCTGTCTCTCTGTCTCGCTGTCTCGCGGTCTCTCCCTCTGTCCGATTGTCTGGCACCCTCTCAGATAAGAGACGGACAGCTGAACCAGCTCTGATGCTCGAAGGCTGGCTGGCTGGCTGTGAGACTGCAGCTGAGATTGCGCTTACACGATTTCATGGCTGTCAGAATTTCGTTTGCACGCTGCCTGCTGATTGATGGATTGTTTAATGGCAGTGGTGTGTTATATTTCTCTGTTTGCCACAGCATTCGCTAGTCCATCTCGCCATAAATACAATATATATATATACATATATACATACATACATCTATCTACCTACGTCGACTATGAAGATGTTAAGGAATTTTCACAGCATCTGAAGCTTTTTGTAGCTGCACCAAATGAAAACATCAAACAGAAATGCATATTTGAAAGAAAAAAAACCGAATATGAGACTGGACCAAGCGGCATGCAACCGACGTTTCCTGCTGGCAGAGTTTATTTTAGCTTACAGAAACTCAGGCCTGGCCCAATTTCTAGCCCGCTGACACAGTGAATCCAAGCAAACAAACAAACAAAGAGACAAACAAACAGTGCTGTGCATTAGTTGCATACACAAATGCGTTGCAGTTGCAAGTAGCAGGTTGCAGATACTTTATTGCCGGGATTCACATTTCGACACGTACAAAACGACTGCATCGTGTGGATGGAGCTGTCTGTCTCTCGTTTCCAGACCTCTGGGCAAGCAAATGTAAACAACGAGACACATGTGCGCCTTGCCATCTGTCCATATGTGTCTCAGGTGTGTGTGTGTGTGTGTGTGTGGATGTGTGTGTGTCTGGAAAAACTCCGCTTCGCAGGTAGACGTTAATAGGTTTCCCAACACCCGGACACGCACATGTTGATGTTTGCGAGGACCAGCAGTAATTGCTTTAGTTTGCCAACTTCTTGCACTTAGGTTTATGAGAATATCCCACACCAGTTCACTCTTTCGCTCTCCTTCTATCGCTCTTTCTTTCTCTCTGTCTCTCTCTAAGGAATGGCCACTTAATCACCTAATTCGGTGAATAGACCTTTCCACATGTGCTCAGCAATTAGCCAATGCATGTGTACGGCTTATAAAGCATGCTGTCATCAAAAACTCAAAATGTATTTCTCATAAAGCAGAGAGAATTGTGGACTTTGTGATGGAAGCAGCTCGTCATATCTTCTGCTTGCTTCATTAGAAAAATAATAAAATAAAAAGAGAAGCAGCAAAATAATCATAATAATTTATGCATGCTTTTTACACAACACACAAAGGGTAAACTGTACACGGGGGACCCATGGATAACCGCATGCGATGACAGTCGGTGACGACGACGACGACGTCGACGTCGACGGGGACGACACTAATTAAACATTTTTGCCCAACACCCCCAATGTGACAAGGACGCGAGTAACGAAATGAAATTGAAAAGGTTGAGCTGCGGTCGTGAGGCGCTTCGCTAGTAGCCAGTCAAAATCCGTATAATTCCCAAAATAACGGTGTTCACCTTGCAACCTTTCAACCTTTCGACCGAGCCAGCGACCGACCGAGGTCGACCTTGTCGACGAAGAGCGAGAACCATTCAAAAACAGTGACGCCCGACCACCCATTGATGATGTTGTTAATGGAAAAATCTCAACATCCTTTCAAAACAGCCAGCACACACCCACACACACACACAGATACACACCACCCCACATACACACACACACACACACACAAATACACACACAAAACAATGGCGCGTAATTTGACGAAATTTACATTCCTTAATTAATCTTGTTTGCGTTGCGGCAGTTGCCTGTTGTTGACTCGCTAACTCACTCTGCATGCCACACCTCCCATCTCCCATCTCCCATCTCCCACTTGCAATATCACTCGCTCTCTGGTGTATTGTGTGTGTGTGTGTGTGTGTGTGCTTTTGCAGTCAGCCAGGCGCTTTGGCAATATTTACTGCCTGCGTCGCAACCCGTACTGCTAATACCCCTCGGCAGCAGCAGCAACTCTAATGACTTTCAACGCACAAGATGCTGAAGCCATTTTGAAGCAGCTGCTGTGAGGGGCAGGGGGTGGGTGGCAGGTAATAAGTGGAAATGCTGCCATCCTGACGGTTGGCACTTTGGCGCGTCTTGTGTCTTATTAACCCATATCCTGCTGGTATCCTGTGTCGCAGCCATTTTGCCTAATGAACCCTTCTCCCAGTTACACATTACCTGTGCCCCTGCCACAGGCAATCTTTAACTGTTTCTGTCGTTGACTATGTGTGTGTGTGTGTGTGTGTCTGCTGGTGGCAGCAGCGCAATTCCTTGACTCGACCCGGACTCAAATCGACTTGGTTTAATCAAGAAATTTAACGCCCGACGACATGTGAGAATTATTGAAATT
Organism: Drosophila planitibia; assembly: GCA_035043785.1. NCBI lineage: Eukaryota > Metazoa > Arthropoda > Insecta > Diptera > Drosophilidae > Drosophila > Drosophila planitibia. Next base: position 3,308,314 of record JAWNMS010000051.1, read on the forward strand.
TTAGTTGCAATTGTGAACATGAGACAAACTAATCGCAACGTGAGCAAAATCTTAACAGTTCCAGTTAAAGAAAGCGTCTCAGCAATTGCTTGAAACTGCTTAAGAGCGAGCAATACACTGAGCGAAAATGGCAAGTTGAACAAAAAGAAACTATCAACAAACTATCAAGCGATTTCACAGAGATGTTTCGGACATTAAATAATTATTATTGCATTAAATATGCTTTCAATTATAATCTTTAATAAATGTTATTCAGTGTATGATTTCTCTCAGTGTAGAGTTTCATTCCATTTCCGCAACAGTTTCGCACAAATGTTTGCTTGTGTTGTTGGACAGCGATCAGTTTTCAGCCAGCGCCTCCCGGGGCAATTGTCATTTTTCAGTCACTCGCAAATGGTTATTCATGAATGTATTCGCTTAACAGGCTGTGCCGCTGCTCAGCGATATTTGAGTGTGCCACACATGCGCAGCTGTCAGCTGCCCCTCCCTCTCTCTCTTTCAGCGACTCCAATAGCACTGCTAAGATAAATGATCTGCAGTTGCCGTTGCTCGATCCACTTGGGAGGAGCTGCTGTTGAGCGCCCACGCAGCACATTGAATGACCATAGGCGAGAACTTTAGATCGGGATCGGGTTTGGGATGGCAGTGCTACAGACATGACAGCCTGCCACATGGCTACTGACTGCTGACTGCTGGCTGTTGGCTGTTGGGGCCAGTCCATGGCCACAATAATTTCATTGTGCAAAGTTTTTCCATTACGAGTTATGAATATGCAACATTTATATAAATTGCCATATTTATTGTGTGTGCTTGTGTGTGTAACTGCAACTGTTATTTCACCAAATAAAAAAAAATAAAAATAAAAAATACTAAAAATAAAACAGAAATAAAAACAACTTGCAACTTGTCCGCTTGTCCGCTTGCCCAGCGAGCGCTTTGTGCAACTTGATTGCAATCATAATTTATAAATGTTGCCGACAGTTTGGTTTCCCTCCAATGTGGCTCGTTGCTCGTGTTGTTATTATTGTTGCAACCGTTGCAGTGTGGAGCTCTGTCAATGTTGCCAGCATTGAACTTTGTGTGCAACTGCTTCGATTCGCTTACTGACTGCTGCTGCTTGGTGTTCCTTCTTTTTCATTTTTATTTGGTTTACTTCGTCATTTTTTCTGTGGCTAATAAATAAATAATTTTTGTGATGCTCTTTCCGGTCAGCTGTTGAGTCATACAAAAAAAATGATTAAAAGTGGTAAACCACTTCCCAAGTTGGACATGAAGCGGGGGCTAAGGCCAAGGCGAAAGCCATTAGCGTAAGATTCGGCAACTTTGTCACTTGTAATTGATGAGTTGGCCAAGGAAATTGAATATGAATACTCGAGTGTTACGAGTATTATCCCTTCGAACTGCGAGATAGCACTTAAATTAAAACCAGTTTAAGAGTTGCAGCACTCCATTTGTAGCCACCGACCAAAGGAACTTCCAACATTGTATTTGTATTTACTTTGCCGCATTAACAGCTCGCTGAGTTTGATTGTTTTCGTTTGCTGGCGCTATTTTATAGACTTTAACGGAGGGTTGAGGGTGGACAGGCGCAGTCTCTTCATTTGCCAAGTCTGCAACTGCAACAATGTTTTATTTTTTGTTTCCAGCTTGTTGCCCGCTTTTGCTGCAGTTTGGTCAAGTGCTGCGGCCACCATTTGTTGTGGCAGTGCAGAAAACCGCAGTGGCTTTGGGTGATTTAGAGCGGATAACAAAGGGAACAGATATATGGAGGGGTATAAAGAGATAGTGAGAGAGAGAGAGAGAGAGGGAGAGAGATAAAAAAAAGGGAGAGTGGTCTACATGGGAGGGTTGGTTGGGTTGCGCATGGGGCGTATGAGTGATGACCATGCATATTCATATACATTGAGATTCATTGTATTTGGTCTGCATTTCCGCAGTATTTTGTATCCCGACTCTGAACTGCTTTCAACTAGAGACTCGCAGCTCTTGAGCGTTGTTCGTTCTACTTACGAGCATTTCGCATTTGTTTGTCGACTATTCGGTTTCTGCTTTTTATGGCACATAGTCTGCAGATTGCATTGGGTGGGCACTGGGGTGTTGGCAGTGGGGAATGGGGATGCATGAGTAAAGAGTTAAGATAAACAATGTGAAAGGATGCCCGAAACTGTTGCCTGGCAAATGGAGTTGTGGTTTCTGTTAGGTTATGTTGCCTTTAAACTGATTTATTTTCAATTAAGCAACATCATAACTTGGAGAACAACATGGCAAGTATTGCTCCCTCTCTCTCTCTCTATCTCTCTCTTTCTTTATTTGCATGTCTCTCTTGCTCCTTTGGCACTTGGCTTTGCTTTTTGTTTGGCCTAAATTTACGCCACAAATTCAATTTATTTTAGATACACCTAATCCACAAAAGTAAACTTGATTTATCAACATAAATATTTTGCATACTTCACTCTGCAAAGTGTGTGAGTGTGCGTATGTGTGTGTGCATGAGTGTGTGCATGTGTGTGTGGGAGCCTTCTCTCTGGAGTGCATAGCTTATGGCAGGTCTAGTCTGCGCTTTATACCTTGGCAACTATGGTTGAAGAGTGTTAAAGGATATGTTTGGCTTAGGCAAGTGTGTGAAATTGACAAATGTGGGCGGAGTGGGCAGAGCAACTGCCAACCACATTAGCTAGTTCAGTTGGTTCACATCCTCTTTGGCTTGCAGGGTATACCCAGGTCGAACTTGCTATGATTTGTTATGTTATTGCTGTTGGCTGCTAAGTGAATTTGAATTTGAATGCACTTGAACGGATTAGTTAACTTGATTACGAGCATTTTGCTGTCAGCCCATTAAATTTAATTTGCTATATGGATTTGCTGAAAGTGCCCTAGACATTTGCAAACAATGTTTTTGCCCATTGTCTTGAGGGTCGGGCAAATAGAGTTTTAAATTAAATATCCAGTGACAGCAGTAATGGAAATATTTTCAAGTCCAGTTAAGGCCAGTGCCGAAGGATGCGTTGGCCAAGACATGATAGTTCCGAGTCGACTGCAAAGTAAATGCTTAATATTTGCATGGCCCGTCAAGTGCTCAAATAATGCAGTTAAAATATTTTAACAGCATTTGCTTGCTGCTTTTGCAAAATGAAAATGTCGGCCGAGTGTGTTTTATACTTATCAGCAGCTGGGATTAGAGTTTGTCCGACAGCTTGGGGAGCTGCAGACAGTTTTCCCAACAGCAAACACACACACACACACACACACACACATACGCACACAGGAGCTGTTGTAGTATAAATCATCATTTGCCCGACCGTTGTAATGTGCTCGGATGGGGCGCAATAATGTCCTGGCTGGCCTCCAAATTGCGGAAGAGGACAACAGCAGCACGTCAGGGCAGCGGGAGACTGGAATGGGACTGTGGGAATTGGAGCACTAGCCGCATAATGGGTTAGCTGCGACTCGCCTAATATTAATGTGGACATGTTGGCCAAAAGGTTTATGATAATTTAGTTGGCTTACTTGCCTCTTCTGGCCTTAGACCTTCACCGCCTGCGCTCAGCGCCCAACTGTGTGTTTGATGCAATCGAAAACCGCGAACACACTCGTAAGTCATTGAAAAACAAATGCCTTGTCAATTGGCGGCTGGCCACAAATGCTATAAAGCTGACAAATGTCTAACAAGCGCACCGCAGTAACAGCACCGAGCAGAGTCAAACAGAGCCATAGACAGGGCCATCGAATCAAGCGGCCAGACGGGCGGGCTAGAATGGGACAGGCGAGGGGGAGTTGTTGATCACAGGTACTCATAAAACTGTCCAAATGTCAATACTCCAATGCCACATACAGTGACACACACACACACACACACAGACACACACAAATTGACAGTGCTCCACGAGCATATCCAAATCCGAGCGCACTTTTGTGACATGCAATTTGCACGCAAACAGAAAAAATAGCTGTGTCCACTTGGATAGTTCGCTGTATTTATACCCTGGAATTCAAAGCTGGGCAATAGAATTCAGTTTAGTTTCAAATCTTCAACTGTGCGCGTGGTTCTAAAGCAGCTCATTAGTTAGCATATTAACTTTAGTGTCTTTATTTAGTATTATTATAATTTATTTCATATGGCTTGGCATATGCATTGGTGTCTGCCACAAAAGGGTACACAACATTTGTGGCAAACCAATAAAAACAAAGTTCGATGTAGCGCATACTTTGATTGTCTCCCCCCCTCTCTCTCCATCTATCTGCCTCCACCTCAGTACTCGACCAATTTCGAAAAATGTTCGACAGTCGCAACAATGCCGTGCAACGAGCAACTAGAAACGAGAAAGTAACAAGAAAATGAACATGTCAACAGCAACCATTGAAAGGACGGGCGATTTTGCTTCAATTTTTGGGTTGCTGCCGTTTGGCGTTTGGTTCTGGTTCTGGTTCAGGTTCTGATGCGGACCCCGCTGCTGGTTGTGGTTCAGGCTCGTTTGGGGATCAGGTTTTGGTTTTTGGTTTTTCGGGGCGCCACATTTTTAGCAACTTTGTAAATATTACAAAATTTAGGTGTCTCGCTTGGCGAGCACGTCAATGAAATATTTATGAAGCCTCTGCACAAATACATATATAACATATATGTGTGTGGCTCTGTGTGTGTGTGTGTGTGTGTATGTTTGCATATTTGTTTTTGCAATGCGGCGCAGTTTCGTGTAAATATATAAAGCCAGCCAAAGTCGACAGACGACGACGGACAGGAGACGACGGAGGCGACTGACTGAGCTGAAAGTCTGATAAACAGACAATTTGGCAAAGTGGATACGTGCATGGCGCGTATAATTTTGGGGCGCACACCTGAGCCAAGGCACGTGGCAAGGGGCACAAGTCGAGCCTAGACGCTAGCTAAGTGCAACAGGAGCCACAGCCATTTGGCCCGCATTTGCGGTCTCTCATCTGCCTGTGTATTGTTGTGTATGTGTATTGATGTGTGAGGATGTATCAGTTGTTTCATTTACCCAACAACCGACGGACTTTAATTTAAGCGTTTCCACAAATTTCATAAATTGAATGCAAGATGTTGCAAATAGGTAAATGAGAAACGGGAACTCAGTTAGGCATATGTATTCTAGTCTATTCTATTTTGACGTTGTCTAACATACAGCAACTTCTTGCAATGCACAAATTATGTTTCCTTGCTGCAAACCTCAACACCGCCTCCCCCGCTGACTCCTCCTCCAGCAGCCGGGCATCGCATGAGAAATGCAAACGAAATGCAGCGTCTGGTTGGAAATTTTACGATTTAATCGTCGGCAAATTTATGGCTTTCGGTGCGCACAATTTCCCAGCAGACGTGGCGGCAAATAAATAAATGGAAAAAACAACACACACACACACACAAAAAGCGCCTATAAGCTAAACTTGGCCGACAGCAGATGTAGTTGTTGTTGTTGTTGATATTTAAAAAAGAATGAAAAGAAAACTGGCCCAAATGGGGCCACTGGACTATTTTGGCTGCAAATTGAGATTGGGCATTCATAATTCTTGCAGGCACCACATAATAAATTCATTTACTCTGACTTGTTAGCTGCTTTTTATATTTTTCATATTTTTTTTTGTTTTTATTTTTTTTTGTAAGTGGCTCGCTCGACTCTTGGTCAGGCCAAGCGCTTGATTTATGTGAGAGCACAAAATTAAATTGCTGTTGGCAATTGTCAACTGGCGATGACAACTTTCGATCTGAAAACAACAACAATTGTTTGAGTCTGCCTCTGTCTCTGTCTGCTGATTGATTGGCTGATTAACTGTGATTCTTTGCTGTCCAATTGCAGGTCAATGCGGGCAGCCTTTCCGAGCAGGCTGGCATGCAGCCAGGAGATGCGGTCATCAAGATCAACGACGTTGATGTCTTCAGTTTGCGCCACAAGGATGCCCAGGACATTGTGGTGCGTTCTGGCAATAACTTTGTCGTCACAGTGCAACGGTAAGTGCTCCCCCAAATTGTTGCTAATATCAATCCATTACAGCAACTATCCCTCTATATATCTCCCTCTATCTCTCTCTCTCTCTCTCTCTCTCTGTGCAGTGGCGGCTCCACCTGGCGTCCACATGTGACGCCAACTGGCAACATGCCCCAGGCCAACTCACCTTATTTGCAGACAGTGACGAAAACTTCTCTGGCTCACCAGCAACAGGATAGCCAGCACATTGGCTGTGGCTACAACAACTCGGCTCGTCCATTTGTAAGTCAACTAATTTGCAATCACAAACACCCACACTCACACACACACACACAGACACACACACACGCATGGTTGGCGGAATGTGTGTGGCATACATTTGTGGGGCAACAACAATCATTTATAAAATTTTATAAACTCTCAACTGGTTGACCAAAAACTTAAAAGTTCTTGAGGCACGTTTTTACAAGCTGGCATTAGTCCGTACTCCGCCCACAATTACAACTGACACTGACGTGCTGATGACCAATGATGTTGATAGTTGGTCTCCAGGGGAAAAGCTCCTCTGATGACACATTCCCTTTAATTGTGTGTGTGTGTATGTGTGTGTGGGTTTATATATATATGTGTGTGTTTCATTGTTGTTGTCTGTGGCTTTTCATATTCATTCATTTCATTTTCGGTAGGAGTAGGAACTTGTCTGTTTTCTATGAGTTGACAACATTTGCATTTATACGATGTCTGCTTTTCCGTCAGTCCCTCTGTCCCTCGATCCCTCTATGTGTCTGTCTGCTTGTCTGTCTGTCTATTTGTCAGACTGTTTGTGCGTAGTTTTGAAAAGTGTCAGAATGAGTAATGAATATGAGTGCTGGGATTATTTGCTGGCAAGAATTAATGTGCAAAGGGCTCACATTCACATTTACATTCACACACACACACACACACACACACATACCTATTCAAACTCACACTCACACACACACCCACACATGTGCCATGCATAATAATATCTCTGTTTGTGTTTGATATGCATACATTTGCGTACATTTTATTGTTATGAATTTGTATAATAATATTAAGTCCTGTCACAGAGCAGCTACCCAAAACATAAACAGAAATTGATTTTCTACGATTTATCTGGCAAAAATTCATTTTCACATTTTCATCTTTTCTATTTCTATTTCAATCGCGTTCTCTCGCTCTCTCTCTCTCTTTCTGTTTGGATCTGAACCTGGACATGGACATGGACCTGGACAGGCCAACGGCGGCGGCGATGGCGGCGTGAAGAGCATCGTCAATAAACAATACAACACCCCGGTTGGCATTTACAGCGATGAATCTATTGCGGAAACACTCTCCGCCCAGGCGGAGGTTTTGGCTGGCGGTGTACTCGGGTAAGTTATTCAATATTCCCACACTGACTCGACAAGCGTTGTGAAAGCAACCACAGAATACCAGAAAACGTCATTTGGGTATCGCCTAACGAGTCTTAGTTGCCCTTACGCATAAAAAATGAACATTTTTCTGCTGATCTGAGCTATGGCCTGCATCTAAAGGCATTTCCAAGCCATACACTGTTTTTCCTCGACTTGTGAATCTAATTTTAAAACGGTTATGCCCTGACAATAGGGGATACAAAGATAAGAATTGTGGGGAATGTGGCGCTGTTGCCGTGACAGGCGAATGCCACAAAACTTTTACTTTAAAATTTGTTTTGCTTATTTCTGCGCTGGCTGCTGGCTTCATTTTATTGCTCCTGTGCCTCCTTTGGCAGGCAAAAAAAATAAAAGAAATACAGAAAAAAAAATAACTGGAAGGTGTCCTGCAACGACCGCACGAACGACCGCCGGGCCACCTTAGTGCCTGAGGCCGAGTGCAATTCAACCCAACGATAGAAGGTCTGTTCTATCTCTCCTATCTTCCGCTCGTCCCAGCACTTCCCGCTGGTCGGCCAAGTGTATTCTGTGTTTTCAGATGTGCCAGTTGTCCAGTTAGGGCTGTTTTTACAAACGCACGCGTGGGATTTGCACGCTTTCTGCACTTAATTTCTTTGGGGGCATATTTTCATGCTCTTACAGAGGCCATTTTTATTTTGTAGAGCAGTGAGGGAGATATCTGTTTAACCTAATAAAATAGATATCTATTTGTTTCTGTAAGTAGTACATATGTCCGAATATCATAACTGCCATAGAAAGTATCGTTGGCAAGACTATTTTTTTTATGAGCACCTTCCTTAATTATTTTTTTTAAAAGTAAATGATAAAAATTCACAACTACACTAATAAATATATGGAAGGGTATAAAGTCATCGGCGTGCCCATTTTTTTTTTTTTTTGTTTTTTGTTATCTTGAACCGCCTGGCTGTGGCCAACGTGTCGTATGCGCAACAATGTTAGCCGCACTCATTTTTCACAGCATACTTTTGCGCGCGGTGTGGCTCGAATGGTCACATCTGAAAGTATGCAATGGAAAGTGCAAAAGTGTGTTATCTACCAAACTAGCCTAGTTACCAGTATCGCATGCTCAATTTCTATTTGTTCTTTTTTGCTTGCAGCGTCAACTTTAAGAAGAACGAGAAGGAATACCAGGGCGATCGCTCTGAGGTGCTGAAGTTCCTGCGCGAGGAGGAGACTGGACAGTCGACCCCAGGTAACCCACCCAACTATGAACTGGCCCGGTTGCTACTCATTCTAAACGAGGGCGCCAATCCGTTTCTATGCGACACTTTGACTGATTAGCTTAGATGAGTTTATCCAAATAGACTTACTGTGGGCGGGTGGGGTGTAATATTACTCATACAAAGTGGGACGGGCTGCCAACTGATCGTGTTGCGCAGTTGCTTTTTTTGCTTTTTGGCCTTTGGTTTATAAATAGTATTTACAGCAGCGATTACTTTTTTTAAAACATACAGCAGAGACCTTGAAATATATTCTATTTGCATCAGTCGAGCCCTTAGCTTTTGTATTAACTTGTATATTCTTTAATATATTTGTATATTTGCTTTATCTTTTTATTTATTTTTTGTATACATCTGTTTTATATGTGACAAACAAAGACAAAAACAAAGAAATGGACTTTCGTTTTCTTTATCTAAAATCGCATTTCTAAGGCAGCCCACACAACATATATAATATTTCCAAAACAGTTTCTCAATCATCTCTACCTACTTCGTCTACAAACATACAAATAAAATTATATATATATATATATATATATGCATATAGTCAGTAGATATTGTATTATAATTAGTTATTAGGCAAATGCAAAGCAATCTGCAAAGGACACACATTTCTCAATATTCAAAAACACTCTTGAATTAGGAACACTTGTAAATGATTTCAATTTGATTACTCTGTAGTTGAAAAAACAAATGTCAAATTGTATTAGGAAATGAATGTTGCTTGCATTTCCCACAACACTTTTCTCTTTATGTCTAACTCATGTTTGTGTTTCGACTCTTTTCCATGCGTATTACCCACATTTAACCCAACAACAAACAAACAAACAACCAATACAAAATGGCTGCTCATCAAACACTGTTAACAGCATTCAACAACAACAACAACTATGAGCATGATGCACCCCAGCAACAACAGCATCAGCAGCAGCAATACCATCAACAGCAGCAACACCAACACCAACATCAACACCAACAACAGCAACAACATCAACACCAACACTATCCCCAACAACAACAACAACAACAACATCAACTATCAAACAACAACGCCACTCGCCATGTTACTGCGCCCATCAATACACCAAAGCCCCCAAGCACCGGCGGACTGCCAACTGGGCAAAACATTTGCACTGAATGCGAACGTCTCATTACGTAAGTGGTCCACGATGTTTCGTAACGATTAAAACGTAAAAATTTGCATTTTTGCACTAACAAGAACAATAACTATAATCGTAAAAGTCACATTGTCATTAACACAAACATTAACATTAACAGTCGCAGCATTTAAAATGCTGTCGACTGGCATTAGGGTCAATTAATTTCATACTATTGAATGGACTTAAGTTGGTAATGAGGATTGGGGGTTGATGAAGACTAGCAGTTGCTGGGGATTACTGAGATCGAGGGCTACACTTAACTAGCAACATAGCAACATACTTGTCAAAGGCTGTGTAAACTGATTGAACTTTTGTGCTGTCAACAACAATTTCGGTGTAGAGCCGCACAGTCCGGCCAACTTCTACTGGACGCAGAGCCATGCGATTGGCGGCAACGAGCGACGCACGCCTCTGCCCCACAACCAATTTCAGTCGCCGTCGCAGTTGCAGACAGGTGGCCAGGATGAGCGCATCGGCATCAATTTGCAGCAAAATACATTGGCGCCGGCGGCCACTCACAGGCCCAGCCTGCCAGTTGCAAAGCAGCAGACGCAGCAGCAGTCCCAGCAGCAGCAGCAGCAGGCTCAAGCTGATCCGCGCAACATTGTTATGCCCATATGCCAAGCGCTGCAGGGTCCCAACTACAAGGCGGATATGGATGCGGCTACAGTGGCATTGGCCAGCGATGCTGGTGGTGTGCGGCCTTTGTCCGCCAGCGGACATCCGGCATGTCAATTGTGCGGCGTGGGCATTGTGTAAGGATTTGTGTTCCATGTTCAATGATAATTCATCCTCCTCTGTGTCTGCGTGTGACTGCCTGTGTGTGTGTGTGTGTGTGTGTGCACGCATTTTAATGTGCTTTTATTTCGAAGTCAATTGTTTAAATTTATGCAGTGCACATGATTATTATGCAGACGCCTCCAACACCTGCGACTGCAGCCAGCGCAGAGAGTCCTGCTGCATCTCCTGCTGGAGTCCAGTTGGTGTCATGGGAATATCATCATTTGTATTAATTTGTATGCCAATTTAATTGACTGCCATTGACGACTCATGAGCTTAATTCGATAATTCATTATATAGATTTAACATACATATTTATTTTATTTTACATTCATTTATAATACCCTGTACCCATTAAAAGCTGATAGGAAAGATGGTTGTCTGAGTGCGTGTAAGCTATAAGATCTGGATTCATTTGGAATATTCTCGTATGCCTGAGTCAGGTCTAGATTGTTTCGATTTATCAGTTGTACTCAAAATTTCGAATGGTACAGGGTATCTCCTTGTCGGGCCCTCTCGACTCGAACATTAATATTTATTTTTATTTAATTTATCATTGACTAACAGGTTCGTGCTTTAAGTAACCACATAACGAGTATACACCACATAGAACATATAATAATAATATAATTATTAATCACCATCAATAATGTTTAATTACAAGCGCCAATTCTTTATCGATTATAACTTTTCGCAACTTATTTCCAATCGAATATTAGTTATTAAAATGTTGTCTTATTTCTTATTTAGCGGTGTCTTTGTGCGCATCAAGGACAAGAACCTGCACGTTGAGTGCTTCAAGTGCGCCACTTGTGGCACCTCTCTGAAGAACCAGGGCTACTACAACTTCAACAACAAGCTCTACTGCGACATCCATGCCAAGCAGGCTGCCCAGCAGCATCCACCAGCTGGCACCGAAGGCTATGTGCCAGTGCCCATTCAGCCGTAAGTTTCTTATTAATTAACATCATCTTTTAGAACATTTAAATGTAGAACTTATTACAAAGTACCCAATAGTTAGACTTTAGGTATATATTTGCGATTTAAACGCTTTTAGTTTACAAATACATTCCTTGTTTTTGTTGAATTGTCCAATTGTGATGCTGGTAAATGAAGATGAAAGGGAAAATGAACATGAATATGAATATTAAAATGCAATGCAAATAAATGCATATCTTTTATCTTTTTGCCCAAAACACGTTTGACATTTTGGCGGGACAGCCAACAAAAGAGCGAAACTGGCAGGGGACCAGGGAGAAAGGACTCCCAATATTGTTTGCTTGGGGTCCGTTCAGCTCGCTGTTGATTGTTGCATCTGCTGTGGACAGGCAAACTGACAACTGATTGCTGACGTGTCAGCCGCGAACATTTTTCTACTCTGTTACCAAAGGTATAAGAGTAAATAGGTATCTGTCCGTATGAGCTCAACTCAACATGATAGCCTTAAAGGTAGTAAGAGGAATAAGAAAATATTCTTAATAGACACAAGCAATTTAAAACAAGATCGAACTGCAACTGCCCCAACTCTTGTCCGCCTCTTTGCAGTTAGTATTACGATAGTGTTAGAGTATTACGTAGTCGGTCATATTCGACTTACCTGACGTTTAATGCAATTGCAGCCAAAAACTGCACAAATTCGATATAAAAAGATATATGTATATATGCATATAGCTGTAGAGATATGGGAGAAAGGGCGTAGTCAACAATTTGGAGCAAATAAGAGCAAAAAATATATAGATATATATATTCATTGGTCTGACAGCAGTTTGTGAATGGCAATTGGGCATTGGGATTTGTTTGAATTTTGGCCAAATGGCAAATCGCACTTAATTAAAGGGCTCGCACAACAGTTGGCCAGGAGATGTTCTCTCTTGGGGCAATTAGAAAGCAGCCAATTAAAGTGCACTGCATTCAAGCATTTGTTAATCATTGGCTAACCTCTCCCACTTTCTCCATTTACCCCACTTCGCAGGAACACCAAGCTGAGTGCCAACACAATTTCTTCGGCCTTGAGCTCGCATGGCTACAGCACCAATGGCTACAATGGCAACTCCGCTCCGGCACCGGTAAGTAAAAGTCGCTCTCAACTTGCTAACTGTTCTGTGTACCCTGGCGTGCTAAAACAATCTTGTCAGACAGATATACACACACACACACTCACACGCACACAAATGCACAAAGTAAATGGTTTGAGCCAAGCAAAAAATGCAAAAGGGGAGTGAAAAATAAAACAGCAAAAAAAAAAAAAAACAAAACAAAAACAAGAAAACCAACCAAAATTCGTAGCTTGTACAAAGACGTTGCTGAAGTTGGTGCTACGTCTTCTTCTTTACAGCTCTTGGAGTTCTCTGCTTCGTCCTCTTGTTTTTACATCCAATTTTATCATATTGCTAGCAAAATGTTTGCATAAATTTCGTTGTATAGTAAATTTCGCTTGCGGCAGATATCCATATGCTAAAACTGTAAAAATCATTTGGCCAGAAAGAAAAATGCAATGCAATGCAGAAAGTTTCAAGGCAAGCCAAAACGAAAAAAAAAAAACAAAATATCAAGCAACCAAAGGGAAAAAGAACTTTAAACGATTTCTTCTTTTTTTCTTTTTGATTTGATTTTGTTTTTGTTTTTGTTTACTCTTCTCATTCTGGCTAAAAAGTGATAAAACAATAAAATGGAAAAGTTTATGCATTTATGTGTTACTGATGTGTTTTCACTGTTGCACAAGTGTGTCTGTGCGTGCGAGTGTGTTTGTGTATATGTTTCATAATTTGCCGTTTTCTTATTATATGCATGCTATTGGTATCAGTTTAATTGTGCTTACTTTTGCCATTGTGCAGTGCTTAAATTGTGCTTTATCTGCATCTGTTTTATGATATGGCTGTGATTGAGCAATGTAGCAATGAACTACTCAAGAGGCGATTGTTGCTTTCAATCGATTGAATAGATTGTATGTAGTATAATTATGTTGGGAAATGTATTTGCCAAAGTGGCACATCGAGCACGAGAGTTGACAATTGAAATTAGTGCTGCATTGGCCACCCACCCAAAAGACGCGAATCTTATAAATAGAAAGTCAGGCAGTTGCCACTGCAGTAATTTTGAGTTTGCGACAATTTATCTCAAATATATCTAGATATCTATCACACTTGGCTGCTGCATTGCCGCTTGTCGATTGCAATAGGCACTGGCAACTGGCAACTGGCAGCTGACAGCTTGCAACTGGCAATTGGAATCACAGCCAACTGTGGGCGCTGGTGTTTTTTTTTTTTTTGGCTGTTGGCAGCGCAATGGGTAAATGGCTAAATGCTAAATATACCTTATGCCAAGCGCTACTTTTTTTTATTCTAGCTTATTTTCGTTGAATTTTTTGTTTTTTTTTGTATTTGTTTTTTTTTTATGCAAGGGCTATAAAAAACATACAGCTGCAATTGCAGACACAGCCACAGCTACAGCCACAGACAACGCAGTGGAATCTTTTGCGAATTCGCGTTCAGTTTGCGTCTTCGACTCGTGTTCGCGGCACGCTGGCAGCAAATGCTGCAGAGTGTAGTTTCGACATCGTTAAATCGAACATAATAACAATAATAGTGTGTTTTACTCCTCAAGGAGAGAAAGAAAACGCCCTTCGAAGTGGATTATCCCAGCAAGCGCAACGAATAAGTCATTATTTATTTATGGTGTCACTTGACAGATTTTCAAATTGAATTTCGAAGTTTTCAGCTCTTGTGTGTTGCATAACGTGACTGCTTTTTTTTTATGGCAATATAAATTGTGTATTCTATTACATACACACACACACACATATATGCATACTAACTTACACAGTCTTTTTGGGTTAGGGGGAATGCTAACTTTAGACAAAGAATTGACCTTGACCTATTAGCTATTTTTAGTGCAAGTTGACTGCATTGCTCATACGCCACGTCGCCAGCTGCAATACTTTGAACACAATTTAAAGTCACTCACAGACACAGACACTGACACCAACACACAGATACAGCCACGCACTCGTGTTGGCCAATTCTCCTCTGCATTTTAATTAACTGCCTTTATTAACTGTGCATCAATTTACATGCTTGTTCCCGCTACCCGTTCTTGTGTTGTTGCTCACATGCCTGACGGACACCCGTTTGCCCGTTTGCCCGTTCGCTCGTTCGCCCTGCCTATTAACACGCGTACGTATTAACACATTAGTCCGAGCCAATGCCAATGCAAGCGCCAGAGCCTGAGAGCAGCAGCAACAGCAACAGCATTGAGCTGCCTCTGCCACCGCCACCTTCACCCACACAACTGTTGCAATACGAGGCCGAGGAGCTGTTGCTGCTACCGCCCCAAAGCCAAACACAAACCTCAACAGCAGCATCCACAACCCAAGCCCAAGTCCAAGCCCAAGCCCAACCGCAGCAGCAGCAGCTGCACCACCAACAACAACAACAGCAACAACACAGTAAACACACACGCACAAATAGCAGTCTCTCGTCAATTTCGAGTGGCTCATCGCATACATCGTCGTCGGGTGTGGGTGGCAGTGCTGCACTGAGTCCGACGAGCCTGGTGGCATCCAGTGCATCGACGCTCTCGCTGGACACGGAAAACTCGCCGATGCATTCGCGCCAAGCCTCTGGCTCTTGCACATCGCTGGATGTGGGCGTTGCTCAGGGTCCGTTTGATAATTATACACTGTCAATGCCATCACCGCCACCACCACCGCCACCACCACCAGCAACAGCAACACCTACAGCATCCGCATCAGTACAGAGACCCACACATCAGAATGAGAATGACATGAACACGCAGAATAAGAGCCACAATGCGTATAATCAACTCCTCAAGCAGTATTCCAATAAGCTGCAGCACCACCAAAACAACACAAATTCAAACACAACAACGAAAACAACAGCAACAACAGCAGTCACACAAAACAGACAACAGAACAACAACACGGCCAAGCCATTTGCAGTCCCAGCCACAACAGCAATAACAACTACGGGGCAACTGCAGCCCCATGTGGCAGCGTTGACGGCAACCCTTGCTAATCAATTGAAATTTAATTCACATCAGGCAACAACAACAACAGCAACTGTTGCAGATAACAGTGCCCCAAATCAGACACAGTCTGAAATAATGTCAGTCAACGTGGCCGACGAGCAGTCATCATCAGCCATTTACGGTCAAATCAACACCAGCAACTATAACACCAATAACATCTATAACAACAACAACAATAACAGCGACGCCGCTGCGAGCACAGTTCCGTTAATGCAGACATCATCGGCGCCTGGCTCCGATCAGCCACCGTTCGAGTATGTCACCTTGACCGGAAATGTGATACGCAGCGTGCAGCCGTCTGGTAAGGGTGCCGGTCCCAACTATCGGGTAAGTAATCCCTGACCCTGCCCCTGTCTCTGCCTCTGCCTCTGCCTGCCACCCTCGGTACACCCCACTCGACCGCTGCAAGCGCTCAGCTTTAGGCCAGTCCAAGCACGATTTCTAACACCAAATGTTCAAAGTGTTCACTGTTAATTGTGTTGCAGGGAGACAAATCCAGATTAATACCATCACTTTGCATTTTCAATTTTCCAATTGTGCAGGTCAACCAGGGCTACGCTCGTCCCTACGGCGCCAATCAGCCGCCAGCGGCAGCGCCCAAGTCACCGGTGTCGGTCTCGTATCCACCACAGCAGCAACAGCAGCAGCAGCAATCACCACGCCCCGCTGGCAATCCGTACGCAACTTTGCCACGCACCAATGTTGGTCAACAAGGTAAGACGATGACGGCTGACGATGAGTCATATCAGTCTCTGTCAGAAGGTGAATGGGTTTAGTCCAGATACAACAAGAAGCATACTCATGTACTCAAGAAACTACCTACTTATGGGCGTGTGATATATACTACTTACATATACAACAATTATCCAAGTTTAGCTGCTTGTTCGATTTTGTTTTAGAGAGATTTGGGGGGCCCAGTTGTCCAGCAACACTGGCGACTCTAGTATTAAATGTATACTTTATCTGTTGTTAAGTTAAAGATGATATCAAGTTTTTTTATTCGAATAAATTTTGCTTATAACTCAAAACCAAACCAAGACCAACTAACAACAAAACCGTCCCCAATTTCGAAATGCCGCCTGCTTAATTAACTTAACCATCTAATTGCAATTGAAACATTAAATTTGTGTAAACTATAATTTAAGTCGATGCAAAAGTCCTTGAGTTTCTGTATATATATATATATGAATGTGTATCTATGTGTAGGTCGTAATGTACAAAGGTACAACAGCTTCAACAGACAACAAGAACAACAACAACACCATCAGCAACAACAACACCATCAGCAGCAGCAGCAACAAAAGCAACAATATAGAAACTCATACCCAATTGGATCAAGCGATAAATATGCTACCATGCCTCATACTCAGACCCAATCCTACAACAACAACTATAGCACTTACAACAGCACCAACAACACTACCTACAATCGAGGTAATCCATAATTGTTGAACTTGCCACAACAGCAGAAGCCTGCAGCAACCTTCCCGCTACTGGCATCGCGTACTTTCTCCATAACCAATTTTGATGCTCCGTTTGATTTGAGTTACTTGATTGCTGATTGACACAAAAAACACACACACACACAAACATTCTCAAACATTTGTTGCTGCCCTTAGGCTCTGTTCCTCTTAGAGGGATTGGTTAAATAATCGCTTTGCTGGTAGAACTGAAACTGGTTGCAGATGTTGAAAGTCATTTAATCGAGTTAATCACAAAGAGAAAAAAGTCATGCAGCATTTCGTTGACAAGCCCAATTGATGATAGGTAAAGGCATTTTAAGTAAATAAGTTATAATACACCCAGACGGGAAATTAAAACCGACAGCGACAGCAGCAACAATAACAGCAACAACGGCAACCGACTTGTTGTTTTTGGTTGAGATAGGAGCTGGGAGAGGGGCCCAGAGTGTTAACATTTTCAATGCCAGTGCGATTGCATTGCTGCAGTTGCTGCTGCCTGTTGGCAGTTTTCAGTTGGTAGTTGGCAGTGAATGCCACCCGCTTCCGGCACATTGCTGCATTGTACTGAAAGCCAAGCCAAACCCAAACGCGAACCCCAACCAAACCCAAACCGAAACCGAAACCAAACAAAACCAAACGAACGTTACGTATACGTAATGTTGTAAAACGAAACAATTCGTGTACGCACGCATACATACGTAAATACGAGAATAAAATAAATGATATAAAATGTATTTCGGTTCGGCATTGCAACGTTGCAATATATACCCTCCACAGACCGCAACAGAAAACCACTTTGAGTGCAACATATATACGCATATTGAGGGATGGAGAGGAACATTCTCTGAGACACTGACTTCAACAATTCAGTGCACAGCCACACAAGAAATATTCAAACTACAAATTTAAATACGGTCTAACTTCTCTCTGGCACTTGACCAACAAAAACAATTTTGTTATAAGTTAGTTTTCAATTGCAAGTATTTTGAGTAGAGTTTTGGGTTAAATATTAAATAATTGAAGCAGCAAGTGGAACTAAAGGAATCGTTAGCTGTTTCCTGCGTATTTGGGCACTTTTCAATTCAGTTTAATTTTAAGATATAACATAAATTTCAAAATTTCTAGTGGAGTTTTCCTTCCTTAAATAAAAGCCAAATTTTGTGCTCTTACATTTTCTGAGAAACAAGACAAAAGAAAAACGAAGGAAATATTAAAATATTGTTGCCAACTCGGAAAAAATAATTAGAAAACTTACCGGATTGTTATCAAACCAAATTAAAGCGTTTTCTGTTCGCGCATAAAGACTTCCAACAAAAGAATAATTGGTTTTTAATAACCTTGATAAGCTCCTGGATACAGGGTATCTCCTCGTCAAGACAACTACTACTTTTCAAGTTAAGTAACTTTTCCCGTTGATTGGATTTGATTCGCTGTTTTCCAAAACACATAAATGAAAACTATCAAATTGGTATACATGCCACATATTCACAGTAATTCTGTGTACACTCAGCTTTAAGCTAACAACTCGACACATGATAATGAACTGGTTTCCGTGTGATTATTTGTGGCACTCACTGTGCTGGTCGCCGCTTCTACAAGTCGATTGCGTACTTCACACCGATTTTAACCATTATTCTTTACACACACACGCGCACACACTCGCACACACACACACACACACACACACACTCAGGTACATGTTTGTGTATGCAAAATAATATTCATATGCTGACATATGCGAGTGTGTGTTTGTATATCAATTACGCGTTTTTATTGTTGTTGGGTTTCATAACGGAAATGAATTAACTGCAAATATGGCGAACAGCCGTTGCAACAAGTCCACCCCGAAATGGTAACAATACAATTTATTATACAATTTTTTTGAGCTCATGCAATTAAAAATGCACTTTTTACATACCTACATAGCTACACGCTAAAGTTGTATCCTTTGAGCCGCGAGGATCGACCTTTGAGGCCACAAGTGCTAACGATGCGAGCCGCACATTCGAAAACAAAAATCAATCTCCTAATCAAAGCGAGAATCACGCACAGCCGCAGCCATTATTCGAATTTTTTCTGGTCGGGGGGAGCTTTTGGGTTTGTGGTTGTTGGCTTGTTTTTAGGCGGCATGCCGCCAGCAGCAGCCTGCCAACAAAAGTGCGTCAGAGCAGCTGGCAAAAGCCGCCAAACACATAAAAACAAATCCAGTTGGCAAATCCCACAACAACGAAACACGCTTTTGTGAAGTGTGTGGGTTGGCGTGGCGGCGGCGGGGGGGTTCGGGTGCAAAAAATGTGCTGGCAAACAAATGTTTGTACTACACACATACCAACACGCACGCACGCACAGGACCCCTCCACCACCATTCACTCCCGGCTCCACTCGGCAGACCCGCACAACAATGTAAACGAAGGCAGATAAATTACCAGTCATTATTATCCAAACAGGCTGACATCCTGTGCTTTGCTCTACCCATTGCTGTTCCTCTCTCTGTCTCTCTCTATCTATCTGTCTCTGTCTATTTCCCTGCGACTCGGATTGAAAGCGTGTCGGACGTCCATGCATCAAATGCCTCGAATTCCACAAAATTGAGGTAGTAGAGGGAAATAGAATGTCTTGTAATTTATCGTATGCATTTTATGTCTGGGAACTGTTGACTTACATTTACTACCTAAAAATGCCTTTGAGCATTTATTTTTTTTAGCTATTATTAAGAACAGTATTGAATTTTGATCAACATTTCTGGTTTCTCTTTTGGCTTCATTTTAGGTTATGGTTACCAATATTCCTATTAAAAAGCCCCATTGTCCTTGTAGACAGAAAACCAAAAACAATATTTCAAACAACAAATGCAAAAAGGGCAAAACTGGTGAATTTTTGGAAATTTCGTTTGCTCGTACAAAAATATTTTAAACAAATCTTAACACTGTGTTTTCTTTGTCATATATTAACAGGAAATTTTTGAAATTATACAATATGATTTTTTAATAAATTGCACACTGTAGTGTTGCACCAATACAAACTTATGAATATATATGTACCATATATACACATATATTATTTTCTATATCAATTATTTGTGTACTCGTACTCACGCTAAACGCTTCTCGCTAACCGCATTCAAATGCGCTCTCTAAGCACACACGATATATATATATATAAATATATACAAGAATATGTATCTATATCTATACTATACTCTTCAATACTAATAGGAATGGCATTCTCTGAATTCGCCCCTCGCACATCTTTGCATGCCTATATTGCCTATCCGCAAACATACATACATATAAATATATATATATATAAATATATATATATATATATATGTATGCATGTATATACCAAAGAGATACTTTATGCAATGCTTGTGGGGGCCTTTTATTATTGCCAGCAACTGCGACAGTTTCGAAACTTTTTGTTTCTGTTATTGTTTCAGGTTTGTCTTGTGTCGACACTTTTTGATATGATAAAATACTTGCTATAATTTTATTTCGAATTTCTCGCCATCTTTTGTCATTTATTTTATCGTACGCGTACTCATCCGGCTCTGTTGTGAGATGTGAGTTTCTGCCATTTTCAATTTCTGCAAAATTACAGCCAATATGAAATTATGCATAATAAAAAGCAATGACTACCTGTCGTCGCCATTTTGCCTCCACACAGACGTGAGTCCCCATAAAAAATTGAAGTAAATACACACACATATATACCTATATATATATATATAGTCGTGTCTAGCACAGGCACCGCTTGGCTGTTTGTATTTATTGTTGTTGCGCCATGAAAATGGTCTGAAAATAAGAAATGAAATATTTATTTGCTCGGGCGCACAGCGCACAGAACGTTCTGCAATTCTGTCTACTCGTCCTGGTGTCTATCGAATTTAATTTTTGCCAACCTTTAAAATATTGCCAGTGATATTTTGTTTATATTTGTGCCAAACTTTTCTCATTAAGTTTTTCTGAAACTCAAAAGTCTCAAAGTAGCGTTTCTTTCCGGCCACAATTGATTAACTTTTTAGAGTGACTTACAAGCTATAATTACCATTGATTGTCATCAGTCTCAGCCAGTTTCCAGTTTATTATTCGTCTGCTTACAACTATTTCACACACACATACACATACACACACCCACACACATACATTAAATATTTATAGTGACACTAATGGAATACAATAAAAACGTTTAGACTGTTTTGGTATTATAAAAGGAGTTGCTGCTTAACCGTTGAACTGGTTGCCCTGAACGGCTTATTGAAATTGACGTGACTGGTTGCCAGGGCCGCCACTTGTAGTTAGTTTAGCCCGGCTTGGTTCTTTGGTTGTTCTTCTTTTTTTTTTTTTTTGTTGTTGTTTGCGCCGCCTTTGACAACTCGTATTTGCCACAGCCACCGCCTTTGCCACCTTTGCCATCTTTACTACCGCCAACACCTTCGACTCCGCCGCCGCTTTGCACAGTGCCAACGACTAACAAGCGTATGCATTTATTTCTTTCTGCTCTTATATTTGACCCGTGCCACCGCCACGCCCCCTCTTTTAAAACTAACCAACCGCACACAAAACGCATGCGCATTTCCCCATTTCCACACTTGCCCCTCTCAGCCGCGGAGGAGGAAGGCTTGCAGCCGCAGTTTGCCGAGGAATGCTGTTGCGAGGTGGACGTCGAGGTCGCCTTAGCTGCAAGTCGACGTTCGCACGGCACGAGTTTCTCGTGGCCGCCGCCACAGGATGAGGGCCATGCGGCACCCACAGCCGCTCCACTTTACATAGCACCGCCTGAGACGCAGCATATGGTGGTGGCAAATCCGGTGCAGGAGGTGCCTCCCTTACCGCCGGGCAGTGCCACCTCACGGCTCGATCCACAGCCGGAAGCACAGCAGGCGCCTCAGCAGCAGCCAATGCAGTGGCAAAGCTTCTCGGCGCCACAGCTGACCAATCAGCCAATTAGGGGACAGCAGCAGCAACAGCATACGCAAATGGAGCAGGAGTCGAGCTCGGACAGCTACACGTCCACATCGACAACGACGACAACCACCTCTGAGGAGTATCAGCGCATGTATGCCGCCCAGCTTCAGACCTATCAGATGCAGCAGGCCTACGAGCAGTCCGGCTCCGAGCTGGACTATCAGCTGGACTATGGCAGTGGCCAGGACATGCATGAGTATCCGTCGGGTCGACGGAGTGCAATGGAATGCGTGGATACGCTCTCAGCGCCACTAAGCACATACAAACTCATCGATATGGTAAGGGAGGTGACCCCCAGTCCCGTTCCTTACCCAGAGCCGGGGGCAGCGCCTGCCGCTCGCCACGTGGCGTTCAACGATGAGCCCGAGATCAAGGAGCTGCCCCAGCTACACACAGAGCTCGAAACGATACCTGAGTCGTCCGTTGAGGGCGAGCAGCCTGTGACAGCCTGGGCAGACACTGATCTGGCCGACGATCATGAGGGTCTCATCATCGAGCAGCGTTCCCAGATACTTGAAAGCGAACGCATGTTTCAGGCAACGCCAGAGATCAGTTTCGAGATAGCGCCAGTGCGTCCGCGTCCAGCGCCCTCCAAGATACCCAATCCCTCGCCCAAGGAGTGGATCAATCCCATGGTTCGGGTCCTCACCACAGCCCCAGATGTGCCCTTCCATCTGGTCGAGTGTCCGTTTCCCAAGCCCTGCGGCGACGACTTTGAGGAGTCAGCAGCTGCAGCCGCCGAGGCTGCAGCAATCGCGCCTCCAGCCCCAGTTTCCGATCCAACTCCAGCTCCAGCTCCTGCTCCTACTTCAGCTAGTGCTCCCTCTATTGTTGCCACTACAATGGACAATTACGCCTCTGAGCTCCTCCGCGAGTCTCCGCCCAGGAGCACGCGGTTCAGTCGGGCAATGGCAACTGCACCCGAGTTTGAGATGCGCTTTGCACCACCGGGCCCGGAGGATATACCACTGCCCGAAGAGACAGTACCCTATTTACCACCACCCATGGACATGAAGCCCTATCTGCGCGAAGATTACCGTGCCAAGAGTCCGTTTGTGAGCGCCCTAACCACCGCACCCGAGCGTCCGTTCGAGGGTCACTTCGATAAGGACGTACCCATCCATGGGTTAGACCTGCCCACACCCAAAGAACACCTGAGCATGTGCGATGCGCTGTCAACGGCACCCGATCGCGGCTACACCCCGCTGAATCCCGAGAATGCGACACAACGCGTCGACGCGGAGCAGAAACAGAAGGAATTGAAAAAGTATGAATTTCAGGTGCTAGATCGCGAAGAGGAGCTGGGCATCAAACCGCAGCCACCGGAAACTGTGCAATACTACACAACACAGGCCCAGCAGCAGCAGCAGCGCAAGTCCTCAGCATTTGCGGCAATGCAAGCATTCCAGCCGTCTTGTGAGCCACTTTCCTCCTCCACCAACAGCTCGAACACAGTCACGAACACGCCACGTGCCTCCATCTCGTCCCAGTCTAGAGAGCAGACCGATCTTGAGTATGACAAGTACTGCAAGGCGCAGCAGCGCAATCAAAAGCGACTCGACTTCTTTCACAAAAAGGAAGAGGAGTTACATACCGAACAACAGACCCAAAACCATACCCAGCTGATCCAACAGCAACAACAGCAACACTTAGAGACTAACTCAAATTCGCTAGTTACCGCTTCCAATGCGACTGCATCCTCTGACTCCTCTTCCACAGTCCAACAGTCCACCACCATCAATAGCACCACCGTCAATTCCAACTCAGCTTACGTCGCCCAAGCCAGCAACCGATCCTCCTTTTCAGCCACCACCGCCACCAACCAGACAGCTGTACATACCGCTTGTAAAATCGATGCTCACAACCTAATCGAGGAAATTGCCGAGGAGCTCGAACACTCTGAGATCCTATACCCACCGCCGTCTCCGCTCAGCCATCTCAAGGGCAAAGCCGTACAGTCCGGTCTGCACCGGCCCGAAACCATACCAAAGTACCAGCGCAATTGGACAGTGCTGCCAACCCAGAGTCCCATACGCACACCGGAACCACAAGAGCTTCGCGATAATGTCCCGCTTGCTTTCGTTGATGCTCCCAAGACCAATGCGGGTGGCGAGACCGTACACAGACCCATAGCTCAGGATTGTCGGGGTGTTTCCGCGGGAGTGGCTCCAGCGGCTGCCCGTGACTCGATTGCGTCTGTAGCCAAGCCAGCGGTGCAGCCGTCGGTGCCCATTATAGTTGAAGATCGGTCGGGTCCAGTAACGATGGCTTTTCAATCACTAGATGAATACGATCAAGCCGATCAGTCGTTGACGCCCACAAGGCCCTACACGCCCTCTTCCTTCTCGAAGATCAACAAGCCGGCACCGATCATACCCTTCTACCAGACACCGGAGAAGCTCCTCTTTGACGAATGTCCAGCTACGCATGCCCGCGATTATGAGCATCTAGCTGCCTCACCCTTTCCAGATCGGGCCCGCTCTCCGGCCCCAGGACCTCCACCCAATCCACTGTCGGCTATCAGGGCGCCACGCATGAAAGAGCCGGAGTCGGCACTTCTCCCAGTTGGCGGGCCACCACGATTGCAGGCGGGCTCTATTACCACGGGCCAGAGCTATCAGGGCCAGTTGCTGGCACACTCGGAGCTCAGCTCGCAGTCGGCAAGTCAGAGCTACACACAGCAACCAGAGTCGCTCACCGAGCGCAAGATCGGCAATCTCAATGTACAACAGCGGGAGCAATCATCGCAGCTGCAGCAGCAGCAACAGTCCCAGATGCAGAGCCAGACCAAGACACAGATTGGCAACACACAGATCGAACGCAGGCGCAAGGTAACCGAGGAATACGAGCACACCCAGAGTGCCAAGACCATCGAGATTCGCACGGGCTCTCAATCTCAGTTGCAGTCGAAGTCGCAGTCTCAATCGAAATCCCAATCGCAATCGCAATCCCAATCGCAGTCTCAGTCTCAGCTAAAACAATCGGAGTCAACAGAGCGCCGTCAATCGTATGGTCGCACTGGTTTTGTAGCCAATCAGACACGCCGTTTATCTGGCCTGGAGCAGGAGGTCAGCAATCTGACCACTCAATCGCAGGCCATCAGCGCCAGGGCGTCCACATTGGGGGAGAGCACCTTTCCCCAGGTGCGCTCGCCCAGCTTTGAGAGCAAGTTCCCACTCAACCCGCCGACAGCTGATGCAGTCGCACCAATCTCAGCAGCAGCATCTACATTGCCTACCGCTGCCAATAAGGTGATAGGTCCTCCACCCGGATTCGTGCAGCAGCAGCAACAGCAGCAACAGCAACACAACAGTTGCAGCAGAGGTCTGCCTTCCAGTCAACGTCTTCGGTGGTGTCCGCATCTCAGCAGCAGTTGCGCTCTCATGCCACCACCTCATCGCTAACATCAGCATCTGCAATTACATCTACATCTAGTGCATCATCTGCATCAGCATCAGCATCAGCATCAAGGTCGGCGCAAGCCAGTTTAACCAAAGCTTCTGCTATTACTACCACGACTAATAATCAGGCCTGCAACGCATATAGGGGCACAGGAGCTATTGGCAGCTCCAAGGCCAACAATAACATAACAGCTGCGCTGGCCAATCTGCCAATTAAAAATGCTTCAATCGCAGCTCCAACGGCGGCTAAGCCAACCGCTGTCGCTGCTACAACGCCCACTGCGCCCGCGCCAGCCTCTTTTCCGCCAAATTTAAGTGATTTTGACTCAAATGTTGATGGTTCCGCAGGTCCTGGAGGCAAGGGCGGCGCATTTGGTGCCACATCGGCTCCGAAACGTGGACGCGGCATTCTCAACAAGGCCGCCGCACCCGGTGTCCGCATCCCATTGTGCAACAGCTGCAATGTGCAGATCAGGTGAAGAATTGAATCAATCCGAAGTTCCCCCTACACCTTGTTGTTGTTTATATTTGATGTTGTTGTTGATTAACCTAGCGATAAGTTGCATTGTTGAACAAAGTTACTTGCAGTTCTTAAGACACACAAAGCTCTCTGGTCAACAGCTCGCTTGTGTTTTCGAGCGATTTACAAACTGTACAGTTGTACAGGCTTTCTTGATTGAAATCTACAATAATCCAGCACTAATTCCACGCATGATTTACGCTCTAACCCGCTAACCACTGTTTGTTGTTTTCGTTTTCGTTTCGTTCTGTTGCAGCTCCCTCCTCCTCGTCCGCCCCCATTCTTGCCAAGCCCAATAACTTGCATGCTAACCAAAATGCCACAATGCCACGCCCCCAGAAAGCAACTGACAACACGCCAAACCAAAACTTGGATACGGATACGGATGCGGATGCCACAGCTATGCTGACCAACTCCATTGGCAAGATCAATATGGGCGAACAAACAAATGCGTTTATGCAGGAGGCCGGCAAGATAATATCCAATATGCTGGAGGCTCGCCTGGCGACCAATGGCACTGGCAATGCTCCCCTCTCGCACGCTGGCAGCACATTGAGTTTGCGCAGCAACAGCAATTCCAATCTCTCCAAGAGTCCGATGATTGTGCGCAAGCGTCTGGATCTCGATGACTTCAAGAACATTGATCCCACACAGCCGGTGGCCTTGCACTCTGTGGTTGCTGTGCCGTCAACGCAGCACAAGCAGCCAATCCAGGAGCTGGGCACTCAGAAAGCGGAGCCACAGGTGGCTCGTGTAGAGTTGACGTTGCCCGCTCAGCATCCAATGGGCAAAATTCTCGATATGTGTGATAATGGCAAGACGCCAACGACGACGACAACTGTGGCCCAACAGGCACCCGAGCCGGTGGCCTTTAGAAACAATCTGCGGCGCACAGGTGCTACACATGCTGCCGATCGTCGCTCCTACATTGAACCCAAGCAAAGCTCGCCAAGCAACAACAACAATAACAATGAAAACAACATAAACAACAGCAACAGTAACAGCAACGCTAGTCAGCCAAATGCGCCCAGTTTCAGCGTTAGCGTTCGAGCTCTGGGTGATGCCCAGGGGCCCATGTCCGAGGAGAATGAGAAGGCCGTAAGTCAGTTGCTCAAGGATGGTAAGCGTCCGGTTTGCTGTCAGTGCAACAAGGAGATTACCTCGTAAGTAGCCTGCCTGCACCCCCGCCCGCTTGCACATGTTCCCTACTCACTCCTTCTCCCCGTCTACTCCCTCTCCCAACAAATGATAACTAATTAAACTTTCAATCTCAACAGAGGACCCTTCATTACCGCTCTGGGTCGCATCTGGTGTCCCGATCACTTCATTTGCGTGAACGGCAACTGCCGTCGTCCACTGCAGGACATTGGTTTCGTTGAGGAGAAGGGCGACCTGTACTGCGAGTACTGTTTCGAAAAGTATCTGGCACCCACATGCAACAAGTGCACCGGCAAGATCAAGGTAATAACACACTCACACAAATGTCTTACAGCTGAAGCAACATTCTTCTACATTCTTCCACTTCTCCGGTTTGCAGGGCGATTGCTTGAACGCTATTGGCAAGCACTTCCATCCCGAGTGCTTCACGTGCGGCCAGTGTGGCAAGATCTTTGGCAACACGCCCTTCTTCCTCGAAGACGGCAATGCGTATTGCGAGGCCGATTGGAATGAGCTCTTCACCACCAAGTGCTTCGCTTGCGGCTTCCCCGTCGAAGCCGGCGATAGATGGGTGGAGGCACTCAACCACAACTATCATAGCCAATGCTTTAACTGCACTGTGAGTACTTTCGAACATTCGTTTCCCTTGCGATTTCGTTAATCCTTTGACTTAATCCTTAATCATAGTTCTGCAAACAAAACCTGGAGGGTCAGAGCTTCTACAACAAGGGCGGTCGTCCCTTCTGCAAGAATCATGCGCGCTAAGGGCGCCAAAAGATCATATCAGATCTAACATGGCTCGACTATGGACTTCAGGGATCACGCACACTAATATGTAACACCAACAACAACAACAACCACACCGATAACAACCAACAACAACAAATCAACAAAAAAAACAACAAAAAACAATCAAACAAAGAGATATAGCGCTAAACAGTTCTCAACACTGAGTAGATCGCATAGCTTATTATTGCAATTATCAAAGTAAATCAAACCTAATTATTACACATGCTTAACTTCATTTGTATTCGTTTTAATTTTATTTTTTTTAATATTTGAATTGTGCAACCAACTGTTATCCTAATTTTAAATAAATGAATGAATAGAAAGAGTAAAAGAAAAACACTCGGAAGCAAGCAAGAATGAAAAACTGTAAACGACACGAAATCGAATTAGAAAACACACAAGCCACAAGCACAAGCAGAACTATATTGTATATGTATATCTATCTGTCTACCCATTTATGATTATATTATTTATTCATCATGTCATAATCGAATTATTAATTATTTACGAGAATTACGCCCCCTATTACACCAATTATGTATATGTATGTATTTCACAAAAGTTATTTAGTTCAAGTTTTGAAAACGATACGGTTGACCAACCAACAAACTAACAAACAAACCGCGCGAAAGGATTTCAAATCGCCAAACAAACAAAGCAAACAAAAAAATGTATCCGACATCAACCGAAATCGCAACAAATCGGAATATGGCCGCCTTGAAGGAACGCTGGTTGTCAGCAGTAAAATTCATGAAAATAAATTTATCAAATTCGTTGTGACCGTAAATGATTAAGCAACAAATTTAATTTAAACGCTACTTTAATTTATGTTGTATACCGAATCGAGAAATATCTAAAATTGATTGTTCATTATAGCAAATCAGATCAATAAATTTCGAAATCTTTTTCGCGTTTAATTTGAGTGAGTCTTTTTTTTTTATTTAGACTTAGACTCTAGCCGCCTGTCAGCTGGCCAATTTGCATGGCAATAAAATACCTGTTTCAAGTACTCAGCTTAACCTCTTCAAGTAACTTACCACAACTTCTCAAAGCCATCTTGGGAGCAATGTGTAGATGCGAAGAGATGCGAAGTATTGTCACAATCGTTGGCATATTCCGGTAAGCTGCTCGCACGTATTTCGTTGACAGCCGAAAAGTATGCAATAGCTTTTGCTTTCTTCCAACATGCACAGCCACACACACACCACACACACCGCTCACACACATATCGACACACATAAACGCACTCTCACACGCTCCATTTCGACAGCCAAGAGCAATTTCATGCTCAACCAATTTTTGTTGTTTTCATTTGGCATTTTCGGGGCGATTTACAAACATTTGCTGGAGTGCTGAGGGGGTTTTTGGGGGAATCGCTTTTCATGCCGTTTTCCTCCTATTTTGTTGGCCAATGGAATAAGGTGTCAATTTTTGTGTTCGCTCCGCATTTTTGCGGCCCGGGTGTTAATCGGTGGACCACTTAAAGTGCCTGCAAGGGCTGCACGGTCAATACAAATTCACGCTAGATTAAGCAAGATATACGACTATGTGAGTGGGTTTGTGTGTGTGTGTGTGTGTGTGTGTGTCTGTGTGCTTTTGAGGCAGGCTGCCACGCCCTTTTGCTGCTGAACACTGGCAGGCAGAAAGAAAAACAATTTGCGGTTTTTGTGGTATATTTCAACAATACATTTTTGCAGATGTTTTGCTTTTTAGTTTATTTAGCCCTGCACAACACGATACAGAGGACTTTAAGTTGGTATTAAGTATTTCTATAGTATATCATTTAATTTTCGTACGGCTCTTATCCATCTTATCGATCTTTACCAGTATCTCATAATGTTAACACACGCATATACCATCGCAGCTATATGCAACTACAATTTATTCGTAATTAGTTTTATTTTAGGCTTTTTATTAGGTTTTTTTTTCTTTTGTTTTGTTTAGTTTTTGTTTTTGTTTTATCTATTTGTTAATTTGTTTTAAACGCATTCAGAAATCAGTTTCACTTTCCATTTGATTCATTATTCGAAAATGCGTGCAAAATTTGTCACCGTAGCGTTCCGTCGCGAATTTACATATAGGTTTTTTTTTGTATATATATAGTACATAGCTTCATACACATATATATACATATATATATATATATACATATGTATGTACAATGGGATAGGGAAAATCTATACTTAACGCATGCTAGAAATGCACTCGAAATTATTATATACAAATCGTTTAGGATTTTAAACGTTCTTTTATGGATGTGTTTTGTTATATTTGCATTTAGGTTTTTGGAATATATTAATACTTGTACATATGCATATGCGATAGTTCGTAATAGATATGCTTACAAAAATAAATTCAACACATTCAAGTACAACAAACATATCTTAGTATCTAAATGCCGCTTACAGTAGATATCAAAGTATATTTAGAGTTATAGTACTATATAATATATATATAAATTTATATATATATACATATATATATATATATATATTCATGTAGGAGCAGAGTTGTAGTTTTCGTATCGTACAAATAAATACCTTTGGGTTAACGAGTGTTTAAAAGTAACAAACAAATAATAAACAAAAAAAAAATAAATGAAAAACCAAAAAATCAACAAACGAACAAACGAAAAAGAAAACTGAACATTGGAAATCCATTTGGATTTTCAAAATGTTCGCATAGTTTTCCGCTTGAGTTAAGTTTCACTCATTCGCTGTTGGACATTTGGTTTCTGGGAGTTAAGGTTTGGGTGAGGGCTACAAATGCGCCAATATATCGATCTGGTCGAGTGCACTGGCCTGCCCAACCGATTGAGATTGAGATGGCACCTGTGCCTGCGCCCTGCCGCCCGAGTTGCTGCTGTTGGCCTGCGATATGGTCACAATGGTCACCAGGTCTTTGGCCTTTGCTGTACTTTTTGTTGTCGCCGTCGACGATGGGCTTTGGGCCTGGGCCTGGCTCTGGCTCTGGCTCTGGCTCTGGCCGCGATTCCTTGACTCGATTTCCACAATGGCCGAGGTGAGCAATGTGTTGGACTGCAGCGCACTGTAGTCGGGCAATTGCTCCGGCGATGGCTCCGGCAGATCCTCATTGGCCAGCAGGCGACCCGATGGCGCCGTCTCAATCGTTCGCTCGCTGTTTAGCGTCAGTGAGGCCGGCGTCGCATTGCGGGAACGGTAACTGGGTGGCAGACTGTATTCGGAGCCGCCCATGCTGCTGCTGATGGTGCCGCCGCCACCACCAATTCCCGACCGCAATGTGGTCAGCGGTGCCCTGCAACAAGAACAAGAAGAAGAAAACGATGAAGAAGCAGTCAGTCAAGAAATGAGCTTGAAATGCGGATGAACTAAAATGTATGCATTATTTGCGCAGTGGCCGACATGAGACAATGTCAATGCACAAATTTACATATAGGGTCAAGTATTTAGCTATATATCTGTGAGCATTTATCTATGTATCTACGAGCGTTTATCTATGTATCTAGTAGAAGTTGATGCCGTTGTCTGCATGCGACTTTGTCAATGTAAATAACAAAAGGCGTTCGGGCAATTGTTGCCAGCCAGTTGGCTTATACTGTGTATGTACCATGTGTGTACATATGTCTGCCCAGAGAAATCCTACAGAATTCACACTTCAGTCAACAGAGCAACAACAAACAGGCATAGGAAATTCCGATGTCGGATTTGAGCCAAAAATGCAAATTTCAAAATTGTATAAAGCAATTTGAAGTATGTAAAATTGCATTTAATTGTTCCCGACAAAGATTCAATACAAAAGGAAACAGGAATACTAAGTAAGATGACTATTTCTGTGTATAAAGCTCTCTCTCTCTCTCTCTCTCTCTCTCTCTGTCTCTGTTTTTCTATATATATATATATATATCTGTACAGCGGCATAACAGGCAATTTTCACAGGCACTCGGCACTTGGGGCTCGTCTTTGTTTGTTTAATTGACTTGGCTAACAGCTTCGCCTTGCAATTGCTTGGCTCTCCACTCAATGCTGGGCCTAATCCTTGCTCGGCCTGGCTGACACAGATTGCCTTTTAATACACACACACACACACACACACGCGTTATGCAATAGAAAACCGAGTGTCTTTGTGTGGTAAATATTTTGCAAAATTTCACAGATTTCTTTGTTGGCTCTTGCATCATTTGAATATGCCATAACACACTGTGTGTGTGTGCGTGTGTGTGCGTGTGCGTGTGTGTGTGTGTGTGAGTGTGTGCGTGTGTCAGACAGACTGAAAGCAAGTCTGCCTAAAAGTATGCTCTGATTCACATCCAACCCACACACTTTGCATAAGTTTTTGCTGTTTGGCATACTTCTCTGTCACTTTTTGCACCCTTTGCTTTACGAGCGCCTTGAAGCGGGCATATTAGCTTATAAATTGCTACAACATACAAAAAACATGCATACTTTTGGCAACTTTTGAATTGATTGCAAGTGAAATTATATCGTATCTCAGTGTCGAGCCATGTCTGTCGACCTGCAGCCAATTTTCAATTGTTTTCCACTGCTTTAAGCTTTTCCTGGCCACCTAAGCTGCTTATGTGCATTTCCCAGACATTGTTGTTGATATGGTTACAGTGGTTACAGTGGCTGCTGTTGTTGACTTTTGATTTCCATTATGTGACATAAATATTTAAGTGAATGTGGCCTTGTATATCATTACCAGCAAATTAATTTGCCATAAATTTGCATTTGTCTGCTGAACACACTCACGAGTACTCATACTCCCACTCAGACACCCACTCGTACACCCACTCGCACACCCACTCGCACTCTTTCTCGTATTTCGAGTGCTTAACAGAGCGTAAATTTACGAGACTCGGCCGCAACTCAATATTTTTGTAACGCAATAAAAAGTAAACTTTTCTAATTAGCAGCCATTATGCGATCAAAGCGGCAATTATCTGCCACCCCTCCCCCAAACCCAACCCGCCTTCCCCCAATGTCCTGCCACACTGGTGTCCTGGTCCTGCCAGACGATGCCACTGTTGCCTCGTCTGCGCCCCCCGTTCTTAATACTCATTACAATGGCGCCTCATCTCATTGTCCGCGTCATTTCAATTGTTTCAATTTGCTCATTGTCTATCTGCTGCTGTCTCCTGTCTCACAGCTCTTCTCCTCTGTCCCCTGTCCTCTGTCTGCTGTCTGCTGTCCTGTCGTGGGTGTGGTCATCTCTCCTGGCCGTCTCTTCCTGTCGCCTCGCTTTTGAGTGGCTGGCAATCGGATTGTTGCGTATTTAAATTGTTTGCCATTTTTGGTGGCGACTGTTTGAAGTAGTCGCTCGGTGCTCAATTCAATTAACTTGCAAATTCCTCTCTGACGCCCACTCGGAATCAACAAAAATCATTTGTAAAAACAGCAGCAACAACAGCCACAACAACAATAACAACAACAACGAATACAAATAAAACCATTGACAGGCTTCCAAAGTTTTTGGCTGTTGCCGCATTAAAAAATGGCCAAAAGTTTGTGGGCCAACCCCAAGCAATGTGTCAATTTTAGCACCCACCCAGCAACCGCACAAAGCCAAACCGCTGACGTTTCAGCTGATGCTGCAACCCCAAAACGCCAGCTCCCCCCCCCCCCTAACACACTACCACACTTCTCCCTTAACCCCAAAACCCCATCTCATTCCTATTCCGACCTCTAACTGTGCGCTGTAAACATTTTGTGGCTGCAACGCTAAACTTTACAAATAACTCACGAGAAGCACTGTAGTTTAGCATGCGAGTGGGGAGCAGGAGGTGGATCGGGGTGGGGGGCAAACACTTACCTCAGCAGGCTGCCAGCATGAGATCGATATGTGGGTGGTGGCGAATTGCCACGCACCACTCCATTCTGTCGATCGCGGTCCAGCAGTAAAAGTCTGCAAATAATAAGAAAAGAAGCAAAACAAATTATTAGCACAAAAAATACAAATAATTTTGTTGTGTAAAACGATCCATCACAGAACTGACCCAATTAATTAATAAATCAATAAATCATCCACTGAAAATAACCGTACAAACAAAAGAGTTATACCAGTTGGCTTCTATTTGGATAATCTGTGCTTTTGCAGAATCATTTTTGATTTATTGACTTTAGTGTACACAGAAAACATTTTCGTTGGTTAAATCAAATAATCCACATGCTTGATTTAATGTGGAAATTGTTTATTTATTTCTGAACTGGATAAATATAGCTTAAGAGCAATGATTAATTTCAGATATAATTATTACTACTCTCAGATATATAATTGTTGTTTAAAACAATGGAGATATTAAATAAAAAAACATAAATGTAACTGGCAAGGCTTACTTTCCTCAATTCAGTCAGACTATCTAGTCTATATTTAAGCTGCATAAACTGCTTACTAACGTACTACATAAACTATCGGCAGCATATTAAATAAGTTATAAGATAATTGTTTCAAATTTTAGCTGCTTCCTGTCAGTGCACATACCTCATGGAAGGTAGCGCACAAGGGCAAAAATAAAACCAAAACAAAAAGGGTATTTGAAGCCAGCGCATAATTATATAATGCAATTAATTGCGCAAGGACATGCAAACGGATGCGGTTAGCTGCACATGTCCGCCGCTGTCCTTGCCTGCCACACACGATTTATGCGTCATGCCACCATACCCCATCTGCCATATATCTCTAATGTGTGTGTGTGTGTGTGTGTGTGTGTGTTTGTACCCACCTCAGACGATACTCCTGCATGCTGGCCTGGTAGGAGGGCGGTGGCGGACGGTGTTGGAACTCCGGATAGAGCAGTCCGTGTGGTGCACCGCCGCCACGAGCGCAGGGGCGTCGTCCGCAGCGGGCCAAATCGACGGTGGTGCCCAGTCCAAGGCAGCTTTGGCCACCGGGCGCTGTCATCCGCCAAGCAGCACCGCTAACGGTAACCAGCACGACGCCAACTCCTGCAAAGACACACATCAATTTGAGTTATATTAAACAACAGAAACAACAGAAACAACAATAACAACAAAGCAAAGCAATTGGCGAATAGCAAAACCAATTGTCAAAATGAGCGTCCAATTAAGTGTTTGCTGTTGTAATTGTGCTGTTAAATTTAATTAGACGTCAAACGCTGCGTGGGCGTGGCGCACAACTACTGCCAGCCAGCCAGCCAGCCAGCCAGCCCACTTAAAGCAAATCGAGCGGTGCTGTCCAGCAATTTGAATCTGAAGGGGCAAAGCCATAGACCAAGTCTCAAACTCCGACTCTCGCAGTCTCCGCCTCAGTCTTAGTGCCAGCATCCACTTTTACTTTCGCCAATCAGGTCCGGTCCGGTCGGAGTCGAGGCTTTCCTTTCTGACAACTGACAGCTGCATGGGGCACGTCTTGTGGCACCGACCAGGGGGGCAGTGGAGCGTGTCATCATCATCATCAGTGAGACCCGCTAGCCCCAGACCCCAGACCCCACAGCTCAGAGCTCAGAGTAGTCAGCGTAGTCAGAGTCAGCCTGAAGCTCTGACCGGCAGCTGATTAAAGCCAACAATAAAGGTAGGCATTATTTTTATTAGACGAAATTGTCGTCGTTTTATAGTTGTTGCTGTTGCTGTTGTTGCTGTTGTTGTCGCATATTTTCATGAGCAATTTGCGCTGAACAAGAAGAAGCAGAAGTAGCAACAGCAGCAGCAGCAGAAGAAGAAGACGAGCAGCGAGCAAATGACTGCAATTTGTGCGTTTTCATTTATGAGTGCGACAACTCGAGAGGCAGTGGCAGAGGCAAGCGGTTTATTGCTAAGCGACACATGTGTGTGTGTCGTTGAGCCGAGTTAAGTTGAGTTGAGCTAAGTTGAGAGCCAGTTGGAGGCTTGATTGCCATTAAATTATGTAAAACTTTGCGTTACAACTCAACAATTTTTGGTAATTGCCGCCAGAAAATGGCGCAATGTCACGCTTCGAGTGCCCCAACTAAACGCGACTGGCAATTGATTAGAGCGTCGTATACATAAGTAATGCTCTCAAACCCAAAACCCCAAGCCCAAACCCAAACCCAAACCCAAGCCGAAAGTCAAAAACGGAGTTGGAGACGGACGCGGACGCAGACGCAGATGCGGACGCAGACGCGGAAGTTGAGACCGTAGACCGCGACGTGGTCGTTTGCACTTGGCCCCGCTTTTAGTTACGTGAGCCGCTGCTGAACTTTGTGCAGAAAGCGAAAGAGCCAAGAGAGAACTTTAACGAACGACTCATGAGTAATAGCTGAAAACTTGACAGATTTAATCAGGGGCGCTTACAAAATGTTTATACAAAATGCACAAGCAATTGTTACTCAACTCGTAAATATAACAAGCATAATAGCAGGCATAACTGATGAATTTCCTTTGGATTAAATTGGTAAATAATTGTTGCTATGTGAACTATTTTATATAGTAGTATATTATATATATATATATCAAACAAGTACACAGAATATAATAATATAATATTCCAATCCGACCGGACGGATATATGACTAACTTCATCAGGATAGCTTCGAAATAAAGCTTGACTAGCTAGGGATGCTGATAAGGCATATATATATATACTCTATGTGATTGGAGATACCTCCTGCAATGCCTTACAAGCTTCACGAGAAATTTATATTATACTATAAGAGCATAAAAAATGCCTGGAACTGTTTTTCATTCATACGAAAACTTTTACGTATTTCTCCAGAATCGAATTTTCCACATTCCCGTCTTATTTGTTATTGTGATTTGGACCCAGCCTTAATTGCCAATCGTTGAGCGTCAGTCAAGTTAAATTCTTTTGTATATATCGCTTGTAGAGATAGAGTCTCTGTGAGCATTTCCCACAGATATGTGTAAAAGATAAGCCACCCACACGGGACAGATGGCCAGTGCCAATATTTACCAACTATCTCTATCGTCTGCCGCATAGTGGAGCTGATAAAACTCGTAACCGGAACTAACTGCTCTTACAATATTGACACATTTTGTGTCTTTACAAATTTGTTTGCTCTTCAAACTGGGTCACACAGTCGCGCCCAATACAAAGGGCAGCAAAAATAAAGAAGAAAAACCCAATAACAGCAACAAAGCCAGCAATAATTGTGGAAATTGTTTGTGTGTGGCACAGCAACAACAGCAACAGCAACAACAGCCACTATTTCACATACGTAATTGCAACAAATGTGCGACTTGTGTAAACATCATGAAACAGCAATGTTTTAATGCCATTTTTGTGACCCCAATTAATTGTTGGATATTTGCTTATATAGATATACATGCACTTATACAGATACATATATATATATATACATATATATATAGATAGTTACGTAATCGAGTTGTATATCCTTACTTACCAATCATTAGTAGCGCAGCAGTCAGATGTGAATTTGGCGGACCCGCCAGTCCCGTGGCACCCAGCGCTGCACCACCAAGGGCGCAGGCCACGCCCCCGAGGGCAACAACAGCAATGAGAGCACGCAGCGGTGGTCCAGCAAACCATTGGCCACAGCAGCCCTTTCCGGACCGTTCCGACGGCGATCTGCAAAGAATAAACAATTCTTTTGTTAGTTTTCATACCAGTGGCAGCTGTGACTGTGAAACATTTTTCGGAAAATTTCAGCAAACACTCGCACAGAAATGGACAGCGGTCTAGCTGTGCGCAGGTGGGTCCGCAAGGACACTTGCCACGCCACGAGCTACAGCAACTGGCAGCTGTTCTGAGTTTTCGTAGCGCGTGCAAATCGCTCGAGGAAAGGGCAAAGGCAGCAGTCAGCAGGCAGCAGGCAAACTTAACAAAAGCGCAGCGCGCAGAGAATGTTCGAGACAATTGTTGTAATGTTTTTGATTTATGAGCTGAAAGACAAAAAATTTGCGCACCGAACACAATAAAACAGGCAGACGACCAGACGATGACGATGAGGATATGAATGAGTTTGGTATGGAGGCTGTTGCTGCTGGACGGGCAACAGCGTAAAATATTTTGCGCATTTGCCAGCCAAGCATAGAGAAAAGCAGCAAGCACAATTTATGTGACGCAGACGCTGCAGGAACCAAAAACCAGAATCAAAAACATCGATGCACAGTGTCCCCAAATG
Source organism: Drosophila planitibia (assembly GCA_035043785.1). Lineage (NCBI taxonomy): Eukaryota > Metazoa > Arthropoda > Insecta > Diptera > Drosophilidae > Drosophila > Drosophila planitibia. The sequence goes on from JAWNMS010000051.1 coordinate 3,346,274, forward strand.
GCAAGTTATGCTGTGGAAATTTGTATTTATCTAATTAATGTAGACTAAATGCGGTCAAGCAACTTTCAAATATTCAATTTTCAAAAATAAATATATAAATATAGAAATAGGTTTTTATATTGAAACAAAAAGCATATTTAAATTACAAAAGGAGTTCAGCAAGCAATAGACTAATGAGGAACATTTAAGTTAAACTTTAAAAGATAAGAACTTATATAAAAATATCTTGGCATATTAATGTTAAATGCTTTAAAGTAAAACAACGCAAAAAACGGCTATATTAGATACACCGAAGATAACATTCCCCTGTAGACCGATCACATCTGTATGTCAACCACCCGATGGCTATATAATATACAATAATATAGTAGTGATATGTAGATAATGTGTTACTTAAACAATGGGAGGCAGAGATGCCTTGAAGTTGAATGACTAGAAGGCAGGTGAGCCAACAAGAAGACAGCGCTATATTGACTCGGCCAGTGTTGCTGATTAAGAATATATGTATAATATATATATAATATATATACAAGTAAGTTGTATCAATAAATTAGTGCGAGTACACTGTGCCAGAGTGCAAGACTGACGACAAGGACGACGTATGTGCGTAAATTCATTAGGACACAGATACAGACGACAACTCGAACAAAGGCATGGAAGGGGGAGAGATTCGTTTAAGGATACGGACACTGGAAACGTTTTCTTTATGGCCACAGACTCCACTCTTGTCTGTGTGTGTTCTTGTGTGTGTTGACAACATCCCCGCACAGATTGGGGTAGGAGGGGGGTAGCCATTGAGCTCGGGGCTTGCCAAACAATTAGACGCCGAAATATTTATAGGCGAGCAGCTGCGACCTAAACCCCAACTCCAACCACAATTTTTGGAGTCCCAACCCGTATCCAATGGGACGCTGCCCACTTTTGTGTCATCGACGCAATTTAAGCAACTGAATGATAAATTGTTGGAAAATTACGTGCATAAAAAGGCAACCGGCTATGGCCGGAAATTTATGTTTAATAATTTTATGTTGTCGCCCGAGGCTTTCGAGGATTTTTATGATTCACCATTAAATGTACACAACTCACTGGCACAACCAAGGCGAATGGGGAAAAGGCAACACGGGCCGAAAGGGTGAATCCGCTTGAGGCCTCACCCTGTCGTCGAGTAGACAGACCTAGCTGTGTGCCACATGAGCTTCTCGACACGGTTCGGCTCCTAGGTATTGGAGAGTTCAGGGGCCGCGGTATTTATGTTTCATCAGCTGTCATGTCGTGTCATGATAAATAAGGTCTTCTTAGCGCAGCCATCGCTCACACGCCAAAGGAAATGAGTGCGCAGAATGCGCAGAATAAAAGGTAAAATCAGCCAAGACAATGAAACAAGCGAATTCACTCAGTTGTCATTTCCCAGCTGGTTCTTGGGTCTTAAGTGAAACCGGCTTAATCATTGCTATTCTTAAAGCTTATTAGTAGACAAATAGCATAGGGGAAGTCAAAGAGCTACTTAAATGTACATCTTCATCTATTTTTGTACAATCTCTAAATGCTGTTCACAGCGTATCATTGCCCTTTTTAGCTAAAATGCTTCGATGTACAACTTATTATACCCTATGCCTATGAAAAAGATAAAAAACAAAGTGTAGTATTCTTCATCTAAAGTATTCAAACAAATAGCTGTTTGTAATCGATTTTTATCGACATTTTTAATCCGATATAATAATTAAAAAGATGAACGGTATGCAAATATCGATAAGAAATCGATTTCAGACTCCCGTTTTTACTCATACTTGATGGTTATAGAAGTTGAAAGCACATATACATCTGTAATACCTTTGAAAAGAGGAAAATACAAATAAACGCTATTAAAGAGTTACATTTTCTTAAGAATTGTTTCAGTTTATAAAAATCAGAGACATGTTCGTGCATGTCTGAAACCCTATACGTAGGGGTGAGTGGGGGGTGTGTATTATAATTGTGTAAGTAGTCATATTTTATTTATAGTTAAGCCTGCAACTGAAATACAATTTGAGATACATTACGACACCACTTTATGGCCATTAAACTTTCGCTTTAAGGAAATCGCGTTTGGGGTTTTGGCGCAATAAATAAAATGAAATTGATGCAATTATTTATCGCATCGATTAGTCTACACTCTTCAGATCCTAATGCATATAATTGGCAAACGGGGGGTTTGGGTTTTTTTTTGCAATTTATAACTGGCTTTTAATATTCATATACTATAAGTATTTAGTTGGCAGCTGTTGTAACTATCAAGCAACTGTTATATAAAAAATGAAATTTTTAATCAATTTTTATTTATTTTTATTTTTTTTTTGCAAAAGTGCTTATCGAAGGAAACTTTACAACAACTTTTGCATTGGCATTTGTTGTTGGGAAAACTACAAGCTATAAAATTGCATAATCAATTGAAAATTGCGCAGTCGGTTGTAAATGTCGCGCTGACAGCCGGAAAAGCCGCCATTTAAATGAAAACTGATGCAGAAAAAAAAAGGCAACAACAAAAATGAAAGTTTTCATTATATTTTGTATTTAACGGAGCAAAAACTGTGTCAATGCTGGCAAATTACAATTACAAATTGCAATTAATTAATTAAAAAAAAATTAAAATGCAGCCGCTGTTAATGGTAATGCAGATTGACTGACTTACCGATTGACTGACTGAACTGACTGACTGACTGACTGAACTGACAGCTACTGCTGCTGCTACAAGTAGCATTTCAATAGACTCGTTTGCTAAGCCGCCCCTGAACTACTTTGAGGCATATACATCAAAAACGGCTAAGCTGACGTGGAGAAGCTTGCATCTAAATACGACTAGCTGCCATATCTATCACGTATACGATATATATATATATGAATATATATATATATTCAGCTGCACTTGTATGGCAAACAACAAATGCGCAATTAGTCAGTTGCACAATGCAATTAAAATAAATGCATCTTCGATACTCAAAGTGCCATTTAGTTCTGGCTCATTTGCATCTGTATCTGTGTCTGTATCTCAAAGTTCAGTATTATTAGGTACTAATTCTATTCTGTTGCTTGCTGTGATGCTAATTCTACGTTAATCAATCATCTTGTTCTTCTTGTTGTTATTGTTGTAAGCAAGAAGACAAAGTGCCAGCGGCTTCTTTGTGGTGCGTGTGTTTGAGTCCGACTGGGTTCTGGGCGGGAGGCGAAGGGGTCGTTGCCACCTCGACATGGGGCCCTGCAATTTGAATTCTCTTTCACAATTCAACTCAGAAATCATTCGCATCACACAAAAGTGCTGGGAGTACACTTACAGAGTGTGGCTTAGCGACGAGGGGGCGGAAGTTTGGGACACATATCCATAGATATATATATATATTTATATATATGCCCAACAAGCTGTGAAGCTGTGGGAAACGACAGCGTATAGCGCAATTGAATGATTTTTTGCCACATCAAAGAGAATGATTGACATGAATTCCAAAAATGATATTGGAATATTTCAAACAGATCTATGCGGAAAGATATGACGTGCTTAACAAGCCGAGTGAAATGAGTCTTTATTTTTTTGCCAACGGGTCTCATTTCGACAAATCCAGAAATGAAATGTCCGAAATCGGCAAATGCAACAGCAAAGTGAACTGGCTCATAATTAATACGTCTGAAAGGAAAAGTGGCCAAAAAGACTGAGAAAACCAAAAATGGAAACTTTTCGCCAGGCCACACGAAATCAAAAGAGGCAATTTGGGGCGTTGCAGGGCGTGGCATGTGAAATGTGTAAGGGCGGCAGCAATGACGTGCAAACAGCAACTAATTAAATAACGAGAAAATTAATTCGCACACAGAAAACGAATTTTTGTGTTAAATAAATTAACATAGCAAAGCATTTGTTTGTTTGGCGTTTCTCATTTTCATAATTTTCTCCTTCAGTTATAAATGCACTTTTCTCTCTTGCGTAATTTAAATTGAATAAACTTGAAGAAGTGAGGCAACTGGTAAGTGAATTCATATATGTATATATACCTACTTAGTAGGTGTATATAATACCCACATATACATATACATATCGTGCACTCGTAATTAGTAGGAATATTAGTAAGCAGCTACAGATAATAACATTGGCACATTTTGCGATGAGAAGACGAATGACGAGTACAAAAACGAAAATGGAAATAGCAAATTAAATAATGATTTTCACAAGAGCTAGCCAAACAGCACAGTCTACAGATGAATGAATGGATGGACGGATAGATGGATGGATGGATGGATGGATGGCTGGCTGGTTTGATGAATGGATGGATGGATGGCTTCAATTTGAGTTTTAGGCCGCTGACAAAGCGTTTTCTGTATTTGTTTCGCTTTTGTTTGCCTCAATCCAGAGCCCAGAGCCCAGACCCAGACCCAGACCCGACACTAAAGCAGTGCTGAGTTGGGCTCAGTATTAGATTGCTTCACTAAATGTAAGTGGGCGCTTATAGCGCGCAAAACCCCAAAAAGCTATTTTCAACTTTCAATCAATGCCCCCACGTCCCCAACCCGCAGAACTCCCCAAATACCCGAAACCATAATTACACCGTGCTTTTCAACTTTACCGCAGTTCTGATTTGTAATGTAGTTTTTTTGTTGTTGTTTGTGTGTTTTTTTTTGGTGTGATGTTTTTTTGGTTGTTTTGTTTGAGGTGAAGGAGGGGGGCTTTTGTAATTTGGCATGAAATTAAAGCACCTTGATTTATATTTCCAAATTATATTTGTAGCTGAGTAAGTAAGGCGAATTAAGATGATTGTTGAGCTAAAGTGAAACCGTGACAAGGCTGCCAGAACACACGCTATCTACTTATGTATAGAAAAAAACACTTTAGTCATAGCTACTTGCAAATCCGGGTTATTCATTAAAAAATAAATCAAGTAAGAAAGATAGAGCTCGACTGGGAGATACACGTTGATCACAGATGATCACAATGTTATGACAAGGTGCTTCAATACCTAATTGGATGACTGCTTTGACATTTGTATTCATCGATTTCAATCGTTATTCGAGAAACTGAATCCATAATTAAGATAAATCAGCCACCTGATTCTGTTCACCTGATGCTTTGAATATTTTTATATTATATTATAAATTCTTAGAAGTTAAATCACTAAAATGCTTAAGCAAACTCTCGAAATTAACTTATGAAGTCACAGTATTCTAAACATTTAATCCTTATAAAAAGGGTATTTTGACCATAACAAAAGAATTTCGTTTCTTTTTTATTTTTAATAAGTAATAATAAGTCATTTTGATTTATTGAATCTACATAATTAACAAGCATTGCAGAGTACTTTATAAATATCAATAAGCAACAATTCTGGTGCCAATCGGTTCATTCAGCTCTGCTGCTTTGGCCCGCGACCACTTTAAGAAAGATAAGTCAAAGGCTGCCAGATGTTTTATTTATTAGATCACGTTGAGATTGTCAACCAAATAAGTCGACTCGCAAGTTGACGAACGTCATTCTAACTGGGAGACAGCTGCTCAGGGCTCATAATGCCTGCAGATTTGCCAAAGTCTATAAAACCACGAACCCCCATTAATCAATATGACAGCTTTAAATTAGCAACCTATCAACTTCTTAAATAAGACCCTGAAAAGTTATAATAATACAAAAATGTTTTATGAATGTGCCACAGATCCCTCTCTGCTTTCATCATTTCGTGTGTAAACACGAAAATTGTCTTTGCGTAAAACTCTAGGATGTGAACAGGGCATAAAGAAGGGCTCAAGTGTTCTATTAAATTTCATGACTCTGCGACATCTTTAAAAACTTCAAAAACGTGCTACACAAAACCAGGCAGAGACAGACAGACAGATAGACAGACAGTGAGTATAATGCTTAAACTTGTCTGCTGATGTCTGCAAATGCTGGTAAATATCTGTCCAGAGCTGCAGAGTCTACCTACAATGTACTTACTCATGAGACTGTCTCTCTCACTTAGCCTCTCCGCCGGTTGTGGTTCTGGTTCTGGTTCTGATTCTGGTTCTTTTGTGTCTCTGCGAGTGGGTAAGCATATAATGAAAACCAGTAGCTACATGGCCACAACTTTGGCGGGGGGGAAAGCAGCATTTGTGTCTCAGAACATGACATTCACCTAGCATTAAAATCAGAGTCGTCGCTCTTGCTTCTCCTTTGGTTGTACAATATAAAAATGAAAGCAAGCAGACGGCTATAAAAATAATACAAAACAAAAATCAAGTATCCGAGCAAAAGAGACAAAGTCACGTTGTCTTTTGTGTACTTAAAGAGCGGGTAAAATATTAGAGTAAAAGTAACAATTTCACACATAGCCAGAACAGAAACTTCTGACCTACTAACTCAAGACGCCAATCTTGAAGTAAGCGTCAAAGTCAACGTTTAGTCGACACTGGCAGGGAGGATGGGAGCTGAGGGGGAACGTTGCAAACTTGGCTAACGTTTTCCCCAAACTAGACAGAAAACGCTTTGACGCTTGACTGACGCGAAAGCCGAGAGTCGAGTTTGGTGCTGGCGAGTTCAGTTCGGTTTAGTTTAGTTTAGTTTCGGTTCCAGTTTCAGCTAAAATTGCATTGAATTCACGCCTCGCAGTTTAGATCAAAGTACCGGTGGGCGTAACACACGAGCACACGACTCTGATATACACCCAGACAGACAGACAGACAGATAGGCAGGCAGACAGACAGACAGACAGACGGACAGGTCGACAGACGAGCTGACAGACAATACAATGTTAAGTTGTTAAGCTGATGTTGCTGCTGCTGTTGCGCTATTTGCTGCATGCCTCATAACACTTGCCAAAGGTTGCGCTTAAAGTTTGGATTAATTCAGCTTCAACATAAATCATTGAATGAAGCTGACACTATAAATTTGGAAAGCACTGAACTCAATTTAATCAATATCATTCTTAATGGGACATAAAAAAAAAACGATTCAATAAAAATTGAATATTTGCCAGTCAAATTATTTACTCTTTTATTTTCATGGGAAATATAAATCAACGATTTGCGGACGTTTCAAATTTGACGTTTGCAGATGCAAATTAAGCCAGTAGGAAGTAAACACATAAAAAAAACAAGACAGAAAGATTATCTTTGATATGCTGAAGATTAGATGGCAAGATTAGATGGCAAGCGAATAGGTTTTTCCTTTGAAAACTATGCGAAATAGTAGTCGATATAAGCGTCCAAGTTTGGTTGGGATAACTAGGTAAACCAAAAAGTTGTTCACACAAGAAGTCATTATTCGACTGATTATTCCTATGGGAACTATATGATGTAGTGCGACGATATTGCCAGTTTTTTGTATATATAATTTAATCTCAATATCTCAATTGTTTTTGTTCAAATGTCCTTCGCCTAAAGCTTTCAAGCTCAAGTGTTGTCTCAGCAGTAAGTTCAATTTCCCCTATTTGCACTTTCAGCTGCTGTCATTGAGGCTTTAACAGCTACGAGTTACCCGTTGCCCGTTGCCAGTTGGCCTGGTCTATTTGGAAAGCTGCCCCAGAGAGAGAGAGAGAGAGAGAGAGAGGGAAAGATTGAAGACTGTGGAACATTGTCTTGCTATCTGTTGGCATTGTCGCAGACATCGCTCGTAAGTGCGCTTAATGTGCGCGTAAAAGATTATATGGCAAAGTTGGCGCTGTTCATCGCCATTGCCATCGATGGGATCTGGCCATAAATGCGGATAAAGTTTGCCAGCAGCGAACACGTTTATTGCCAATTTTTGAATGCATAAAACGCAATCATCGCACTGCCAACAACAGCAACAAATTATCGCCCACACACAAGCAACAAAGGTCAGCTGCAAACGGACGCCAAAAAGGGCGTTGCAGCAAATGGTTGCACGTTGGCATATATAGGGCAGCATGCCAAGTGCAAAGTGCGCCATTGCAGACTTGGCGCCCATAAATATAATAAATACATATATATATGTATATATATATATATAGATATTACATATTTATATGCATAGAACACCCACACAAGTGGAGGCCTGGCACAAGTGCCAAACGAGCTGGAATTGGACTGCTGCAACTGGGACAAAAACAAGAACTTCAATTTGAGTGTGGCGTTGCATTGGGCTTGAGACATTTCTAATTTCAGATCCGCTTCTAATTTCTGGCTTTCATGCGGCGCTGCCTTGGCTGCCAAGCATCCGGGTTGGCGCAATTACTTTTACATGTTGCCAATGCGGCAACAACAGCAGCAGCAGCATCACCAGCAACAACAACAGCAGCAGCAGCTACCACAGCATTCAGTCAGCATTCGAAAGAACCGCAGCCAATGTGGCGCGTACACACACACACACACACACACACACACACACACACACACACACACACACACACACACACACACACACACACACACGCAGATATAGAAAACATGAAAAGCGCTTAAGTAGCTGCGTCGCTAGGCTCCAAATGTTGCTGATGTTGCTGCTGCTGCTGCTGCTGCTGCTGCTGCTGCTGCTGGTCGCTGTCATATTGCATGCGACACATACAGCGGCTAGCAGCTGTCATGGATCGCCCAGTGTGTGTGTGTGTGTGTGTGTGTGTTTGAGTGTGTGTGTACATAAATTAAATTCTTAAATTGCTCGTTAGCTCATCATGAGGTTGGCTCATTCATTCATTCATGCAGTTGTCGTCGTCGTCGTCGTCGTTTCAGCGTTGCCGTTTCTCTCGCAGCTCGCATCGCATCGCTATGATGGGCAACAATAACAATAATCATGCCACCAACGACAATAACAACAACAAAAGCAACAACAGTGCTGCGTTTGCATGGCGCTCTTGGCCATTATGTAGGTCACTTCAATTTGTTGTTGCTGTCGCTGTTGTCGCTGCTGTTGCTGCTGTTGCTGCTGTTGCTGCTGTTGCTGATGTTGCTGTGGCCTGGCGTTGTTTTTATTTCTTGCTGGCTGCCTCCACACAGCCCCTTGTCTACCACTCACCACCTCCCTGTTGCTGGCATAGTGATTTCACTTGGATTCTATGCGCTTTTAATATCACGCGGATGGCATCTTCAAGTGATTTAATTTAGCACCAAATGGATTTTCTGTGGCATTCTCTTTTGGGGCATGCTTAAAATATTTATTCACGCTTGTGGCACACATACACAAGTACAATGTAAGCCAGTGGGCGTTTGTCGAAAGGGAATATTGTAATATAGCAATATAAATAATTTAGTATTTCTTAAATAGTTAATGCAAGCACTTAAGACTTTCGCTTGAAGCGAATTAAAGACGATTACAACACACTTTGTCACCAGCAATGACTATTAAATAGTGATCAAATATGCGCATACTTATCTATATACTTTAGCAGTTAATTATGAAGAGCAGTATTAGTGAGCAATCCAATTAGTAGATACACCCAATCATGCCATTTGTATGCCTGTTTACAGCTGTGAATCATCGGCTCTTTCTGCCCGATTCTGGGCTGGACTCGATTTGAGTTCTTTATGACACAACAAAAGGTGTCGATTGCCTGCTCTGATATACGATATATGCAAAAGTTGCACAATGCCAACTCACAACTCTTAACAAATGACTAATATCCAAATGTTGAGCTTTAACTGCAATAAATTGCACTCAAATCTCTCGAAATTGTCAACAACAACACTTAAAAGAAATTATACGTTATTAGTATCAGACTGTCATACGAATGCTGATCTTTGGATATGTTTAATTTAATTTTCAAAGAACATATCGAATTGCTTGTTTATTTTATGTGCGTATTATAATTGATCAAACATAAATGTAATTTTCAACACGTTGAAGCAATTTGAATTTTGCACAGCGCATATTTAATTTATAACGACAATTTTTTCTATGTGTAATTTGTATTTGAAGTGCGCAGTTTGTCCATGAGTTAGAGCATCCGTCGCGGCATACCAATCAACACTATATCATTTCAAATTCTAATTAAAATGTCTCACTTGTTAGGAATATAATGAGATCTATTTCTGGGTCAATTGCATACAATTTGTATGCTTGATCATTTTTCACATATGTTACTTTTTGCTCTTGTAATTGCTGAAGAATTTCGAAATGCGACTCGCAAGTTTTATTTTTTGGCCCAGCACTTAAGTAATTATTTAATTTGACACTTAACGAGCTGCGTCAAGGGATTTCACAAAGTGCGAAACGTGCACAGCAGCGAGGAAGGGGTGAAAGTGTGTCTGCAACGACAGTTGGCATATTTGCAAACATTTATCAGATGGACTGGAGAACACAGCAGCAGCAGCCACAACTGAGCAGCAAACAGTCAGCAGTAAGCAGTCAGCAGTCAGCAGTAAGCAGTAATTACTAAATAGTAAACAACAGGACAGGATCTCGTAAGGCATGCGGAGTGTTGGCAAAATTAATTGCTTGGCAAGCATTAAGCAGAAGAAAATAGAAAGAAAAAATGCCATCCATAAAGGAAAAGCTTTTGTGCAAGATTATTTTGATATTTGAAAAGAAATTGCAGCTAAATGCATTCGCTCTTAGCCTCTTAGACCTACGAACGAGTCTACGAGCATTACGAGTTCCAGCTGAAGCACAATTCCAACTAAATGTCGAGCCCATTAACCCCATTTGCGGAGCTGAGTCGAGAAAGTCGCAACTCTGAGGAGCTGCCTGCCACTGCAATTTGCAACGCTGTGGCTCTGCCACTTGTGGACCCTTGGACTAAGACGGACGCCGCATCTCTCTGGGCAGCCCAATTAAACCAAGTAATTTCATTCAGAATAAGCGCGCTGCCACTGCCGATTCTACAAATTGAATTTGCAATAAACTGAAGCAGACAAAATATATATATATATATATATATATGTGTATATAGAAGTATTGAATAGTCCAAGTGAACTCCGAAAACTCAACACACAAAACCAATAAGAGCGAACAATTCAAATTATGCAAAAACTTGGTTCACAAGCGCAATTTAAGGCGGAATTTGCCCAGCGAGCAGCAGGAGGCAAGCTTTTTTTATAATTCAAAAGATCCACACGACTAGCAAATACTCTGTAAGCCATAAAGAAAAGCAGTAAGAGTAACTTGAGCTAAAAATGCATTTAAGTTTCAACTTAATTTGTTTATTTCCTGTATGTTTATCTCTCCTGCACTGGCTTGCAACTGTCAAACCCTTTTAAGCTCTTTTGCAGGGTATTGCTATTGCTTGTAATCCTTCTTCTGGCTTGCTCGGTTAGCTGCTGCTGGCACGAAGGTCACCCGAAATGGCCAATAAAATGAAATTCCAGCGATTGCCAATAAAAATGCAACCCATTCAACATCGTTGACAAATCGAACGGTGCGTGGGCAACCAAACTGGAAAAGAGACAGAGAAAGAGAGAGAGAGGGGGGCAAAGGGCAGCATAAAGTTTGCAGCCGTCATTGTTCTAAAAGTACTTTAGTAGTTTTGGGGGCGTGGCAGCGTGACTGCCACTAACTGCAAATGTTATGCGTAACCAAAAAAACAAAACCAAAATAAAAATCTTTTTGCCGGAAATCGTTCAACTTGGACTTGGACGTTTTTTCTCGAGTGTCGCACGGCGGCTTCAAATTGAGTTTATCCTCGTTTCTGTTCTGTTCTGTTCTGTTGGCCATAGCCAATTTGATGTGGCGGATTTGGCGTTTGTTTTTACGACACTCGAGTGGGTGGTGGGGCGGTTGAAGTGGCTGTGGCAGCTATCAGCAAAAGGAAGAACAAAGGCCAAGGCGTCCTCCCATATAAAACGACATTTCTTTTTTTTCTTTCGCTTCGTTGTTGTTGTTGTTGTGCTGTTTTTGCTCTGCTGCCGGAAATTGCTGCCATCGATAGCCGGCCAGAGTTGGCAACGCCCACAATCGACAATCCGCAATCCGCACCCACCCACCAATCCTGCCAGAGTCCATACTCTACCCATCCATCCGCCAGTGCAGACGACACTTTGGCAATTTATTTCGATTGCGATTCCTTCGTCGTCTCGGAACTTGCTACGGTTTGTCCTTTTCGCTTTTCCTGAGCGTGCCACGGCTTCATGCAAGCTATACGCTGCCACCCCCTGCCACCAGCTGCGCGATTTGCATAAGCGCCAGTCAGCCAGCCATGAAAATGACACAGCCAAAAAAAATCAAGAGAATGAGAAGAGCAAAAAAAAAAGAAGATAAAGACCAAATACAAATCAGTGCATAATTTTTCTATTAAACATTTTCCACTGGGCAGTTTGTTAGCTGAGGGGGGAGCTGTGGTGTGGATGTGGACCTGGCATGTTGTAGGTGTCCACCTGAGCCCACTTTGCAGCTAGGTCACGTCGCACTTGCTGGCACATCGTGGCAGGCGCAGGACACGTTTTATTTTTACGCTCAGTTTTCAATCTGAGCGCGTTTTATTTTCAATTTTTGGACCCGACTTTTTGGACGCTTTAATTTGATGGCAACGCTTAGATTCTCAACCGTGCTCCACAATTCAGAGGCTGGGTCGGATCACTGAGCATAACACTGCAATGCATTGAACTCGTGCTGCTCAACCAACTCATCTTCCCCCATCGTGTACGCGTTGCCATAGATGCCCAGCCCTGGCAACCTGGTAGCTGCCTCTCCATATGCAAATTGGAATTTTCGGTGCGCGAAAGTCGCACCAAATGAAAAGCAAGAGTCGATTGAAATGAAATACACGACACAAATTAAATGAAATACGTGGGACAAAATGTGTGCGGATTGTTTTTGTTTTTGTTTCTCGTTTCTTGTTTCTGTTTTTGGTGTGCTGTGTCTGCCATTTTTTTTTCTTTTCTGTATTTTTATAGTATGGCAAACATACATATTCAATAACAGCAAAATGCAAATTTGCAAATGTCTGAAATGGAAAGTGACGGCGAAAACGTCAGACGAGCCAAAAGCAAAAACACAACAAAGGCAAGACCGGAGCACGGAATCGGCTAAGGCAGACGACGGAGCTGTGTATAACTTTTGCTTTCGAGAATATGATCAAAACACGAGTACGAATCAGCACACTCATATGTATATATGTCTTTAAATTTGAACTGAACACCGAACACCGAACGCTGAACGGAAAACAGTTTGAAACACGCTGACAGCTTTTGCTAAGCTGGCGCATTTCATATTCGAAAAGAAAGCAAAAGTCAGCTGAAAAGTGCTTGAGGCAAAATGAATGAAAATCACATGTTTATCGTTATTATTTAGAAACGAACCTTTAAAGCCATCGATATATGTTAAGCTGATGCATACCTGGCTCAGCATTTACTCATAAATTGTAAGTTATTCGTTGGCCATAATATGAAGAGATCTCAATAAATATTTATGTTTCAGCTTGAGCGATCCAGAATATATAGAACCATATTAATAAGAGAAAACAATGCTTTTTTTTAAGTAAACAATAATTCAAACAATAAATTCCCAATCAAATAAAGTCAATAAGCTTGCACTTTTCAGAGCACTTCATCAGCAATATTCAACCATATTCATAAATTGCCACAAATGAAATGAAAACCAAAGAAAAAGCAAAGAGAAAAAAATAACAATTTTTAAAGGGGGCCAAAATGCTTTTTGGCAAATTTGCTGTGGAGTGTCGATGATATCGAATATCAAGTGCCTGTCCATAAACAACTTGACCTTGTGCACGTAGCAACCAACCAGCAACTAACCAGAGCCAAGCAGCCATGCAGCCAAGCACCCAGCCAGAAAGTGCCAAGAGGTGCTTTTCCATTTGGGCACAGAGACCGTTGTGGAGCCATGTCCAGTGCCCATCGATTACCAGTCCACGTTCACACATTTTGGGTCGGTTCACGCTTAGAAATGGCTTTTGCTCATGCTCATAGATGTGGCTAATTTTGCACAATGCACAATGGATTGTGACTCGATTGGTTGCCAACTGGTAACTGGTAACTAGTAACTGGTAACTTGTGATATTTCGGGCACTGGATACAGTGAGTACCATCATCATCATCATCATCATCATCATCATCAGCAGCAGCAGCAGCAGCAGCAGCAGTGCCAACAATTTAGTCATGGCACGCTGCTAAGCAGCCAACTGATTGAAATGCCTCTGACTGGGCTAACGTGGCTGGCTTGTTTTCATTTATTGCAGCAGAAGGCTAACAGAGAAGTCAATTTGTGGCCAGGTCGTGAGTCAGCTAAAGTTGCAACTCATAGGTTTACCACCTCCATCTCCCATTCGCTCCTCCCTTCTCCCAAAAAAACAAACCTGGCCAAAAATATCTGTAAGTGCTTTCAGCACGCAATTCACCTATTGGTCATTGCCAATGGCCACTAATATTTCATATTTATCTCGGTGAGTGTCCGGTGTGAAAACTACAAGAAAAAAGTATATATTTTTCTTTTTTCAGTATTTGTTTTCTTTTATTTGAAGTCATGGCCAGGAATTAGTAACACAACGCTCAAATTGGTTTTCGAGCCTAGAGTTTTTATGCTGTGTAGTAAATGCAGCCTGCTTGCAAATCGGTCATTAAAAATATGTGGCACAAAGTGGGACAACCTAATGGAAGGAAATGCCCATGCTGAATTCAACTGGGGCAAACGCCCCTTTATTATGCTCGCATAATTATTATTATATTTTTTTTATATTACAATTTGTTGTTGGTGCGTCGCTATTGAAATGCGTTTGGCAACACAAATGACTTTCATCATACTTAACAGGGTAAATACCTGATATTGGCATACGCCAGAGATCATTAAGTGTCAGCCTGTGGTGCATTCATGTAAATGCCTCATTAAAGACAAACACCACACACACACACACACACACCTCGTTGATGCAAATCGACTTACCTGAAACGAGAGAAAAAAACCAAACAGTTTTAATATAATTTCAATAATCATCATCATCCAGATTAACTAGAGCAGCTGATTTAAGGCTGGCTGTTGTCGGTCAGCTGCTTTTGAATGCCATTCATTTTATAATTACGAACTGCTTGCAAATATAATGAAGTTAATAAAGATTTACAGCATTTACTTAGTAGAATGTATAATTTAAATACAGAAAAAACTTGAGCAAATGAGTCTAATGATTCACCCTAAAACACACTTAAGGCTCTATACAAAATATAGAAAAAGTATCCACTTACAAATATGATATAATTAAATTCCAGAGACCCGGCTTGCTATTAATAAGAGCAAGCAAATATATACATATACAAACAACTTAGGTTTAAATTAAATTGGCGGAAGTAAGCAAAAAAAAAAGGAATAAAAATAAATAAAATCCCTTTTTGCACTTCCAAGGAAAATGTATCTTTTTAATTTAATTTGTACTCATCAAACGTGGCTAAAAACGTTTTTGTGGAGTGATGAAAATGATGAAAAAGAAAGCAGGCTAACAATTCTGGAAAAAGCTGTAATATTGCTTAGAACAAAATTGGGGACAACCATGTACAAAGATAATATCCCAAACGAATTCACAAAACCATAAAGATCGCCATTGTTCTTCATATATTTATATTAGAGTTTTACTGTTTTATCCAATTTTATGGCACCTAACTTTGAACAATATAATCAAACAGACAAAATAAGCTCTTCACTGAAGACACGACTTTTTTTTTTTGAACACATGTGCCTCATATTTTGCCCAATTGAAGTGATGCTTGGGTATTTATTAAATTGACCCCAAGTGCTTGTACATATGTATGTATAATATACAGATATGTATGTATTTATAACACATGGCATGGCAATTGCGAAGGCAAACTACTAACTATGCCTACAATTCAAAATTCGCTCTTTGCACATGTTGTTGCTGTTGTGGTGGTTGTTGTTGATGGTCATGTTGTTGTTGTTGATGGTCATGTTGTTGTTGTTGTTGCTGTTGTTGTTGATGTTGCTAATGTGCAAACGAACTCAATTACGCAGATAAAATACAGTCCCAACCACCAACAATCGGCAACAACACAAGTCATAAAAGTGCACATAAAACGCAAAACTGATTGAGAGTTATGTTGAGATAGCACTCGCTATATACATACGATTCTTGCTCTCTATCTCTGTGTGTGTGTGTGTATATGTGTATTTAGGGACATCACGCCACAGCACATTAAAGGAAATTGACGCGGAAACGAAGCGAATAAAACTACCCAAGCTATACAAGAAGCAGCAGCAGCCACAGCAGCAGCCACAGCAGCAGCCACAGCAGCAGCAGCAGCAGTAGATGAAGTAAGAGAGGTCCAGTCAGTAAACAGCAACAGCAACAGCAACAGCAATAGCAACAAGCAATTTTCACACACACACACACATACAAACTGATAAGGACACACACACACACACACACACACAGCCATTGCTCACTTCATTACGCATAATTTCCTGGGTGTCTTCATTCAGTATCATTTTTATTTTCTTTTCACAGTGACACAGCAGTGAGCGAGAGAGACAGAGATAGTAAGAGAGAGAGAGAGAGAGAGAGAGATAGAAAGGGAGAAGACTTCCAGACAGTTCCAGTTTCAGTTCGGGGTTGGCCTCGGGTCATACGATTATTTTGTGCTTTATCGTTGCCATGGTTTTTAGCTCTAAATGCGAAATGAGTCGGAGAATGGTATATGGGCATGATATGCTATATGCATGGTATATATACCAAACTATGGTATATGGTATATATGGTCAGGGCCATAAGATGCATGTCCACTCGTCCCGATATGAGGGTGTTTGAGCAGACAGTTGAAAGGGGGAGACACTGAAAATTATATGCTGATTGCAGTTTGCCGATAAGCGTAACGAGAATTATGAGCCATGCGGGTGATATGCGGCCGACTTCGACTTTGGCTGACCAGCGTCCATGCCAAAACTGAGACCATTGGATAATGATGCAAACAGAAATTGCGCAAAAGCAGCTAAAGCCAAGGCAGCCAGCTGCTGGCAATGAAACGCATTGGATTTGAGTGAGCTGGAATTGGAATTGAAACTGTGGCTGTGGCTGGGGCTGGGTCTGCGGTTTGGGGCGGGGTGTTGGGATTGGGGTTGGGGTTAGGCGCTGCGACATCACAAACTAGCCGCAGCTGTGCGAGATTTGTAAAAGTTGCGACGTTAAATGCAAAAAACTAAAAAACAGAAAACAGAAAACAGCAAACTGTTTGCAGCCTGCTGGTTCGCCTTGAGTGGAAGCCCAAAGGCGGGCGAGAAAACACCACGCAAGTGTGCGTTTAATAGTCTTGCGGTTGGCGGCTGGATGGGTTGATGTTGGGCGGTGGTGTGGTGGTGTGCGAATGAACAGGGTCTGAAGGGAATTAAGACCAGCGACTACACAACTCCTTAACTTACAAAGTACACAACACAACACAACGCACACACGCACTAGCAACAACAACAACAACAACAAGAGCAACAACAAAGTGTAGCGTCGATGACGAAGATGACGTTGCGACGTTTAGCTAGACCGAGATCTGAGCAAAAGAAGGAGAAAGTTTCTACAACTACTACGTGTGGCTCAGATGAGAGCTAAGAGCTAAAAGCTGAGTGTTGCTGCTGCTGCTGTTGCTGTTGTTGCTGTTGTTGTTGATGTTGCTGTTATTGGTGCTGTTAGTGTGTAGTTAGTGTTGCTGTGTTTGCTTTGGCTTTTCTTTGTTTCACTTCCACTTGTCTATTGCTTGTTGTTTTTTCGTATTTTTATGTTTTGCTTCTTTTGTTTCTCAGCTGATTTTTCTACGCTCTTAGTTATTATGGCAAATTATTTGTTTTGACTTTAGTTTTTCAACGTCAACGTCAGCGTCAACTTGGCTGTTGCTGTTGCTGTTGCTATTGCTATTGCTGCCGAGTTACTTCCCAGCTGCTTCAAATTACCGCCCTTTGTTTTATGCGGTTGCCGGGCGACGTTTCTCATTAAACGCACTACCCATTCATAATGATTAGCACAGGGTATGATTAGGTTGTGCAAATGGTTGTGCAGCCATAAAAGCATCATCAATTGATTCTTGACTAGCATCGAAAGCCAAGTCAATGTCCGCTTTCTCCGTTTGTATGCAAGCATCGAACTCAAAAACAACAAACTATTCGAGACATCAAATATTGAATATTTATTTTATTTTATTACCAACACTTTTCCATTCTCGACTACAATAAAAGGCGCTAATTAAAATATAGTTCAATGGAAATCAGGAATTTAGAATCACAAAAGTTGCTGCAAAAATTCATATATTCATTTTGAACAATTCGCAAGCTGAGATTTTCTAAATTATTAATTTTATATCAGCTGCAGTTGCTAACAGAAAATCGTTAACGTTTGGTTAACGTTTGATTAACATTTCTTCATTATTTACATTTTTAATAATACAAATACCAATTAGAAATAAGATTAAGTTAAAGACTTGTGTACAGAGTATCTACGGGTCGAGCGCACTCCTACTTGTTTCAATAGTTCAGCTCAGCTCGTTACTTTGTTTTACGTATTTCAAATTTTGCATTTGTATTTGTATTTCATATTTTGTATTTTGCTGAGCAGCAGCCGCAGCAGCTTCCATTAGTTAGCCCTTTTGAAAGTGGCTTTTGGATTCGACTTTGCTCCGTGCACTCTCTAATTATGAGCCATTGTGCGAACCGCGAACCCGAACCCCATCACGACAATAACAATGGTTGAGGAGTGCAGGGTTGGGGCGCTGAGTGTTGGAGGTGAGAGACTTAGCAAATTATGCCAGCAAAATTTGGACAATTGACGGCTTTTTTGTGACAGCAGCGTCAGAGGATAAGCCACACGCTGTGCCCCAGTCCAAGACCGATTCGAACAAAGAGCGTGCGAAATCCTTTATGACAACAAAAAACTGAGTCAGCATAACCGAGAAGAAGAAGAAGGAGAACAAGGAGAGTGTGAGTCAGCTGAACTACCCGGTAAACCTGGACTTAAACAAAGCTCCGAGCACAAGAGAAGAGCTTCGACAAATGATACGACTGCTGTTGGTGCTGCCACAAACAGTTGCACGTGACTCCACCAGGCCAAAGGATACCAAATCTAGATCCATTTTTCAAACGGGCATAGAATATTACGCATACGCAGCATACAACGTTCAAAGACAAATGTAACTCGGTAACTGTAACTGTAACTGTAACTGTAACTGTAACTTTCTCTGTTTATGTTGCTCCTTGAAATGCTTGGTGTGTGTGTGTGTGTGTGTGTGTGCACAGCTGTGGCATGTGTGTAGTCGTAATTATGAGCAATCTACACGTAAAATTTTATGAAAACACAAACAGCAACAAATAACAAACAACAAGAGTTGAGAACAAACACCGAGCGAAGTATGGCAATAAATTTGGAATTTTATTTGCTTCGAGGATTATACGAAATGTAAAGCAAGCGACAAAGGATGTGCGGAGCACTTCTTGTTTTTGTTGTTAATGTTTTAATTAATTTGCAAAATAAACGCGCTTTGGCATTTGTTTTGAGCGTATCGTTCCCGATTACCAAAAGTTCCACAGCAGCTGTAAAAACTCCTAGCCCAAACAATAAAGCGAGTGTTCTGCGGCAAATAAGAGGGAGTGGGGCGGGTGTGGGGGGTGTGTGTGTGGGAGGGGGGTAGCAAGTGACGGGCGTAGCTGCGTGTAACGGGGAGTATCTGTGTATCTGCGTACTCGTATCTGTGTGTGCAAAACAGATTTCAGCAGACACCAGACAGCGTACAAATAACCAGCAACAGCAACAAGGGCCAAAAAATCATTGCACTTTAAATTGAAATCAGTGCGCGGCAACAACGCGGAGGTGACCTCTTCCCCCCACCCACCACTCACCACTCCCTGCCCCATTCCGTTCCCCTTTCAACTCAACTCAGCTTGCTAGTTGATTTTCTGACTCGTTTGTGTTCGGCTGGATTTTGTTTTTTTTTTTTTTTTTTTTTTTTTGTAGCGCATTTTGCGGTTGACAGTTGACACAGTGTTCAGCAGTTGAGCTTGCAACTCTTTGTGGCCAGGCTCTGACTGCCAGTTGCCAGCTCCCAAACGCTCAGCTCCAGAGATTACCGCTTTTCTCTGGCAATTGGTTGTATTTTTCCTCTTTTTCGGCACAATGTTTCAGCTAAAATGTTGGCATTAAATGCACTGTTGACTGTTCGCCGCTTCACGTTACTCATTACAATTGCGCATTTTATATAGGCAATTTGGTATTGGTTTTAAATATTCAGGAGCATCAATTTTTCTTGTTCTTTTTCTTTTTTTTGGTAAACCCTAATTGAAGTTTAGTCAGACTGAAAGCGGAGTCCAGCCAAATTGAATCTAAATAAGCGCAGCTGCAAATTTGATTTGTGCAAGTGATGCATATGAAAATTTACAAAGTAATTCAAATGCCAAAACGTGTCGCTTATTCTGGCTCTCCTCTGCAACTATCTCTTTTTCAAATTGTTTCTTTTTCAGTTTACCAAATTAACTATTCAAATTTTGTTTCGTTTCATTGCGTTTTTCTGGCATTGCTTATGAAATTCTGATTTATTTTGACTAAGCTTTTGACTGTGGAAAATGTTGTATTATATTCGAATTAGTTTTTTTTTAACGGATATTCGAAAGTTAGAAGAAGAGGTCGAGTGCTGTGGAGATTTAGGCTTTTAACAACAAAAGTTTGGAACAACTCATTAAAAATGTCTCTTGTCCAACTGGTTATTGCGGGCCTTTTAATACCACTTTAAGCAGACAAACACAATTCTATATTGTTTCTGCATGACTTAAGTAACGTCTGCCTACAATAGAAATCTATGCATATCATTTTCTATCATTTCTCCAAATGATTTAAGCGACTATTGCCCAACACACTGATGACCGATTCAATAATGCCCACCTACTCCAAGCGTTACTCAGAAACAGATACAAATCAATACAAATGCGAACAGAAAACAGAAAACTTTCACCCTAAAATGTGGCAGCTACAAAAGGAAACAGAAACAAAAAACTGGTCCGCCAATATTTCTCGTATTACCTCATTCCAATCAATAGATGGGTGGATCGGAAGGGGCAGCAGCTAGATAAAGACTTCATTATATACCGAATTTCATATAAAACCGTAATCACGGCTGTGGCATTATGAAACTGTTAGCGTTAAATCCAAACCTGATTAATGTGCATTTCGAATGCAGAAATTGAGAAACACACACGCACACACAACAATATGATAAATCAAGCAAATGATTTTGTACCTGCCAATTTCTTTTACCATATAGCAGATGCATTGTTTTATAACAAAAATAAAAATAAAAATAAAAACAGCTTTCTTTGGCTTTGCTCACTTGAATAGTTTAGTCTTGATTGAAAACATATGCACTTAAAAGTGAAAACCTTTTAATCAAGAACAGCTTTTTGCCAAATTGATTGCATTTGCAAGTCGATTAAAAATAGTCAATGATATTGCCCCTAGAAAGTCAAACACGCCCCATTTTAGAGTTCAGTTGAATGCACAACAAATGCCACAAAAGCCACAGCAACAACAACGACAACTAACCAGAAACCAGTCAAAAAGTGAGGGTATGCAACAGCAGCTAAAAGAAGCAGCTGCAGCAAGAGAAGAAGCAGCAGCAGCAGCATGAGGCAACAAACTGTTCAATGCACAACAAAACAGTCTCCGATGCTTACCCATAACATAAATTATGGACTTTTGTTTAAAACCGCAACAGCCACAATACAAAAATAAAAAATAAAAAAAAAAAGAAGCAGCAAAATATAAATAAATAAAAATAAAATGCGAAATAAAATCAAATGAAAAATGCAGCAGGCAGGAGGCAATAGAGAAAGGGGGTTGGGGTGAGGGGGTGAGGGTGAGGGTGAGGGGGCAGCAGGCATTTCATTTCATTTCATTCGAGCATTTGCATTTTGTTTATTTGCATGGACATGCTTATTTATTTATATGCTTATTTACAAATTATGCTCATCTGCTGTTGGCCATAATTCCAGACCTGGTCTTGTCTGGCCTGGTCTGGGTTGGGTCGACCGACTCCTATTGTGTTTTGTGAAATACAGAAGAAAAAAATGTAAATAAAAAATAATAATTCTCGTAATACACATTTGTGCTGTGAGCGGCTTTTGTGCGAAATGTCTGATGCCGGAATTCACAATGAGCCGGTTAGACTTGGGCTTTCGGCTTTGTTCTCTTGCCCAAATGGCATTGAACAGTAATGGCCTGAACCAAACACAGCACAACAACAACAACAAATAAGAGAAAGAGCCCGAATCGTTGCCAAGTTTCGCATTTGGACGGGGCGATCATTTTCACAGCGCTCAAGGCCAGTGCCAAAGAAGTTAAAGACCTTTTAAAGCCCACAAAACATTGTTAATTGCACTGGCACAATTCGGCGACGATTGCTGATAATAATTTCTTGATGGCGTCTGGTTTTGAGTTTGGGTTTCTGTGTCAATCGTCAGCTAATGGCCACAACACAAATCCAAATGTAAACTCAATTTGAATTTCCAATTTGGGGTGAGAATTCAATAAGCCAGATTTCGGCACAGCAACAGTTTGTCAAAGAGTTGCCTCTCTGCTCTTTGGCATTGGCCCTCGACCATTCTCCATGCTTTCAATGCTGTCTCTATCAATCCACTTCTATCTCGCTCTCTCTCTGTCTCTCTCTCTCTCTCTCATTTTGTCTTTGACTGTGTCAACGTGTTTGGAGCTCGTCTCTCGATGCGTTTTCTATTTGCTGCTGCTGCGGCTGTTGCTGCAGCATTTTGCCGGCTCATTGCAAATTGGCCCGAATGCATTTTCTATACAAACAAACTGCACAACAACAGCAACAACAGAAACACAACAACAGCAGCAGACAGTCACATTTTGGTTTCACAGTGCACAGTGTCCCGAACGTGTGGCAAATCACTATTTAATGTGTTTTTCTGCTGTTTTGGTTGCAATGCAACTTTAGCATTGATTGATGAATAAAATAGTTTGCTAAATAAAAGCAGTCCTTTTGAGCTTGAATTTGAGCTTGTCACAAATCTAGCTTACCTTGGTACATCTTTGATTAATGATTGATATTTTCTTGGCTAGATTAGATTTCCTCTCTATTAGTCGTGCTCTCTCGACTCAAGAGCACTCCTAAACACTTTAAGCTATTACCTTTATCGATAAAAATCGATAAAATATAACAGAATATTAAGAAAATATATATTAAATTAAAGTAGTACACCAAGTTCCCTTAAGTATTAGATTAGTATTATTATTATTATTGGGGAGTTTCATGCACTGCGACCAGTTAGATTTATTGTAATCCCTTCTGATCCCATATTTACACAGATTACGACTTGAAATATGAAGTTGAGGAACACAAGTAAAATTGTATGTTGTTGTTTTAAAGTGCAGCACACAATCTGCAGAATTTGTCTGGTTGTGGACCACAGTGGTTGGTGGCTTCGCTTTGTTGAAGCTGTTGTTGTTGTTGTTGTTGCTGTTGCGTTGTCGTTGTCTGCAACAGCAGTCTGATGCTGCTGTGCTGCTGCTGCCACAGCTGCTGTTACTGCATTTGAACTGCGGCAACAACAATTTTGCTTTATTGGCTTTATTGACTTTTGTTAAATTCTCGTCTCGTTTCGTCTCGCCTCGTTTTGTTTTATTTCGTTGCAAGTATCTCCGTGGGTTGGCGATTCCTAGTCTCTAGTGCCAAAACCGACAAGTTATTTAGCCGATTTATTTCTACTGCTGTTGTTTTTGTTGCGGTTGCGGTTGCGGTTGAGGTTGGTGTGGTGCTTGTGGCAACAGTTTGTTCTCTTATAAAAATAAATATAGCCAACTCCGCCAAATCAGTAAAAAGAGTGGACTAAACCAAAAAGGCTGTCCACTCGCAGGATAGCAAAAAATAAAAATAAAATAAAATATAATAAATAAATGAAAAAAAAAAACTGGAAAGTTGTTTGGTCAGTTTGTCGAGTGTTTAGCCAGCTAGCACCTACATATATATATATAAATATATAGTTATTGGCTGTGATTGTGTGACTTCAAGCCACTGAATATATAGATGTATAGATGCATGTACAGAAAAGTTCGTGGCAGGTAGCTCAAAGTTAGCTGTAAATATGATCTAGCTGGAAGAGCTAGACAAAAAGTGTGTCAACTGAGCAGGAGATGCGTGCAGCAGCTAGTAAGTGTTGAAAGCAGCTAAACTGGATGCTAAAGTGCGAGTACAGCAACAGCAACAGCAACAGCCACAGATACAATGCACAAATACAAATGCAGCCACACACACACACACACAGATACAACACAGATCGAGGTGCTGCTCAAACCAGGAGGCGCAAGCAGCGCGTTCTGCAACTTGAAACTTGGTTTTGGTTTTCCGTTGTTGTTTTTGTTGCTGTTGTTGTTGTTGTTGTTTCGGGTGAAATCTGGTTTTCTGTTGCTTTAGCTGTATGCTTTTTTCTTTTTTGCTTTTAGCGCTTTTTGCATTTTGAGCGTTGTGGCTAAAGTTGAATCATCCATCGATTTGAGGCGCGTATCTTGCAGATACTTTTGCACTGTATGCAAATTTTTGGGTCTTTGGACTCTCAATTTGACAGTCGCTTACAAAACCGGTTTTTGCTTTTGCTGTTGTTATTGTTGTTGTTGTTGGCCTGTTTCAGTTTTCAGTGTCAGGCCGCACAACTCAGCGCAATTAGCTTAAGTGCCATAATTAATATGAAATACACGCATCTAATGATCTTAACTGAATTACGTTTTTGTTGTTTTTGTTTTTGTATTTGTTTTTTCTTTTTTTTTGTGTGTGTGATTTACGACTTGTGCGTTTTGTGCTACCTTTAAGCCAAATTTATGATGATATGGCCAAGCACTTCAAGTTCCAGCTACGTTTTAACCTCAAGATACAAATGCGAAAGTGAAAGTGAACGAATACTTGCACTCTTCACTCACACACACAGAGACACACACACACACACACACACACACACACACACCGACACACACACACAGAAACAGTCGTTCGACTGTCGACTGTCTTAGTTATCAAGCCAAAGTTGAAGACAAACTCAAACTCAGTCAAAGTATCTGTACCTGTATCCGCTAGTGTATCTGTATCTGTATCTGTTAAAGTGTTTTTATTACTGGGCACACTGTTTTCTTTGCTCTTTTGTTTCGCATGCTTCAAAATCAAAATTAAATCCTACACACAATAAAAGCACAACAACAACAACAATAACGTTTTATACAAAGCTGCTGCTGCTGCTGCTGCTGCTGCTGCTGGTGTTGCTGCGTTGCTGCCACAATGTGAGTTCAGCATCACGTTTCCTTTTTATTGCCAGCTGTTTTATTTTCTTATTTTTATTAAGTATAGCCGCTGTTGTTATTGTTATTTTTCATTTTGGGGCTGTTGGTTTTTGTTGGGTTTTGTTGTTGTTATTTAATGATTTAAAGATTATGCACGCTCAGCCGGTCCGCCAAGCGACCAAACGGACCAGCGGACAAACGACGACCTTTTTACTGCTGCTTCAGCTTCAGCTTCAGTTTTCAACTCCTGACGTCCCCTGACAAAACTTTCGCTTTTTACACCTTTTTTTTTTGGCCGAGTTTTTTATCTCGCCAAAACAAAAGTAAATCTCACAAATAAAAAAAAACACACAGAAAAATTGTGTAAGAGCATGTTAATTTGGAGCCAAGGTTCAAATTGCAGATAAAAATCGTGGTTTACCGATTAAAAAGCAAAGCATCGGCTTAGAGGCAGAAACGGGTTGAAAAGATGCTGTTTAAAGTAAACAATTCTTTGTCTAGAATATATAGCTAGCTGAATGCAGGTGCAAATTGAGCAGACAAAAACATTTTGAATGGCGCCCAACGTTGCCCGGCAACAAATAAGTAATTTAAGCCCAACATAAACTCAATCATATACAATAATTAAAGCTCAGAATCACAATCAAATGCGTATCGTTTGAGCAATTTAAACCCAACATAAACTCAATCATACATAATAATTACATTTCAGGCACGCTTTAAACAACAAAAACAACAAAAGTCAACAAATCCAAATTGTTACGTGCAATAAGGCAAACAATTCAACTTGACACAGTTTTGCAATTAAACAATAGATAAAACACAATTTAAATTCTGAAACACGACAATGTCGTCAAATGTCAAATGTTCAGAGACTTGCTATAAAAGTATTCGAATGGGAGACGTTTTGCAAAGATAGCTCGCATACACATACACAGCTACAAACTGCACAGATACAGATACAGCAACAGATACAGATACATTGGAGAAAATACGGATACAGATCTAAAATAATTTGTGTGCAGTCATGAGAAAAACGGGTTTGTGATTCTAGCTCAACTTTAGCTAGATATTTATAGTAATAAATGCGTGGGAAAATTACGAAAAAACCATACGTAGCAAGTCTCTCGTATATAATCTAGTATATGTATATATATATATACATATATATATATATATATACATATTTATATCTATATCTTGCGCTTTCTGGAAACAACAATCAAAATCGCCAGTCAGCTTGCACACACAGAGAGAACAAAAGGGGCGAGACAAAAAGCACTAAGACACTTTTGTTACCTGGCCAAGCAAAACTGTGATTTAAGATCTGCAATTAAAGATAAACCAAAACTCATTATAATCAAAATGGTTTATAGCCGCTATGTCTCCTCCTTTTCCCCACAGACGGGCCGGCACAACATGTGTACTTGTAAACCAACCAAAAAAACAAAAAAACAAAAAAAAGCAACAAAAAAAAAAACAAAAAAAAAAAAACAAATAGTAATAATGATTATGCGACTGCTTGACAACAATTTTAAATTAGAGCTCGTGTTTATGTTTTCCATTTCTTGGAAACGCTCTCAACCCACAAGATTTATTTTTCACAAAAAACAAAAAAAAACATTTATAAAAAAACTAGAAAATAGATTGCTAGGCCTGAGTCTAGATTCGGTTTGCTGGCGAGAGAGAGAGAGCCAAATCATGCAAGAAATTTGTTACTGACATCAAAATTACCATCATTATAATGTCTGATGCTTAATGTTGTTTTTGTTGTTGTTGTTGTTGCTTTTGATGTCTGCCTGGCTGCTCCCAGTTGAAACACGAAACAGGAAGACACATGGCCGGCAAAAAGGCAACGGCAACGGCTAACAACAACGGCTAACAACAACGAATGCCGCACAAAAAGGCAAGAA
Organism: Drosophila planitibia; assembly: GCA_035043785.1. Taxonomy (NCBI): domain Eukaryota; kingdom Metazoa; phylum Arthropoda; class Insecta; order Diptera; family Drosophilidae; genus Drosophila; species Drosophila planitibia. The sequence goes on from JAWNMS010000051.1 coordinate 3,373,323, forward strand.
GCGATGTGCGGTAATAGAAAATGTCGAAATAGACATGAGCAACAACAACGACAATAACAACAGCGACAGCTACAACAAAAGCAACAACAAAAGCAACACAAAAAGAAGAGCTCCACAGCGGAGCCAAAAACCAAAGGCAAAAATGAAAAATTATATGCAGAGATTCTTTTCAGTGTGAAATCGAGACACACCTGAGATACCCTGGAAGTATATAATTGAAAACTGAAGCTTTCAGAAGTGAGCATCGTAGTTAAATTTGTATTTTTATGGCATATTCAATATCATAATATTCTATTTAAATGTTTCAATTTGATTTTTTAACCGTATCGCTAATATTTATATAAATATTTTCCAATCACATATTGAGTAGTGCCCACAAATTTTCCAAGCTCCAAGCTCGAGATACAATTCTTTCCTTTTTTTCTTTTTTATAAAAAGCTGATTAATATAATAGCCAAGTTGCATAAGATTTACTTTGACCTTTGACATCAAAGCGTTACCAGCAATTAAATAATTGTGTGAAATTTCTGATTAAGAAGCATATCATTTTATTTTCAGATTCAATTATTGTATAAAATAATAAACCAGCAAATAACCTTCAATTATGATTATTATCTCTAAAATCAGAGCGTTACCAATAATCAAATTAAAAAGCTTTTTTACAATATTTTAAAATGTGTTTAGATAAACCAAAGAAAATTGAAAAATATCTGTCAAAGTTCTATTTATGCTCCCTCAATTGTTGCACAAGCCGCTGAATGCATTTTTACAGGGTATACGCATGAAACTTGAGCGCTGAGACATAGAAATGGAAATGGGATTTGGATTGATCGATGTTGCTAGAGGTGAGAGTTGAATCTGAGAGCTGAAGCGAACGGACAGCAAATGTTGCACAGAGTTACATGGAGGAGGCAGTAGTAGAAGAAGAAGAACTCACCTGCGCATTATGGGCAACGGCAACGTGAAGCGTCCATCGCTCATCAGTGGTGCGGCACCCGGCAGTGGCACCGTCGATATCACAGACGCAAGCGGAGGCGGCGGCGGTGGTGGCAGCGACAGCGGCAGTGGCAGCGGCAGCGTTTGGACCGCTGCTTGCGGCGCTGCTTGTACTGGTGGTGGTGGCAAAGGTGGCGGTGCAACACCGGCAGACAGTGCGCTGTACGGCGGCGGATAATGGCTGTGCAGAATATCCGGCAGGAGAGCACGTGGCAGGCCCAAAGCAGCCGGATGCGGATGCGAATGCGGATGTGGATGCGGATGGGGATGATGTAAGTGGGGCGGTGGATGCAACGGCGGTGAGTGCCGTTCCACGTGCAGCCGTCGCGGATGGTGTGGGGGCAATTGCTGCTGCAACTGCAACTGTTGTTGCTGCTGCTGGCGACGTTCTCGACGTTCCCGTCGACGTTGCTCGCGTGTGCGCAACTGTTGCTGCTGCTGCTGTTGTTGTTGCTGCTGCTGTTGCTGCTGCTGTTGTTGTTGTTGCTTTTGTTGCTGGGAGGAGCTGCTGTTGTTGGTGTCGGTGTTGCTTAGATCATCGGTTTGGCATTCGGTTGAGGTGAAAGTGCGTGTTGTTGGCGATAGATTCACACTGATTACTTTGACACTGTTGTTATCAGCACTGGTCACATTCACACTACTATTATTATTATTATTATTATTATTATGATTATAGCTAATAATATTATTTATGTTATTACTGTTGCTTACACTGGCACTGACAGCAGCAGCATGTTGCACATCCACATTCGTATTATTATTATTATTATTATTATTATTATTGCTATTATTATTATTATTATTTAGCTTATTTTGTACACTTGCACTAAACACTTTGGCTCCGGGCACACAATTATTAATTGCAACAATGCTGCTGTTGTTGTTGTTGCTGTTATTTTTCTTGTTACTGTTGTGGGTGTTGCTGCTGCTGTTGTTGTTGTTGTTGCTGCTGTTGTAGTTGCAATTCACAACGCAAACACCGTTGTTGTTGTTGACGATGCTCGACTCTTGAGCTGTTGTTGACGCTGCTGTTGTTGTTGTTGTAACTGTTGCTGTTGCTGTTGCCGTTGTGCTTGTGGGCGAAGCAACACAAACCTGATTACCGTTGTTAGTACCGTTATTGTTGCTGCTGCTGTTGCTGTTGTTGTTGCTATTATTGTTGTTCACTTGAATCGTTAGACTTGGCTGTCGCTGACAGGACTTTGTTGCTGACTGCAAAATTGCAATGTTGCTGATGCTTTTGGCCTTGCTGCTGCCCCTGTCAGCATTGCTGAGAAAGACGCTGCTGTTGTTGTGGTTGTTGCTACTGCTGTTGTTGTTGCTGTTGCTGTTGCTGTTGCTGCTGCCCACTGTTTGTGTTGCTGCCGTTGCAGTTAGCAGTGTCTGCGGCGGCGGCGTCTCTGCCACCACATTCAAACGCATCTTATCCGTTTCCCTATCAATATCGATATCGATGTCGATATCGCTATCGGTATCGGTATCGTTGTCGTTACTCTGACTGAGGCGATGCTCGAAGAGACTTTCACTCGCGCGAAATTCGGCATACAAACGTTCGAGTTCTGCCAAACATTTGTTGGGCCGCAGCGCGTCGCTGCTGCTGTTGCTGCTGCGACACGAATTGTAGTTGTGGCGCCCCCGCGTTAACCAAGACGACAATGTGTTGCTGTTGTTGCAATTGTTGTTATTGTAATAACTGGTCTTTATACGCGCGTCCGTTGTACACGCGCCGAACGAACTCGAGAGACTGATCGCAGGCGAACGAAGCTCAATTGAACAACCACTGGCCACGGCAGCAGCTGCTCTCTCTGCAGCTGTTCTCTCCGCAGCTGCTCTCTCTGCTGTTGTTGGGCTTACGCTCACTGCTGACTGCTCTCTACGAGTGTGACTGCGACTGCGACTGCGACTGCGACTGAGAGTGCGATAGAGTGCTGCTGCTGCAGCACAGGAAACAGGTTGATTGACCTGAACTCCGACAGCGACAGCGACTGCAACTGTGCCTGTTTCCTCGTGTGCTCTTGTTGTTGTTGTCGTTGTCGCTGTTTTTCTTTTTGCCATTTCTTGCTCATCTTTAACGTCGCTGTTGTCTCCGTCCTCGTCTTCGCCTTCGTCTTCGTCTTTGTCTTCATTTTCATTGATAATGTAATTGGCTATGCTGTCGATTTGATTTTGTGCACTTTGTTGTGATATTACATTCGTTGCTGTTGCCGTTATTTCTGTTTCTGTGTCGTTTGCTGTTGGCGTAAATAATGCGCAATTCTACCAAGCAGGAGAGAAAGAGACAAAAAAAAAGGCCAGCTTTGCATTAATCAAATGACAAGATTTAAGTTTCAAGTGCTAATTAGTGTTAATTGCTGGGGCGACTTAGCCACTGGCCAAAAACAAAAAATAAAAAAGGTGACTGCCACCACACAGGGCCAAGTCAGGATGTGGCAAGCAAGCGCATAAATGTGCGCTTAATTGAATTAATTAAGCCAACGCACAAACATAAAATCGTCACAAGTAATTCCTGTTGGTGCTGTGGTTGTTCCTGCCAGGCGTCTGCATGCTGGCTGATAAAGTTATTGCTGCTCTCTCTCTATCTCTCTCTCTCGCTCTCATTTTCTGTCTAATGTATTAGAGATGAGCGCTTGTCGTGCTTGTCAAGGGACATATCGTGCTTCAACACAACTACACAACAATTAACAATTTAAATCTAAAATCCAAGCGAACTACTGTAAAATTATTTGTCTGTATTATTGCTGCTGTTGCTGTAGTTGAGGCTGCATGATTTGCGCTCTATCTCTCTCATTAGAGATGAGCGCTTGTCGTGCTTTCTAAGGGACATATCGGATGTCAGCCTACTCACGACAACTAGCAATTTAATTCGCAAATCCAAGTGAATTACTGTTAAATTATATTTGCTTTATTTTTGCAAGGAAACTAAAGCTATCTGCTTTCATTATTCGCATCGATGCTGTTCATCGCTAAACTCGAAACCTAAATCCGAAAGCAACGCCATCTCTGCGAAATCGCCGTCAAATCCTCATCCACATAATGTGGGCTCTAAATAACTGTTGGTGCGTACGTGAGTGCGTTTGCGTGTGTGTGTGTGTGTGGGTTCTAATTGTGTTACGCTGTGTTACTTGCATTAATTACGTCACAGAAATATAATGTGATTTACTGTTAGCTCAACTGCTGCTGCTGTTGACTTATTTCTAGGTGCTGCTGGGTGCCTTTGTCATTGTTGTTACTGTTACTGTTGCTGTTGCTGTTTTTGTTGCTGTTGTTGTTCACTCTTGTGCAATGTTTCGTGTGCGACAGTCTGTTGATTGTTGCCGCTAGTTACAATCGTTAGAATTAGAGCCCATTGCACCAAAGAGCCCCAAAATGCAACTCAGTTTCATATTCAATGATACTTGTAATGAGCGCTTTTCTGTCCACATGGCTACATTTCGAGGTTAAATCGCATTATGTGATATAATAGTTAAATACCAAATTGTCCCCAGGGGATCAATTAATGTGCCACAATATGTGTGCCAATTATTTTCAAACTCAGAACCAGGCTTAAATTAATCAAATTATGAAATGTTGCAATTTTGTAACAAAAGCTCGTGGCGGAAAAATAATGGGACAACGATAATGTACCCCGACTACCCCTACCCCCTATTCTATTGTCTACCCCTATGCCTGTCACTTGAGGAGGCGACAACCCTACTCTGTTCGTATCTGCATATGGCGCACATTATATTTAAATGCACATGTGTGTGTGTGTGTGTGTGTTATTTACTTAGTTTAGTTTCGTCTTTGTTCTTTGTTCATTGCTTTGTGGTCAATTTTCCATTTCGCTGGCGCAAACAAGACAAAAGCAAAAACAAAAACAAAATTATGATAGTAGCACAGATATAAAATGTAAATGCATATTTACGAGTCCCACACTCTCAAAATAACGGAACAACACGAACAACACTCTCCGCACGCAACCCGCAACCCGAATTACTCACACCCCTGCAGCACTCTTGAACCGATAGCGAGACCAATTACTGTGCCAGTGTCGATGTAGATGCTAGGAGACATCTGCCACTGTCTCCCTCTCTCTCTCTCTCTTTGTTTGTCTCTCTCTCTCTCTCTCTGTCTCTGCCTCGGCTCTGGAATCGAAGCCGCGGGGTGGCACTCAAGGGCCTAAGTGAAACATTAGCTCTTATCGAGCACAGTGGCAGTCAATCGAGTCGCTCGATAATGGAGCCCCCGATGTCAGCCTTGACATCAAATTTGATGGCGCCACATTAGGAGTCCAAGTGCGCAGTTGAGGGTGTTGCGCCGCCAAGGTGACAATTTTATGTGACCCCCGACAGACGAGAGTGCTGTCTTATACAACACATAAAAAGCCTATCAGTTGCGTAGACAGCCAATAAGCACTAATATCGTGCATATATAAAATATAAATTTTATAATTTAATCCATTATGACAGCCATGCCTTTCCTTACTTCCTGTGAGTTTAATACGTGCTATCGATATTAATCGATACATCCGCCAATTAAGGGCTGTGAATGATTAAATGGAAATATGCATTTCTGGTAATGTTTTAGTTAAGCAATAAGTGCCATTTATATCAAAATACAGCAGACTTTCCTAAATTGTAAGGATAACTTAAGAAGATATGGATTTATTGACATCGACTTATTTCGATATACAGCAGACTTTCGGCAAATGTAAGATAAGGCTAACTGAAGAAGACTTTTTTGCTAGATGTTCAACGGACTTTTTATATTTTTGACTTTATATCAGAGCTAGCTAAACTGGTTAAGCCAATCTCTTAGAGCCATCGATTTATATCGATAGACTTACCTGCGATATGTAATCGTCTGTAAAGGAGCGCACTAGACGCTCAGCGGGAACATTTGCCGTTAGTTTGAGTTGGTCATCATCATCATTATCGTCATCAGTTGTTGCTGCTGGGGATCGTTGCGATCTATCACATTTTATAATGTTCGGCTGGACGGGAGCCAAGCTTGCCCTGGCCGCGCCCACACCGGAGACACTCGCCTCGTAGAGGGACTCGTACGAGGGCGGCTCCGTGATGGCCGTGGCCGCCGAGGAACACCATTGGGTGAGTGTGTGCGCCGGACTGCCATAGTAGGATGGATACGAGTAGCGATTCCTATGGCCGCCACTCGAGCCAACTGAATGGGCGGCCGTCTTGGCCGCCTCCAAGGCGCAACCACTTAAACTAAAATTGGGAAAAGGCACGGGGAGAGCTGCTGCTGCTGCTACGGCTGCAGCTGCTGGCGGTGGTGGTGGTGGTGGTGCGAGTGGTGCTGGTGGTGCTGCTAGGTGGCTCAGAGCAGCACTGTTGCTGCTGCTGCTGTTGTTGCTGTTGCTGCTAGAGCTGGTCTCGTAGCAACTGTGCGATTTGCGCAGTTTGCGATTGAGTCGCTCATCGTCGTCCTCCTCATCCGTGGAGCTGGCCGTTGGCGTTGTCCGCTCATAGGGCGTCCACAGCATCGAGGAGAGTGCCTCCTCAACGTCCGGCGGCCGATGTTGCTGGGCGTTACGGTGCGAGGGCGTTGCCATTGGCAAGCCCAGCCCCTGGCTGGGCATATTGCGTTCCGACATCGACATCGGCATGGACATGGACATGGACATGGACATCTCTGCTGTGTGGACATTGCTCGCTGTTCAGGCTCCTTATTGAATCGAAGCAGGCGGTCGATGGTGATGCTGTTGGCCTGTCTCCCTTGGCCGCATGCTGAGCCACCCCCTACGACAAAAGAAAGAACGTGAAAAGTGTAACTGTAATCGGTTGTCGTGTTGAGGAAAACTTTTAACTGAGCGAATGCGACTGACAAATTAAATGCTTAGAAAATTGTGTAAAATTTCGGAGAACTAGCAAACTTTTTAACTGGCCAACTCTTGAGCCCTTTTATTTTCCAATTTGATAAATTGCGATTAAAGCATTTCAATTCTAAGGAGATACCAAATAAAATGTACACGAAAGGGAGAGAGAGAGAGAGAGAGAGAGAGAGAGAAAATTAAAAGCAAAAGACACGAAACATGAAAAACAAGCTTCCGTTTTGTGGGCAAAATATATGCAGAAAAGTTTGCGACGTAAAACTTTTTGGCAGCCTCTTTTGCTGGCCGGGGGCAATACACCCTGCACCCCACACACCCCCCAAAACAACCTCACCACCATTTCCTGTAAAAAGTTTGCCACACACACACACACACACGTAGATAGTTGTTGGGATATGTAGGTTGCAGCCATGGCTGCGACTGCTTCTTATTCGCTTATTCGTATTAGAAAGACTCTTTTAGCCAAGTTTTAAGTTGACTGCCAATTTTCGGTTCGAGCCGAAAACTGGCACAGAAAATGGCTTAACAGTCATCGGACTAAACGGCCAGACATTGAAACGGAAATGGTCGCCCATAGACATCCCTCGAATCCATTGGATGACGTTTCACTCCTTTGCCTCCTGCTGTTGTTGCTGTTCTCCTCGATGCTGGCTGCCATTCATGCAACAGCAGCAGCCGCATTTACTGCACACACAGCACTCGAATGTGTGCGGCGTTTATGTGTGGCATATCACGATAATTGCCAGCAGATGATAACAATATTTTTGAAATGGAAAACTAATTTTTGCCCATCTAGCAATCGAATTTAAAAGGCTATATGAAAGTTTATACGTAGCATATCACGATAACTTGTGATAAACTATAGCATTCAATTCAAATTCGCACACTTATCATGATTAATGCCAGAAGAAAACCACTTTTTGTTGAGCATATCTATCGAATTTAAAAGGCTATATGAATGTTTATACGTAGCATATCATGATAACTAAATTCGCACACTTATCATGATAAATGCCAGAAGATGATAGCAATGTTTTTGAAATGGTAAACAACATTTGGTTAAGCATAGCTAACAATCGAAGTGAATCATGATAAGTTGTGATAAACTATTGCGTTCAAGTTCGTACGCTTATCAGGTTAAGGGTCAGTGCATAAGCATATAGCAGAGAGAGAGAGAGGGGGGATGGAGATGGAGAGAGCGGGAGGAGGAGGCAAGGAGAGAAGCGAAGCGAAGTGACTGTCCTTGTTGGCTGCTACCGAAACTAAAGTTTTATGTGTTGCATATCCTAAGGCGCTTTGCTGCTCTAATTTTTTTTTGTCCGCTTTTCAGCTAGCCTCCTTTTTCTGCTTTTTCTGGGTATTTTCAGTTTGCCACCATTGGATCTGATGTTTTTGTTATGCTTAAATAAAGATTTGTGTTAGTGTGTTTTATTGTGTGGGGCTGTTAGTGTGTTGCCTCTGCAATTGTTGCTGCGGCTGCTGCTGCTGTTGTTATTGCTGCTTTTGCTGCTGCTGTTGTAGTTGTTGCTGTTGTTGCTGGGCGCACTTGCCTTGTGTTTGCTCAGCAAGTTTATGTGCATTGCTGGCCTTCATTGTTGTCATTCCCATTGTTGTCGGTCGGCGCAAAAGGGAAGAAAGGCGCCAGCAAGGGGCAACACAAAAGGCAAGCCACATTGAAAGCCAGCACACAAATTAATATGTGCAACAATTGAGATTGTATGCCACAGAGTGTGTATATGTATGTGTGTCTGTGCGTGTGCGTTTAGGTGTAGCACTTGTTATATGCATGTTACCTACTTTTGTGAGCGTTTAATTAACAAGTTTGCGCCTCGTACAATACAAACAAAGTGCCAAAAGCAAAGGCAAAGCCTTGAAATCTTCAACATTTTTAGCACAATTACAAAAAATGAATATGAATATGAGCTATAAATGAACTAGATATTCATTATGAAATACTGCCTGGATTAGTTATAGAAATATATAAGCACACTTCGTGACTAGATTCGCTTTGCTGCTGTAGTTTTTAAATATGTCTGAATATTCTTCATTTAATTAATATCAATAATCCTCATATTATTCATATAAATTAAACAAAAAATGCTGTAGAATAATTCTGCCAATCCTGGGCAAACGACTAACTTTAACAGACTTTAAAATCAATTACTTGAAATAACATTAAATGAAAAATCAAAAAGAAAAAGAAGCAGAAGCGGATACAAACTACATTTTGGGACACCACTGCTTCACTCTTGATTTCAATGAATTCAAATGCTTCCACTTTATGAGGCTGTCAAGAAAATTTGCTCACATTTAAAGTGAATTCCTTGCCAGAGAATAATATTTTATAGCTTTCAATAAGAGTCACCTTGTGGAAAAGAAAACTTCGACGCTGGCAAAGTAAAAATAACGCTGTAAATCACAAAAGCAAATAAATAAGAAAAAACTTGAAAGAAAGAGCAAAATATTAAAGGAAAATCAAATGTAAATATTTTTTACAAAGTTCTGGGCCAAGGCAAATAGGAAAATTGCTGAAGAGAAAACGCGGCGCAATGTGAAAATATTACGCAAATGAGCAAAAATGTGGCCCAGCAGGAAATTCAATGAAATTATTTAAGTAAATAAGATTTTGCAGAGTGTCGCAGAAAGTTTTTTATCCGCCATTCTTCTTTTTTTACCAATTTTATTTAAATAAAATTTATATTTTTTTATAACGTCGGAGATGGTATTCAAGTGTTGTTGTGGCATGTGTATGTGGCACCTCCGAATTTTAATCACACTAGTCTCACTTGAATATTGCCAAATTTTGCTCAATATTATGAAACTCTGGCCATATCCATTATTATAAAAATCGTATCAAAATAGAACGAATCTGTCAAGGGATGAGTTGTTGTCAATCAGGATCAGTCGATTTTTTAAGTGCCTCATTTAATATAGGGCATGCAATGTTCGTTGAGGCCAAGATATCAGTACTTTCTTGTATTTATTTTTATTTGACTAGACGTGCGTCTGTCAATCATGTTGCAAAGTGGCAGGGGCGCCGCGCGAGCACCGTGTCCAGGCGAAACTTTTTTCCGCTAGGGAATTGAGCACGCAAAAAGTTGGTGGCAGACGTTGCCATTGACAGCACTTGTGCCACATACTGGAGGAGGCTGGCAAAGGCAAATTCTGCTGCCAGTATGTTTGTAATGCAAACAAACTTTATCTAATTAAAGAAACACGTGTCACAGACACGCCCCTACTCCCTACAAGCTTGCCAGTTGCCTACTCCCAATCATCGTGTTTTTGGGTTGCCAGCTCAAATGACTTCTTCAACGTCATCGTCATCGACATCGCCATCGCCATCGCCATCGTTAGCTCCATCGACATCAACGTCGACATCTTCATCTTCATCTTGTGAGCTGCTTTGCATTGACGACGTACTCGAAGTGCCCTTTGATGTGCTGCCCCGTCCCCTTGACTGCTTCTGCTCCTGCTCCTTGGTCCTGCTTATTTTGCATTTGCCGTTTCGACATATTCCAGTTCCGTTTCCTCTGAACGAAAGTGCTTCGCCCCTAGGCCTGCCCTCTGTCCCAAACAATATCGTCTAACGTCTCTAGTCGCCTGGCAAATGCTGTCAAGTCTGACAGTCTGACAGTCTGGTTCTGGTTCCGGGTCTGGGTCTAAGCTTGAGTCTGTGAGTTGTGAGTGTCGAGTGCCTTTTGAGTTGTTTGTCAATATGTACACCATTATTCAATCAATATATTGACACACATTTCTGTCGTCACCCTCCTGCTCCTCCTCCTCCTCCACCTACAACAACCCCAAACCCACATGGCAGCCAAGTGCCGCACTTCGAGTCGTATGCAGTCTGCGTAACCCACACCCCCCCACCACCCCCTCCATCCATCCTATCCACCCCCTTCTGTCATCAAGCCAGAGCTTGGCCAAGTGCTAATCGCAAACAAAGTAGTTTTTGCTTGAGTTCCATTCCATTTCGATTTCGTTTGACGAGTTCATTCTCCCATTTTATGGCTCATGGCTGTTTGGCGTTTCGTCTTCATCTATGCCCCCCTCCCCTCTCTATCTTCGACTCCTTTGGCTTCTGGTTCTTTTTCGTCGATTGATTCCGCCGTACTTTGACACACTTCCATGCCACGGGCCCCAGGGACGTTCATTTCCGCTTAACTATTGTGCCTATGCGATGCGGCATGGCAAGCCCCTCAAATTGAATTTGTAGCCCACTTTTATTTGCACATGCGTCGCCAGTTTTCTTCGTCTTCTTCTTGCTTTCTGCCTTCTCGTCGATTTGTGTGCTTTTTTTTTTGGTATTTATTTTTTTAATTTAATTCAATGCTCCTCGCCTGGGCACTTGAAAACTTTTTCTCTGTAACTAAGACCAAGGCCGTGGAAATTGGGGCAACGGATTTGCCGAAAGTCAATCGAGAATTAACATCAAACTCAGTCAGGCAGTCAGTCGAATCGCTTAAGCCATTTAGGCATTGTTTACATACGCGAGGATCATTTAAGCTAAGGACCTGCATCTAATTGAGACCCGTTGAGCAAGGAGAAGGCTATTTATATTTAAGAAAAATAACTCAAGCAATCAAATTAATTACAAGGGTATTTTATAACTTTGAGTTTCTGTTTTTTTATTTTTATTTATATTGGTATGGAAGTAAACACTGAGAGACTTGTTGACCATAAATGTAACCAAAAACAAACAAATTAGAAAATATTACATAACAGATTTTGATTATTAAAATTGAATTGAATTGTAAGAATATATTAATTTTATATTTTTATATTTATATATAAATATGGTAAACAAATAGCTCTACGTGTAAGCATTATAATATTTAATTTAATTTGTCCTTTACTTATTTTATGTCCTTCTTTTTTTTATTTATAGTATTTATTTGACCCATTTTATTTATGTTATTTAATTCATTTATCTTATTTATTTATTTTATTATTTAATGTGAACTACAAAAACAATATATTACTCAACACTCATAAATGCAAAATTCACTAAAACTTTTGCCGGCTGTTCCAAAAAAAAAATAAAATAAACAGCAAGTTCAAGTTACCAACTAACTATAAACAAGCTGCCTAACAGGCAACTAGCAGCTGGACAGTTAAGTGCTGCTGTTGCTTTGGTCGTTGCTCAACTTACCTCAAAATATAGTCCAGGCAAGGGGCAGGCGGCGGGCAGGCAGATGGGGCACAACAGAGAACTTTAAGGCAGCCTTAACACTTGCGACAACTTGCTGCAAGAACTTGTTTTTAAGGTTTAAGGGCGCCTGCCTTTCTGCAACGAAAGTTGCCGCTGCAGCAAGCACTTGGCTTAATTATGCTAAAAGCAGGCAACAACTTTTGCATCACCTCCGTGGCCCGTCGACTAGATAAATGAATATTTACACGGGCGGCAGGCGAGGACAACACTTTGACAGCTCGGCGACTAGTAAGTTGTCAATGCCAAAGCCATTAAGTGTGGCACAAAAACTCGTTAAGTACATACGCAGCTTGTTGCTTTGACTAATGTTTGCTATTTAGTTTTAACACACACTATATATAATAAATGTAATGCACAACAAGTTGATACTATGCCGTATTGGGCCCACGCGACGTATGCGTAATGTCACGATTTTATTGCGTCAATTCGCAATTTGAATATTTTTTGGCTGGACGCGAACAGTTCACACAACGGTTGCTGCAGTGACGCGTACAAACTGACTGCCAAAGCTGGCCAAACAAAACCGTTTCAATCCCAACAACGAACTGCGAACTTGACTTTAATGGAAAGCCCGACAACAGAACTCAACAGAACGTCGGACAATTTGGTGAGTCGGCGCAGTGTGTTGCACGTGCAACGGCGGCATTTTCCAGTCTGTGCCTCGGCGTGTGTGTCTGTGTGCTTGTGTGTGGCAAAATGTTTGTTTACATTTTGCACAGCAGCAGCAGGCTTTTCGAGGAACTTCGCCCTGCCGGGTTTGGCTGCCTGCCATCAATTTTGGTTTTTCAAACTGGAAATTGTACAAAATATGACTTGCATTCTAGGATATATCTTTAGACGTCTATCGCCTATCGATAAACAACATCTATTCGGTATTTGACTTGGCCTTGCTGCTGTTCCCAGCTGCTTGTTGGCTGTCTGCAAAATTGAGCAACAAGCTTGTTAAAAATACGTGCAGAATATTAAACAGTTACCGCAAAATGCACACTCACAGCACCAGCACAGTGCTGCTGCTGCTGTTGCTGTTGCAGCATGAACATGCCGCATGCCAGACAACACCTCATACATATTTATAGAGTTCTTAGCCTGCCATGAATATTCTCACTAATTTGCTGCCAATTGAATTTGACTTCGTAGATGACTTAACTCATTTTTGATCTGCACATGAACGTGCTACAATTATTTCAATACTTTTCCACAGTCAAAATAAGCGCAATGATTGCTCCATTCATATCATGAATTCTACATATTCATAATTTTCAGTGACGATTTTTCATCACAATATATTTAAGACTGCAACTTTTGTCCAATTAAATTCTGTGGTCTTTCAATTTCATCAAATGTGTAAAAGGAAAGCGCTATAAAAATTATATCTTTGCAGCCTTTTAAGCATTTATGGAAAATAGGTTTTTAAATAAATTTCAAAACGGACCAAGTTGTATTTAAATATAAAATAATATATTTAGAAAATGAATAATGCTGAATTGCTTAACAAATTTTAAAAATGTTTAGCCTAGAATAACTTTAAAGTATTGGCAATAAGCAAATTATACAAGTAAATATTAAAAATTGGCTAACATTGCTTTTTTTAATGCTTGGCTTAAGATTTATTTGCTAAGCCCGATTTTCAGCACGTTTGCAACTTAAGTTAATTTTGATTTATTAACTGTTAGCTAGCATAACACTATTTTAAATTGTACCCTGCCTTGAATGGTTGCTTGCCTCTTGCACACTATCTCCAACACACACACACACACACTTTTGCTGCAGTTGTTAAACAAATTGAAGCTGCTGAACAGTCGGCACAGCAAATTTTTATTGGCAAAACTTTTTTAATTATCATTAATGAACATGAAGTGCGCTGTGTGGCATGTGCTGACCGAAGCAGCAGCAGCAGCAGCAGCAACAACAACAACAACAACAGGAACAAGAACAACAGCAACAACAAAAAACATTGGCAACTTTCGCAATGCAATTATTTTAATGTTCAATGATGTTGCAGCTTGGCAGCCATCGCAATGATTTATTGCCTGGGACCTCGCTCAAGTTCCCAGTTTGAGTTTGGCTTTGGCTTTGGCTTGGGTCTTGGATTGAGTATTTGGTTTGAGTTTGCGTTTGCGTTTGCGATTGCGTTTGTGTCTGGCATTGGGTTTGGGGCCTGTGCAGTCTTTGTGGGTCTTGTGCCCAGGCGCACGCCATTCATTGTGTGAAAGTTGGCAGTGCTGGCAATTAGACGCTGACCGGGTTGGGGCAACAGGGCCAGCAAAGGGGCATGGGCCAAGCTGATAGTCCATAAAACAGCGCTTAATGCATTTTAATGGCCGGACCACTGAGCAGTACTTACGTCCAAGTTTTATGTGCTTGGCGTGAGAGATTCGTTTTATATATTGTGTTATAATACAAGTGAGCAAAATGGCAATTTGTCAACCGATTGAAAGTTTCAGTTGTAGCAAATAATTCCATGGCAAATATTTGCCAAGCTTTAACTTTACCATAATAATAGATAAATAAAAATAGTGGTGCTTAATGCTGCTGCCGTTCGATCGTTCAATAAATTATGCATATAGAGTAATATTCTGTGATTTATGCTCACTTCAAAACAATTTTGCCAGCCCATGCTCAATGCGAATGCATAAAGCCCATCGATAACATATAATTTTAATATAGAAACAAGCAAACAAACACACGCATGAATATCTATCCAAAACACACACAAACACACACGCACGCGTAGAGAAATTGCCCTATCTATAAATGCCACACAATTGCAGCGCACTTGCCGCAAAAACCCATTTCCATTTCCATCTCATTTTTATAACCCTGCCCTTGTAATAGAACCAGAAACAGGCCGAGACCCCAAAAAAAAAAGGAAAAAATACGGCGGCCGAACTCAGGCCCGGACCCGGATCCGAACCCAGACCCGTACCATTTATGACATATGCGCGCGAAAAGACACCCCCCCTCTCTCTCTCTACACACAGCCACGCACAGAGCTGAGGTGGAGCTGGGCACCCCAGTGGCACGCGTTTGCCAGCAGGCAGGCAGGCAGCAAAACAGAAAAAAAAAGCAACGTGGCTTTAAAGCGATTTTGCAAGCGTGTGGCAACCACAACGCTGCCACCACCGTCAGCAGCTTTTTACCTTTACGTTGCCATAGTTGCACGGTAAATGGTTGTATCAGAATCCGTAGCCACGCAACTCTCCTCACACACACACGCACACACACACATGCACACACACGCACACACACACAACACACACACACACACACACACACACACACACAATACACACACACATTCAGATACCCAACACGAAGCGGCTCTTTTATGAGAAGTCGTGACGAGAACGGCTCTGCTACGGCGTTGGGCGCTCTGTCCGGAACTTGGCTGGCGAAGGTGTACGGCGCAATGGCAGCCGTAAAATAGAACACGGGTTACAAGCCGAACGAAGCAGCGAGAAAATGAAAGCCAAGAATTGCAATAAAACATAAAATTGCTGACTTCAATTCGTTTGCCATTTGGGTTTTCGTTTCGTTTTCCCTTTTTACACTGCTGTTTTTCCTTGCTTGGCTTTCCTCAAATGTCTGCGCTATTGTATGGAGCAAATGCGTGTGAGGGTGCAAGTAAATAGTGTGTGTGTGTGTGTGTGTGTGTGTGTGTGTGTGTGTGTGTGTGTGTGTGTGTGTGTGTGTGTGTGTGTGTGTGTGGTGTTGTGCGTGCTGCTGTCGGCAATGCTGGGGCCAAGCTGTGACCGCTTTTATATTTCTTTTTTGTGTAATATTTTATTAGGTTTTATTTGATTTACACTTGTTTTCTGTTGAAATATTCTGCCTTCGAGGCAAGTGGGTGTGCGGGGCTGGGTGTGTGTGTGTGTGTGTGTGTGCACACTTACTGGCAATCTATGGGAGAGCAAGTGCTGCACTTAGTCATCTCAAATTGGGAGTGCAAAATCAGAAGTACAAGAAATAGTGATCTATGCAACGCAGCAGAAAGCAAATGCTACAAATTGAATATGATATGCTGGGGCAACACTGCTTGTACAGTGTGAACAGGACATAAAGTGCAACAGTATTTCATTTACCAAGCACAGTTCAGTTAGTAACCTTAGGGTTAAGCTGACTTTACGAGCCATTTACATGTCGCACAGCTCACAGTAGAAAAGTAGCGGTTTAGTTCAATTAATTATGCACAGACTGCAGGAGCGCCAAGGATTTTAATTACATTTTTGTCAAAGAAGCGGCACAAGTGTCTCTCTCTCACTCTCCCTCTCCATCTCTCTCTCGTGCATAATTGCTTTCTATTTTGCTTTTACAATTTGTTTCATTTCATGTCTGAGCTGCAGTTTTAAGGCTTTCAATGGCAAATTGTAATCGGTTGCCAATTGATCGACTGTCATTTATTGGCTTGCTTAAGTTCCAGTTAAGTCTTTTCGATGGCTCTGACATCACCTTGACACACTGCGTGCGACCAGACGAGACCAGACCAGAGTAGTCCGGAGTTGCTAAGCTGCCTGCCCCACATTTGCCCCAAAACGGTGCATGTTGTGGCTAAGCAAGCGAGATAAGCTTTATTAGTTTAGGCACACTGAAGCCAGGTGCGGTTGCGAATGAAAGGCACCTGAAAGCAGCTCATCAAAGTGTGCATGATTCTCTCTCTCGGAAAACAAAATTGTAAAGACTTTTGACTGCAGGGCCCGAATGCTTAGCTGCCAACTGGTTGCCAACTCGTGCATAGTTTGTTGGCCGAGGTGTTAATGAGTGCGATAAGCTTGAGATTAAAATATACATAATTTAACATGTTTGCCGCTTGCTCGGACTCGGACTGTGCGGCATTCAATGTGCTGCAAGTGTTTGCCCAGGCTGGGGCAGGCAGGCGCTGCGATGTGTCAGGCGTGCCACTCAATAACAATAAATTCACCTAACATATGTTTGCCCCAAAAGCACCAATATCCCTATGCCCCCAATGCCCCAGGCAACAAATAACCTACGACTAACACTACCAATTTCAACCAGCTCCCATTTTGCACTGTGGTTTATTCGAGACGCAATCGATGGATTCCTGAGCGCAACTGCATATTTTATTTATGTTTATGTATGTTTCTAAATTACTAGACTAAATCCAAAATAATATTACAAATTTTAACAATAAATTAAGAGAGGAATATGGAGAAAGAGAGGAAAACTATATGCAAGAGTCGTGTTACTCTATGCTTTATCGAGCATAATTTAATATGAAAGAGTAGCAGCAAACTTACCCTTAAAGGTGCTGTCAGATAGTCACTGAGGTTAGTGAGTAAAGCTGTTCCGTTGGCTCAAATTATAGAAATTCAAACTCGCATTTACTAAGCCAAGATATAACCACAAGTGTACAGCCCAAATCCAACATTTTAACAGAAAAATAAGACGAAGTTGTTAAAGAAATCTTTTAAAATTTGTATATTTTTGAAACATCAGAATATCTGAGAGTACAATTTGTGGTAGTAGTTGCTTTAACTTGTCTCCTATTTTATGGTTTGCATAGAAATTTGGTCATCTCCTGCTAAATGGCATTTATTTGGGCACAATTTTGTCGCATTTAATTTGTTGATTTATTTATTCTGCGGTCAGCTCAAGCCAAGCAGCGGAAAGCTTAAACAAATGTCTTTTCCACTCGTCATCATACTCTTTATAAACATAACTTATTTGTGCTGCGTGGCAGAAATAGATAAATGACACAAATGGACAAGCAAAATGAAAATGACAACATTAAAATCTCAAAATTCACACAAAATGAATACGATTTATAGTTATATGCAAATTGAGCGCACAAATGCAAAACAGTCGAAATTTATTGATTATTTAAAAGATAAATCGCTTTGCAGTGCAGGTTCAGCTTTAACACCACATCGCAGCAGAAGCCCCAAAGATAAAAAACACCTTCACACTTCACACAAGACTCAACGGTATTAAGGTCAAAACTATAAAACATGCAAAGCACTGGCAAGCAGTCAAACAGGCGGACCGACCCAGAGTCTGCAATCCTCGTATCCTCGTGTCCGTCACAGACACCGACACTGGACAGTAGCCCATGCCTGGAGCTGGAGCTGGAGCTGGAGGTGGAGCTGAAGCTGCAGCTAGTGCTGTTGCCAGCTAACCTGGTCAGTTGGTGTTTTTATTAGTTTTACATGTTCGCAACTGTGTTGCCAGCTCTTATAAAGAACAGACTGAAGTTAACCGCACACTCAATTGGCTTGGCCTTGCCCCTCCGCTCCTTGAATTTTGCATATGAGTCATTGGCTGGCTGCATGATTGCACTCGGAAAAGAAAATCGCATTGAATTTTAGAAAAGCACAATGGTTAATTATCAAGCTTTCTATTCTATTAGTTATTAGTATTTTATTTACTTTATTCATTTCTTAATTCCAGTAAAAAATTTTCTAAAATTCTAAAAAATAAAAAAAGCGCTGATTTACATTATAAGGAAATAAAATATTGAAAAATAGAAAAAAAAACCGTTTTATGTTTAAATCCCAGCAAGTTTCTTGCTAGTTTATGTGGTGACTTCTTTTTTTGAGTGTGGCTGCTTAGTCTCCGCTTTGGCCTGCAACTTGGCGCTGGCTGGTCACGCTGTGCCCATAAATAGGCAACACTATATATAAAGTTCCGTTCGCTGGTTCGTTCGTTCGCTCGTTTTGTCCTGGCAACGTTTGATGTTTTTTTTGCTGGGAACATATTTCAGATGGACCCGGATACACTTTCATTCCCTTGTCATTTGCGATACACATGTGCATAAGCGTGTGTGTGTGCGAGTGTGTGTGTGTGTGTGCGTGTTTAGTAGTTTGGCCTGTCTGTTGTCCATTTTGATCCCCATGTTAATAATATAAATGATGATTTATGGCTCTCCGAGGGAGGCGCCGCTTGTCGACGGCCCCACATGCTATTAAAGGAGACACGCTGCGGCAAGTAGGAGCTGCGGCAAGTCAATCGACTTTTGAATTATTTATCAAATTAAAGACATATCACAGCATATTCAACTTAATTAGCAATTATGCTTTCTTCTTTGATGGGAATACACTTTAAGCCCGTTTGGCAAACGCTTTTGTTTATTTGCATGTACTTTGATTATTTATGCATGACGAACTGACGGATCGACAGACTCCGCACACACAACACAAACAGCTGAAATTGTTTTGAAAGAAGACAATCAAAACAAGTGCGATGGAAGGCATTCGCCGCCGAGACGGAGACGGGGACCGAGACGGAGACAGCGGCAGAGGCAGAGACCGAGAACCAACTCAGCCTGCCAGTTAATATTTCAGGCATTTGCCGGCACATTAAAATCGAATTTTGCATAGAAAAACAACATAAAAAACAAAACGGAGGCAACTCTGCCGCATAGACCTGGGACAAGGGGTGCATAAAAAAGCCGCAGGACCTCGGCATTGTGAGCCACACAGAGGTAAAACCCAACTCGCGCTCCACCACTCCCCGTTTTGCCAAAAAATTTATGCAAACGAATTAAATTGGCAGGCTGACTAGCTGACAGACTGACGGACTGACGGGCTGACGGGCTGACTGGATGACTGGATGACTGGGTGCCTGGCAGGAAGCCAGAATCGCTGGCAGTCAAGGCAGGAAGCCAGGACATCATGCTGATTGCGAGCCCTGGCAAAATATAATTATATTTTTAAATTTAAATATTAAATATTAACATACAAATACACACGAACACACCCTCACACACACACACCCCCACACACACACAGCTCTGCTGTCACTTTATCGTGCATAAAGCCATTTACAGTTATCATTTCTGCGTGCTTCAAATAAAGTCACAAAACTCTAGCAAACGGCCATAAAAGCTGAACTTTAGCAATTAGCCAACACTGGGCCACCAATAACAGCCATGGAAACTGGAGCACAATCTCTCCTACAAATCGAGTTTAAAGTTGAGATAGAAAAGAAAAAACACGAAAAGAGTCTTGGGGCTGCTGCTTGCAAAATTGAAAATTGCACAAAGATCATAATTCATAATTTCATTCGTTCGCATATCCATAAGTCAGCCTAGAAATGCGAATAACAACAGGCAGTAGACTGCCAACAAACATTTATCATTGTTCCAGTTGAGCGTGAACCGGAATGGGAATGAAAATGGATATAACTGGGTGGAAGGGCAGTCGGTGGCAGCGGAAGCATTCTAGAAATACAACCGCTTTTGATGTGCCACACTTGAAGATACCCCCTACTGTTATCTTATATCTATTTGCGATTTTTTCTCGTAATTTTTACTATGCAAGCAAGATTAATCTGAAGCTTCTTGGTCAAGCTGAAGTATTCTATTTTTTATAAGACAAAAAATCTTTAAAATCAAGCTCCGAATTTTAAATAGAATGCCACGCCAAGAAGTAGTAGTAATATAGTCACTCAGAAAACTAAGCTAAAGTTTATTTCTGGATTAATATTCAGTTTTTTTTTATATTCTTATTTCCAGGGTAAATTTTTGCGAAAGTGTAGAAAAATGTGTCCAATTCCAGGGTGTTCTTTTTTATATCTGTACACAGAATTCTTGCTTAAGCTTTTTTGTTACTTTTTGTTTTCGCGGAAAATGTTTATAGTTTTTGGGGCGATTTTCATTTTTAAATTTTAGATCGATTTTTTTTTGTTTGCGTGCCGAGTGAGTTAAAAAACCATTCAGCTAAAAAGTGAATTGTCAACATTTGACGAGTGTTTCAAAAAGTGAGTGAATATGAGTATTCTTATTGTTGTGTTTTATTTGGACATAGATATAAAAGCTATTCGCTATATGCTCTGGCATTCATTCATTCCCATTCTGACTCCCTCTCTCTGTCAGACTTCCTGTGGCTGTCTCTGTTGTTCGGCGAATTTTCATTGTTGCCAACATGGAAATATCCTTAGGCCAATGCATTTGATTGTGCCCGTCCAACGTTGTAAATTACTCATACTTGCACAAACACGCACACCCACACACAAACACAAACAGACACACACACACACACACACACATACACACAAACATCACACACACACACACACACACGAGCACCAGCACACACCTGAATGCCTCTGTATGTGAGTGAGTTGCTGTGTCGCTGTCTTGACTTCCTGGGGAATTGTTGGCGGGGGACCGTTACACGGTTATTGCATTAAGCAAAAGTTGTAACCTAGATTTGAATGCCCTCCCGGCCGAGGCCAGATACTCATACCATGGTCTACGGTCCACAGCCGGTTCGCCAACCACCCAACCACCCCACTCACCCTCCCTCTATGCCATGTTTCCCCAACCCGCACACACGCATCGTCATTGTTTGGCATTGTCTGAGTTTACGTCTCCGTCTTCGTTTACGTCTCCGCCTCTTTGCGCTGAGTTTCAGTCTTTGTTTAAACATTCAGCATTCGTTATTTTCCGCGCCCCCCCCCCCACCCACCTTCCCCCCGTTACTACAACTCCCCCACATCGGCTGCTGCATATTTAATAAAGTTTCAGTTAATTTTCGTCACTCGCATTATTTTGCGGCACATGCGTGTTAACAATTTATGCTGGCCTTAATTCAACTTTTTCTTCTACTTATTTTAGCTCTGCTCTAAATATTTATGAGAAGGTTGATCTTTGAAAGTGAAGCCGACAAAATGGGGGAATAAGTTCTGGAATTAATTTAAAGCTCACTGACTGCCTGAAGCAATTAGACATTTGAAGACTTAAAGTGTATACAAATTAATTTGTGTATATTTATTTTATACTTGCATACAATATATATTTGTTATTAAATTAGAGACTTACTAATTGCATAGCTTACAATTTAATTTAATCAAATGAGAATGCTCTACTCGAAATTATATTATCGAAAAATTGAATTATTGCGAAGGCTTCTATGCAATGTTTTCAGAGTCGATGTTTTTTATCCGACCTCGATGATGGACACTGCATATACATATATGCCTTATGAGATCAGCGATGCTTCCCCGTCATTAAACCCATTTAACACATTTATAATTGTGTTCAGCGTATATAAATAGTTAAACCTGATTATGTCAAAATAACATCAGTTGCAATTATTTTGTTACTTTATAAAGCTGAAAACAGTTTGCCACTCGTGTGGGAATTACGACAAATACATCCTGACACAAATGCACACACTCACACACACACACACACACACAACAAAAACAACAACAACAATAACAACAAAACACACACGCAACAGGCCTTATTTGTCGTGCATATAATTCGCATTCGTGCGCATAATTTGCCATTAAAAAGAATTAAGCCAAATACTCCGCACAATATGTATAATTAAAAATGGCAATCTGTGGAAAAGAGACACAGACACACACACAGAGAGCTGGGCGTGGCACGACCATCATATGCAACATATGCCACAGTTGCGTTTAGTCAGAGATAAACCCACAATATGCCAGACATCATGCGCTGCCATGTGACCAACTCCAGCTCAAACTCAAACTCAAACAACAACAAATCAGCCCGAAAAATAGGCATGGGATATTTTATGACTAGCTCTTGAGCCAAGTGCTTTATTTATCAATTTTTTGTTTGTTTAAAGACGAACTGAGCCATACAATCATTTTGGATGGCAGTCCAATCCAGTGAGTAAGCACCATCAGAGGTTGCTGGTGGTGACTTGCAATATGCATGGAAAGAACTTTAAATCGATATATATATATATATATATGTTAGACACTTTAAGAACTGAGATTTCAAATTTGGAATATACCAACTGAGCGCAGAATAATAATTTTGTAAATGGTCAAAAAACTGTAATATTTCCCATGCACTGATTCTTATAATATGTCATATAAATACAAATATGTGAAACTCGTATTATATATTATATAATATATACATTATGTAATCGAAGTCTATAAAAATATCTTAAATTCATAGGCTTGTTCAGTTTCCACGTGATTTTTATTAATTGTTAGGCCTCTTAAAATGATTTGCATGTAGCTGACAGGATTTTTGAATGGCATTAAAAGCTGACAAAGTCGTTGACGTTGACATAAGCAAGTAAACTGTGACATTGTTATTGTTATTCCTGTTGTCCTTGCTGTTGCTGCCAGCGACACAAAATCCCATTGAACACTTTTCGACGAAACGTGCTTATTGGGGACAACTTGTGGGACCAACAACCAGGAGCGATAAACGAAATACGAAAAACGAAAAACGAAAACAATGTCAAACACATCAAAGTCACAGCCAGAGGAGATTTGAATGCAGCAGGCGCAGACCTTCACCCGAACCCAATCCAATGGGAAATGCCGGGCGAATCGACTGAAAAATCACACAAAATATTACAAAAAAAAAAACTAGAGTGGAAAAATCGAGCCAGAAGAGGCTAACAAAAGGGGGGGGGGTGAGCAAAGAGGATTGGCAAAAGTAAAAGCAAAATGGCGGCAAAAAAGTGCAGCTTTTGCAAAAATGGAAAACGATGTCAAATGCAAATTGACAGCTTTCAATATCAATTCCAAAACAATCGCCGAGCACGCGAGGGAAATGCACACAGAGGAGTGGAGAGAAGAGAGGAAAATCAATTTTTTGGCATGTCATGAGCATGGAAAATGAAACCAAGTTAAAACTTACAACGGTGGAATTGAAGCGCGATGGGGACATCATGTGAATTGATGCTCAAACATTTGGTATCTACTCAAATGCAATCAAAGCGGTTGACAGGTTAAATTAATTAATACTGATTTATGCATCAATGTGTGGCTCCAAATGAACCGCCGGAGCCAGTTGCCAGTTGCCAGTTACCAGTGACCATTGGCCAAGTCATTGCTTTTGATGTGGTCTCCGTCTTGACCAGCTGGATGTGTGTGTGTGTGTGTGTTTGTGTGTGGTTAAGTTCATTTTGCAAATTACACTTGCGGTACATATGAGATTTTCCTTTTGGCCTTTTGCCTTTGACTTTAGGCTTTGGCTGGGCTTTTGCCTGTCTCGTTCGTCAGTGTTTGTTAATGACACAAGTATTTAAACTGAGAATGAGGCATTTGCATAAATTAACTTTGCCAGCTAATGGCAAAGATTTCAATGCACCGCAGCCCCCCTCATAATCGTGTGCTTTAACGGCTTACGCATGCGGCAATAACAGCAGCAGGCGGCGTCAATTAACTTGCCCCACACGGCGCCTGCCACAAGAAATGCAAAGTCTGTGGCAGGAAATCGCATTATCTAAATCAACTCAGATCCGGTTGCTCTCAAGTCTGGGCAAACATATCGAATCAACCAGCTAAAGTCGGAGTCATACCATGTACATCTACACATATATAAATACATATATATATATATACATATATATATAAGGGCCGATAAAATGCAGCTCAGCGAGCAAATTATAAAACGAGCAGCAGCAAAATGTGAGAAGGGGCATAAATTTTGCGCATAAATTTCAAAGCTCTGCCACGGCCCCTGCCACTGCCGCTGCCACTGCCACGCAGCGCATCCGTATTTTTCTCTTATCGGAAATTTTCATGTAAGACCGAACATAACGAAGGCCAAGACTCTCAACAATGGGCAATCGGCAACGTTATGACAAGTGCGCCAGCTGCAAGTGCAATGACCGACTGCAGGATGACCTGTAAGCCCAACCAGCAATTAACAGAGAGCTCCACAAAATATATTTATGCTCACTGAAAGCCAGTCTGTGTGGCTTTTCTCAGTTATGGCTTCATTTGCTTTTAGTCAAACTATATTTTATGCTTAGACTCGTCTCTGAAGATGACTTTATTCCAAACAGAAATCGCGAAAACTCTTCTAAGATGTAATACTTAATGTGATGAGCACTTTTAAGAACAAACATTGGTCTGACTGCACAACAAAGCATAATAACTCACCTAAACTAACTAACCCATAGTATGCTTTATTGCCAGGAGTGTTTAACGTCCGTATACCCCATGGGTATTAAAAGACAGCGTATACAAATTATGAGCGCACTAAAAAGGACAGCAAACGAGGCAGCGTATTGATTTTTGCCAACAAACCATCCGCAATCACGCCCACACCCCACAATCTACCACGTTCTGGGGCATGCCCCGCCCGGTGGTGGCCAAGCCAACGTCAAGCAAGCAGTCAGCCATGGATTTGTAATTACGGGATTAGTCCTTCAATGGCAATGCGATTGGCAGTTTTTATGATTTGCACAACCAAAACCAACAGGGGATAAGAACACTCGCAGCGAATCCAATCGGAAAGAAACCAGCGAAAGCGGGGCAAGCCGAGGTGACCTGCACGTGACCTGCTCTCTGTCTAAATTTGCAATTAGATATGTTTGCCGGAAGGGCATTGATAACAGCAAATAGCAAATAAATTAACGCAGCCACAACAAATTATGAGCGAACGTCAATTTGTTGGCAAATGGCTTAAACAAATCATCAAACGCTTCGCATCACACTGATGAATCCGATCCAAATTAAGTGGTCGCCGACGCACTGCGTCTCTGCTTGTATTTAAAAAAAAAAAACAGAAAAGAAAAAAATAACAAAAAAAAACTCAAGTAAAAATATAAAAGTTACTAGAAGGAAAGAAAGAAAAATAAAAGCAATGCTGCTTTCCGTTCGAGTGCCTCGCGGGCTCAAGAGAGAGAGACGCATCCGCCCAGCCATGACGAATGTGGGCGTGGAAGGTGGCCAGGGGGCTTGGGGGCGGAATGGAGGCTGCTGTCTGCCGCGTTCACGACTTCCGTTTTGGCGTAGAAAAATTCAAATTCAACATTGTGTGTGCTGCGTTTGCCACTTGTTGTTGTTGTTGCTGCTTGTGTTGCTGTTGTTGCTTGAGTCGACTCTTGTTTTTCTTATAATTGTGCATATGACCCTGTTTAATACAGTTCAGTGCACAATTATGTGTTCTTCTTTTGTTTAACATATTTTTGGGCCTTTGACTTAGCCTCGTGACTTTTGAGCCGCATTTGAATTATGACTTTAAGCGCGTGCTTGCCGAGAGTGGAAGATGTTGGATTTTTTGGGGGGGAAGGCGTTGATTTGACTCGATAAAATGGTGATTAAATAAATATCACGAGTTGTCCAAATTAAAATAAATTGATGCGAAAAAATCGGTGAAACGTATGCCGGAAATAAAATACCGAAATATGCTTAAAACAACGCACTTTAGTAAGAAAAATTATAATAATAAATAAATAAAAAATAAATGCTGTGATTAACATTTGTTGAACAAATAATAAGCGAGCTTTAATTTTCTACGGAATAAAAACAAACGAAAAAAAACATAATTTATTTTTGAGTAAAGGCCCATGTAACAGATTAAAACACAAATTGCCACAACCACAAAAGATAAATGAAACTTGTAATAATTAAGCGAATTAAACTGTTTGCTTTTGTACAAATTACTAACGCAAAAGTTTTCAAATACTTTCTGGGCTTGAAGCAAAGTTGCGGAATTTGTAGAGGCCCATTTGAAAGCAAAACAATTTGTTAATTGGCAGCTTAAAATTGCGCTAGTGACGTTGACAGTTGAGTTAAGGATCACCGTCAAATGACAATTGATGGCTAAATAAATGGCAATTAATTGGCATTGATGGAGCAGTTGTATCGCCCAAATATGTGCCGGCAATTTGGCAAATTACTTTGCGGCTATAAATCAAAGCATTCAACCACACCCCCGCCAGACGCATCAAGCAAACCAAGTAACTAACTAAGAAGAGCAATTCGTCTATTGAAACCTTTGCGTGTTCCCCGGACAGCTGTCAAACTGCTGAGGCAGAAACTTACGACACCTCATTAAATATGCGGCACAGAAGTTTCTGCCCAAGCAGCTGGCAGCTGGCAACTGGCAACTGGCAACTGGCAGCACATCCTGTCCAGGTGGTCTCCCAACCACAGCCTTTTCAATTTGGCCAACTCAGCGGATATTGTTGGCTCATTTTTTTCACAGCTTTTTTTTTTAATCTCATAAGTGTATGTGTCAACTTTTTGCACTTGGTTTGTTTGTTTGTTTACGAGTATTTGTTTGGTTTACGCACACCCCGGAGAGAGTCAATGTCGAATCAATAAAGCAAGGAAATTGCCAACAAAAAGACCCACAGCAGCCGCAACAACAATGGCAGCAGCAACAACAACGACAACCACAGCAACAGCAATCAGCTGAGATGAACCCAAGCTCATTTGTGCTGTTTTTCCTCATGATATTCTATTATTCATTTCAATTTGTGTACGTGTGTGCGTGTGCGTGTGCGTGTATGTATATATATGTAGGTGAATCCTTCAAAGGTACATTTTTCATCACAGTTTCGCCGCACCACAGCACACAATACCATCACCCACCACCCACCAACTCCTCGGAAAAGGTCACTGAAAGTTTTTGCCCGGCCGAGCTTTTAGCTTTCGCTTTGGCTTTGGATTTCGCTCCGGCTCTGGCTCCTTTATTAGATTGTCCTGCCGCCCCAGCACATCAAAAAGTTGCCAACGGCTGTTTTTGACAAGTCCCCGAACCACACCGGCCACCGACCACCGACCCACCAAAGGCCACCACACCCGCCGGTGCTCATTCACAATGTGAAGTGCCGTCGATTCTGGGCAGGGGGCGTGTCATAAACATGACAAACTTGTCGTTGTTGCTTTAGGTTTTTCCCCTGTTTTTTTTTCTCCCTCCCCCGTTTCAGACTATCGATGGTGTTCATTATGATAAAGTTACTTTTGGGCCAAGAAAAAAAAAAAAAAAATTTATCGGCAGCAAAGTGAGGCGGATGTCTATGTTGAAGTCGATGTCACTGTTCATGATGCTCAACAGCTCATCAAATTTATATTGATTATTATGCAGCTTGAAGTAAGTGCGATCAATGGGGAATTAAGTAATTAATTATTGAAAGTGAAAGTGAAGAAAATGAACGATGTCTTCTAATCACATTCAAGTTGCAACTACACATAAATATGGGCTGTGGGCTATGTTGCCTACATGCTCAGGCTGAGAGCTATAATCATAAATATATATACATATATATATATGTATTTAATCATATTTATAGTTATAGTCAGCATTAAGCTGAGTAGCAGTTAAATTGGCATTAATAGTTATGACATCGATTACTGCTCAAATAGACAGACTTAATCGCCGATGGTAATCAAAACATTTTTGCCGAATATCGGGCAAAGTTGTTGGGTAGCCCTTTTGGGCCACGTTATCAGGGAAATGTAAGCCATGTTTGCCCGGCTCGCATTGTCGCTAATTGAAATGCAAATATTGATGAGTGTTAAGCAAACGAGCGAGGCTAATTTGCACAATTTTCGTTTTGTCGCGCGCCGCATAATGCGCCGCAAAGTATGCCATAAAATGCAATGCAGCCAGCAGATGCTGCCACAGCTGCTACTGCGGCTGCTGCAACAGCAAATTTGAGTGTCAAGTCGATGCCAGTGCACTATGGGTGAAAACACTCGATTTTCAGCCATAAAATTTCTTCTTTATCAAAATATATTTATTTATTTTGTATTTCATTTAATTGGATAACAATTAGTGTTATTTACCGAGCAAAATGAAGTCTCTGAAAAGTTTGCCATTTTAAGTAAATATAAATCGCTATTTACACAGCAAATATTAGCGTTTATAGTAAAAATAAAGTTGAATAATTTAAGCAATGACTTTTGGGCAGAAAACGCTTAATTATTGCATAGTGCATAGTGGTGCCCCACTGCACCGCTGGCCAGGCCCTTCCTTAACATCCAAAATGCCGTCAGCTGGCAGACAAATTGCAAACTGGCAACTGGCAGAATAGCAGACTGGCAACTGGCAGCCTTGCAGCCTGGCAGACTGGCAGACTGGCGGCTAAATGCTTCCAAAGCAGACTCAGCAGAATTTCAAATTTATTCAAATCAACTCGTTGAGCGAATGGGGGCAATTCCGTCAGTGGGCGTGTCACACTCTCTCTGTAACAGGCTGTGCGTATGTATGAGTGACTGTGTGTGTGTGTGTCTGTGTGTGTGTGTCGAGCAATGAGCAACTGAATGAATGATTCAATTAGGCATCAAATATTTACAGCAGACGTTTAAATATTGCGACAGACTCGATACGCCTTGGCTTTTGGTTTGTGTTGTAAGTTTAACGTGGGCTCGATTTGAGGGCCATTAGACCTGCATGTATCCAGCCGAGAGTCGCGCGCAACTTATTGGAAAACTTATCTAATTGGCCCCTCAAGTATATTAGTACGCAATGCACTGAGCTCAAACTTTAAAACAACACAATTCTCAGATTCGCATTGGAAGGGATTACAAAAGCTCGAAGCTAAGCGGCATACTTCAAATATGCAACGGCAACAAACGACAACAAAACAAACTTAAAGTCAGCCAACAAAAGAGCAGGCGATAGAAAGAGAAAGGGAGAGGGAGATAGTTGCTGCAATTGGAAATCAAGTGGAATGTGACGAGTGCATAGGATTCAATGCGAGTTATAAATAAATAAATAACTTTGGCATTGTTTCGCTGGCATTGCAAATCTAATTCCAAATCCCAAAACCGGAACAGCACTGGCACAACCCAAAACCCAATGTGGGCTGCCAATAGTTTTCAGATTTATGAGCTGTGTGTGTGTTGTGTGTGTGTGTGTTGTGTGCATACCTGTGTATGTGCACAATTTCAATAGTTTGATTACAAAAGTTTTTCAATTGAACATTTCTACATTTTTACGTGAAGCATGGCAATTTCTGGTGCAGCGACAGCCAGCCAGTTGAACGAATCAAATGGCATGTTGCATGCCGCATATGCACATTATTTGTATGTAAGCCTGTAGATGTGTCGCTGCCACAATTTATTTAATAAAATATGAAATTAAACGCAATGATAGAAATCAGCTCGACACATAATAGAGTTTCGTTTTATTTACAAGTTTCTTTGCTGCTTGCCACCAGAGTTTGGGTGCGGCGTATGCCAAGTTGTCGCCGATGCCGTCGCAAGTTGCACACTCTAAAAATATTTTCATAATTTTTATCACGATTGTAATTCTCGCCCAAAACTTTTGCATTCAAAAAGTTTTGTATTTGGCCAACTTTTCTGGAGAACGGAGCGATGAGCGGTGAGCGGTGCTCCGATGTCTGTGTGACGAAAAACTTTTCAGGCTGACAATGAGCTCACAACAGATTTCAGAGTTAATTTCCAGTTTTTGGGGCACAACTTTTCCACGACAATAACAATAACAATTTCGAGTGTGAGTACACATTGCACGCACTGTTAATAAGCCTAATTATTTTGCAGTGAAACGCCCGAAATTGTATAACAGCCTGCTCCTAAGTGTTTCTCCCCAAACACTGCTAATTGGCGCAAAGCGACTTTCAGCATCTTCAAAATACTTAGCAGTTTATTACAATATAAGCGTGAAGCGCTCGGATTGGAATTGTTGTGCTGCTGGTATTTTTTTTGCTTTGTTTTTTGTTTTGTTGACTTGGCTGCTTATCAATGTCAAGCTGAAATGGATCTTGTTGACAGTCGAACAATGTCATTAATCAAGCTGTCTCAAGGTGCACTGTTAGTCCCAAGACACACCCACAGTTTGCTTCCACTTTCGTTATAAATAGCTCAAGGAACAATCATTGACCACGCTGTGAGATACTCAGCAATGTTCCACTTTAAACTTAGTGCAGAAGCTGCAAGGAAAAACAAGCACAAGAAAAGTATTTTATTTTTTGCATTTAATACAAATTCCATGGTTGAAATAAATGAATTTTAAGTTCTTAAACATAGACCAGCACCTCGTATAAATAGAAAGGAACTTACAGGTATGTTGCTAAAGCACTGAGCGAAAAGTTTGCCCAGAAACAGACAGAGATCGACTCATTAACCCAGAAAGGAAACATCAGACTTATTTTGCATTGTTGCCTCTATTATAATATAAAGAAATAGAAGTATACACATATATATATAAATATATATATATACATACATTATAGGATTGGCGATATCAAAATTATATACTCCTCTCCTCAAAAAATGCAGGATATGAAGAAAAAATTGGAAAGCTGTGTGTGATTTTAGTTTTTTGTTAGTTTTGGACTAACTTTCTGTTGTAACTTTCTGACACACATGCAACCTTGCAACATTGTTAAGTAAAGTGCAAGGTATAAAATGGCTAAATCCTGCGAAGTCTAACTGTGCTAAAATGTGACACACACACACAAACCCCCGCTGAGCCGTTTTGGCACAACCCACCTGCCCCTTGCCACCCACACTGGCCACATCGCCCACATCGCATATGGAGCGACATGTGGACAGTTTTTGCAGTAAAAGCAGCGTCGAAAACAAAAAACCGCCAGAACAAAGCATGGCGCTCTTCCATGTGCTGACAGCGATAAATTCTAATGTCGGGTCATGTTGGGGGCCACGCCTCCGGGGTGTGTGGCGAGTGTGGGCGTTGTCGAGCGACAAAGGCAGTTGACCAAAGACCGAAGCATGAAAAATGCCAGTTTCCGTTTTGGCTGCTCGCACCGAGAGTGGGCAAAGAAATGTGTACGAAAGAAAGGCAGTTAACTGGCATTTTGGGTTTGTTTGCTGTGGAAATATGTTTAGCACGTGTTTGCGTACTGCTCTTTGGTCAATCTCCACTGCTACCTATATATATATATAGCCAGAGCCGGCCACATTTGTCACTTTAAATGCAATTTGACTTGTGCCCAATGCACATAAGTTTTCCTGCTACCAGTAATTTGTCGTGTGTTCCTTGGCCGCAGGGATAGCCAGCCAGCCACAGGACCCCAAAAAAAAACAAAAGGACAAAAAAGTGTAGCATGCATTTGGGAGCGCTCAACAAAATCAATTTTAAAGCACTGCACAGTGTGAACTGGATGCGAGCTTGGGTGAGAATTTGGCAAATATTTATTGTCTGGCACACAAGTGGCAATTGCTTTGTGCCACCTCAATTCAATCTGCATACAAAATCCGGCGCTAAGCCAATTATATTTGGCTGCTTCTCTGCCCACCCAAAAAGAAAACCAGACTGTAAATCATTGGCAGCTAATGAGCAGCTGCAGCTGCACTCAAGTGTTAAAAGCGAAAAATTTGCATCAATTATGCACAGTAGAGTTGACAGTCGGAGGGGAAGCTGGCCGGGCACATTTTGTTTAATGTGCAGCATTGATGGCTTCATTAGTCTGCAATCCTGTTGCTGTCGCAATACTCTTGCAATAGGCATTTTAGCTGTGTCCACAAATACGTAACGCTTTGAGGACAGCAGCCATAACTTATATAGCTTCTTGAACTGGCAGACATTTAAAAGTTATATTGCTGCTACTGCTGGCAGCACATTTATCAGATTCAGCCCAAGTTAAAGATTTCTTAATGTAACAACATAAAACATGCTGTTGGGTTTGCTTGGCATAACAAAGCTATATCAAATAACTCCTTTAAGATTTGGTTAGCTTTTTTTTCACATTTTTTAACAAATAGTAGAGTATAATATCTTTGGCACAGCAGGGCTTTTTTTGTTGGTCGTGTTGCTGTTGCTTTGGCGAGCAATGAGCCGGAAATGTCTTCATTATGATTGCATATGGCACTGGCTGTAAAGCCGTGCACAAAGCGGAAACGGAAGCACACAAAAATACGTTTATTGTTGTTGCTGTTGTTGTTGTTGTTGTTGTGAATTTTTGCTTGTTACTTGTGTTGTTGTTGCTGCTGATGTGCGTACGAGCGTGGTAATTTGCTCACATGTACACAGTCTCAGCCAAGCATTGACAACCACCCCTCACCCCTCCCTCCTCACCACCAAACCCACCCAGTCACTGCCCCCATTGCTCCGCTTCACACATTGATTCTTCTTGCCGCCCGCTCCACGCTGCGCCTGAGTGATGGCTGAATTCATATCAACTGACAGTTTATTTACACAAGCGCCATCATTACCAACGCCTGTGAGCCTCTCTGGCCCCAGAGCCAAGGCCACACACCCGCACAACACACACACACACACACACACACACACACGCACACAAATTATAGCCGGCAAGCGTATGATATGAAAAATGGACTGTGATTTATGCAATTATGTTAACAAAATATTTACTTGGCCACAAAACTGATTGGCTTAGACACTTGGCACAGCTTGTAAGCGTTTCGGTTGCTTGCCTTAAACGCCCCCATATTAAAAATACATTAGCCTCGTCGTTTGATGATTAATTAATGACGCACAACCAAAGCTTAATTCGTACAGCATTTTGGGGGATATCAGCTTAAAGGGGTCACACAGCCATTACCGAGTCCCGATCCGCAGCATTGTTTGGGGCTAGTGTTGTGACAGCTTTAAGAGATTGTCGCGATTGCCAAAAGGGCACCAACGCATTTAAGCGCCGCACAAATATAAAATAAATTAAAATTTTATTACAAAACGGATGCGAGAAACTTTTGCCATTTCCTAAGCACTGTAAAAGTAACAAGTTTTTCGGCGTTTTTGTTGTGCCCAAAAAGTGCTCGTGCTCTGATTCTCAGCTCTGTGCTCTGTGCTCAGTGTTCTCTGGACGCGGTTCAGATTTAGGTTGAGGTTGAGGTTGAGTGGTTGGTGTTGTGCGAAAGCTCATTACCTTATTGCGTTTGGCCACCAACTGGGCCACGCCTATGCTGAAAGTGGGGCGGCTGCTGGCTGCTTGTTTATGCCTCAAATGAACGGAAATGGTGAAACTTTTAATTGAAACCATAAATTTTGCGCGTGGTTTTTTATGCCAACAGAATTTGTCGTGCGGCGTTGCCTACTTAGCGGCCCCACTGCATCCATTCCCATCACCATCCCCATCCCCATCCGCAACTCCCACACTCAACCAACCAAGCTCATTTTTAATGGTTGCCCGCCTCACAGTCAAATGCAATTAGCGCCGAGCAAGAATTGCACTTTTGACCAAGAGGCCAATAAGTTGGGCAGGTAAGTTGCTAAACTTTCACATAATGAGACCACGCCTCCATCTCTCAGACCATGGCACACTGTGGCTACCAGTTTGAACGGGGTTCTGGCACTGCCTTGGGTATTTATATCAAGTCAACTGTCGCTGCACACGCGCTGCCGGAAATGACGAATGATTAAAATGGGCGTGCCATAATTTCCGCTTGACTGATGTGTGGCAAACAGGAAATTGCAACCATCGTCGGCAAACATCGTATATAAAAGTGAACATACTCCAATCATATACCATATACCATATATACACATTGGCCAGTTTCAACTTCAGTGTTCATTTCTTCACAATTCACACTTCGCACACTTGAAGTATGAGTTATGCTTCTTGTTACCACTTAATTGAATTTTCAGTCAACAGCAGGCCAATCCAATGAGTCCATTCACTCTGCCAGTAACTTTGCCGCACTGCCACTCCAAATAACAGAGAGTGAGTGAGACAGAGAGAGAGAGAGAGTGAGCGAGAGAGAGAGACGTTCATATCACAGTCACAATTGCCAGCTGCCATTACGCGCAGAGAAGGCTCGTTTCAAAAAATTCAATTTCCTGCACTCAAATGGATTTGCAGCAAATATTCGCAACAGTTGCCACGTTTTGTTGCCACTCGGCATTGCTGTTGCGAGCTGCTTATTGTATCGATGATTGAATGAAAACTATTGTGATTTAAAAGCAATCACAAACATTTCCAGCAATTAGGAACATATTACAGTCAATAAAAATAAAACCACTTAGTGCACGCTATTTATACGGCTATATAGTCCTGAAAGCTGAACACGTTTTGATGGGAAATAGCATTATATTAATGGTCTGGCATTTTCCGAAAAGTCTTCCTATTTAAATTTAGAAAAAATACCAAGCAATGCTAAAATCACATTTATTCTACTAAGGCCAAAATTTGTCTTGTGAATTATTTTTGATTTTAATTTGGATATGCTATAAATCAAAAGTGTTTAAATCTTGCTTTCATAATTTCATTTTATTCATTATTTTTCATTCAATTGTATGTAAATTGAGTGGAACCTAACAACATGAACTATAACTCAATGATATAACTTAATTTCTGCGGTGAGATGTGGGACAAACTACAAATTCAAATTGAATTTATAATAGAGCAATGCACAAATCTGGCACACTTCTGGTCACAGTTTTTGGCATTTAAACCAAATAAATTTTTAAGTACGTACTGTAAAGTTGTTGGAATATTTGAGATATTTGAAGAACGAAATATAAATAAAATAAATTAAATAAACAAGCAAAGCAGCAAAAAAGACAATTTGGCAATTATATGGAAGTAAGTTATGGCTGTTCATTGACGGTATTTATTGCATTTTAAATAGAAATAGCACAAAATGAATTCAATGATTTTAAAGGCACATTTGAGTTTTGAAGTATGCAACACATTTTCTGTGCTGTGCTCTGCATGCGGAAACAGAAAGCACCCTCGTTGCATGGCAAAGAAGATGAAACCAAATGAATATTTGCCATAAAAATATTTGGGTCTTTGCTAATATTTCAAATGGAAAAGCCTCTGCCAGTGGGTTGTGTGGTATTTTTGTGTGCTACTTTTGCTATTGATTTTATTTGGCACAAATGCGACGTGTGCTGCTCATTTTTTTTTTGCAGTCGGAGATCCGCTTTGGTTTGTGTGTGTTTTTTTTTTTTATTATTATTATTATTTTGTTGTTGTTGTTGTTGGATGCTGAACACAGCAGCCATTGGCAATATTTTCAATTTGCTAAATGGCGCAGTCAGCCAACTGAAATGCCACATATACTATGTGTATATATATAGCTAAGTATGTAGTAAGCATTTGTGGAGAGGCGAGAGTTGAGAGACGAGTTGCGAGATGCGAGTTGCGAGTTGCGGGAATTTGTGCCATGCGGAAGAAACCACAGCAGGCATTTCAATAATTCTAATGCGAGTTTTTGAGTTATGAATGGGCTCTGGATATTTTTTTGTGTGTCTGTGTGTGTGTTTTTGTTGCGACATGAAATACGTGCCATCGAATCACCAGCAGTTCTATTGATAATCGATACTTGCCAGTCGGATTCAGTGATATGCGGCATTCATTAGCCAATGTCAAAAGGAAGTCGACTTTCACGCGTCCAATACCAAATGATTTATGGCGGACAATGACTATGTGCAATAATAATAGGAAAAGCAACAACAACATAGACAGCTTAACACGCTGCCTGTAGTTGGTGGCAATCGAGTGTGCGCTTGCTTACTTCCGGCGGAAGTAGACGCCGAACATGGCGGCGCCACAAATAAATTTATGTATTGGAAACCGCAAAGAGATCGAAGCAACATGCAAGCTCATTATCATCATCAGCTTCATAATGAGCTTGCCTTGGCGTGGCTAATGGCGCGAATAATATGCAAGTTTTCTGACTGCTCAGACACAAATGCGAGGGTTGCTCGTAAAACTAGCATAAAGAAATTTATTAAAAAATATATACATAGATATACATGCATACATTTATCACCCTCAACAAATTGTATAGTGTTCTACGTTATTAATTTAGTATGACCTTATCGTGACTCTCTGACCATACCTCGTAAGCACACACACAAACACACACACACACACACACAGACAGGACACGCACACAGACAGGACACGCACACATAATCAGCAGAAGCAAGACGCAGAAACGGAAGACGCAGCCATTTTGTTCATATGTTTGAGTGCTCAATGATTTAGTGCGGTAAACGCTTAAAATTTAATGCGCATAATTTATACGTTATTATCAACACTTCATTTTAGGCTTTGAGCCCCGCTTCCCCCCGCTTAAAACACACACACACAACTCGACGATTTTTGGCAATAAATTCGAAGGAGAGCAAAAAAAAAAAGAAAAAAGGAGCGGATAAAAGAAAATACGAAAAGGAAGGATGAAAGGAACGCGAGGACGGGCAGTCGAAACTTTTGTTGCTTAAGTAAACTTGAGAAAGTTTTCGAGACATAAAAGTTTCTTGTGAAAGTCACACGAAAGTTGAATGCAATAAATCTGAACGATGCTGCATCAGAAGCAAACCAAAAAATGTGCAATCCGTTGGCCCTCGGGTCCAAATCCGTTAAGCCCGCTCAAAAAACATAACACACACACACACACACACACACACACATGTGCACACACAAGTTAAACTTTCAACGCGCTTTCACGGCTGATAAATGGCCAACTGGATCAGAAAATACAAGCAACGATTCACGATTCCATCTAAAATATGCAACGCTCTCCACAAATGCCCCCAGCTTGATCTGCTGCACTGCAGCTGCACTTGACCAGCAGCAGCAGCTGCAGCCAACTCTTGAAATTTAAATGCAACTGCATATATATAGATATGTATGCGTACTTGCAGCTCCTTTCGAGTGGGTGCACAACTTAAACTGTGCTAATTGAACAGCAATTTGCAGAAGGCAACAGGGTCAAGTGGCTCAGGTGAATTAAAGTGCAACTTTGCTTGCAGCTGCATGCTGCATGCAGCAGTAGCAGTAGCAGTGATGCGACCATTGGATGGCGAATTGGAATTTGCAGCTCAACTCGGGCGGCCTGAAATAGTAAGCAGTCCAAGAGCTATGCGTTGTTGACTTTCCAATACCCCTTACAGAGATTTACACTCCCTTAGAGAGATTTATTTATTTATTTAATGTTGTCTGTAAACCAGATTTAAATATTGAATAACAAAAAAGAATTAAATTGAAATTTACCAATATTCATTTACAAACTGTGCGACTTCATTGGAAAGATTAGTAAAAAGATTAATCAAGCAATATTTCTGCCTCTTGCTGATGCTATTTGACCAATCTGATATTCAAGAAAGAGCAGAAATACTCAAGAAGTGCACTTTCCTCTGTTTATTTCAGTAATTCTAGAGTATGCAATTTAAGCACAGATTACCAATACTTAATATCCCAAAGATGTTACTCGTATGAAATACCTTTTAAGATTAAGTTTGCAGTTTGCAGCGCTCAAATACATTGATTTTGAACAAGGAATCGTAGCAGATTCGATTAATATTAATTGGTGTGTGACGCTGTTCAGCTAAGGAAGTGAATTGAATTTTGCTCAAACGTTTAGTTAGTTTAGTAAGTTGAGCTTAAGCTCACAGTCAAGTCGACTCAGTATCTGAGCCAATGCTTTGAATGCAAACTTTGCTGCCTTGGCAATTTTGCCACGTTAGCGAAGCACTGGCTTAGTATTTAAATGTAGCTGCAGGCTATGTAGTTAACCCAGTTATGCTGCACATCAGATATAATTTGGCTGATGGAGCGCTAAAAAGTCCTTGTGCCACATGCAAAATAATACACGAAAAATGTGGCAAAATAAAAGTCAAAATGCTGGGGGGCCAGCGAATTATTTTGCGCAATTCCATGCAAGTCCGTCTCAACCCGTCTGCATAA
The DNA here is from genome assembly GCA_035043785.1 of Drosophila planitibia. Taxonomy (NCBI): domain Eukaryota; kingdom Metazoa; phylum Arthropoda; class Insecta; order Diptera; family Drosophilidae; genus Drosophila; species Drosophila planitibia. Next base: position 3,411,643 of record JAWNMS010000051.1, read on the forward strand.
ATATTCCACGTTGGTTGCTTTTTCATTATCAAGCTGCGCAGCTTAATTGCAATGAAAGCGCACATTTCTCGCAGCAATTTGCAGTCGCCATGAAATATGCAGTATTATGACCGCAAAGCAAGCCTCTGCAGCCTTTTCAGACATTTTTTTTTTTCTTTTTTTTTTTGCTACCCTGTCGCAGGCTCCTTAATCACATGAACGACACAACGGCCACATAAACTCAATCTGTGTGTGAGGCCAGGTGAGTGATTGCAATTGCAAAAGGCGCACAGCAGCTGGGACTCGAGCTCAGCTTCAGTTTCCGGCTCGGATCCAGATTCAGATGGCGACTCCGGTCACTACCCGGCTATGAATGGAATGCATACAAATGTTTGCATATATCATGATTATTATTATTATTATTATTATTATTATTATTGGTGCAATTTATAGTAGCAATTCGATGCTGTCCTGCTTCTGTTCGGAATGTATGGCAATTTCTCTGTTTCAGCTTTAAGGATTGTGAAAGAGAACAGTTGCCTACATTTCTGGGCGTTTCAAGTTACGACAAGTGAAGAGCAAGTGCAACCGAGCTGCACCTTCTTTGGCCAATTAGCTGCATTTGAGTTACAGTTGCAAAAGTTAAATACTCTTACAAACGTAATTAGCTGCAAGGCTTTGCTAAGCTTGCTAACTTAATGCCAAAGTTGGCGCTTGCCGGATAATTAATTTGCCTTTTATTTGCTGGCAAGTCTTGCCTGCGACTTCCACTCCAAAATTTAATTGAATGCATTGCATAAACAATTAAATATTAACAACAGTAATTGTTGCTTTTATCGTTGCATCTGGTGGGGAAGGGGGTGGATGGTATTGCCGTTGGGAGGTGTGAAGAAGCATTGATAATATTTGTGGTGAACGTTCGCTTTTTGCGCTTTAATTGGAAAACTTTTTCCATTTTAATTAAAACATTTTACTTAATGCAAAATGCAGTCGAAATTATACACAATGTGCAACATTCGCACCACAACAAAAGTGGCAGCGGCAACAGCAGCGACAACAAAGCCACATCGAAAGTTTCTCCGGGGCCGGCAGAAAAACTATCCAAAAACTAACGCAAAACTCTCTCACTCTAACCGCTATCATCTCTCTCTCTCTCTCTCTCTCTCTCGCTCTCTCTCTCTCTGTCTCACTCTCTCTCTCTTGCTGTTGGTTGAAATTGAGATTTTAATAGCATCGCTCTTGGTTTTCCCTGCCTACAATTCATTTGCTTGCACATCACTTATACGCCTCCTTAGCCGCAATGATTGCGCCTACTTTTTTGTGTGCCAATTTCGAAGTTGGCGACCTGGTCAGCAGGCTATTCCAATACTGTTTAGTTCAGTTCAGTTCAGTTCCGTTTGCTTGGCTCTTCGGGCTTATGCGATTTATGCCAACAAGACAAATAGTTCTGTGTGTAATTTGCTTGTATGTCAAACGAGTCGCATATGTCAAATGTCAAATGCTGTGCGGATTTATTTTCTTCTCTTTTTTTTTTGTTTTATTTTTTGCTTTTTGTTGCCTTTTGCTTTTTGCACTGGCACATTCGCATCGGCGCCTTCGATAGCAAAAGTTTTTTCCACAATAAATTACTATTACACTGACAATTTTCTCCACCCTGCTGCAGCGAAGCGGGCATTTTTTATTCTTTGGTTACATATCCGCTTCCGTTTCCGTTTTGAGGGTGGGGGAGGGGGAGCCTGCTCTTGTTTTAGCCCACATTTAAGCTGCGCTAAGCATTTAAGTTCAAGTCAAATATGTGCAAGATTTGCAGCAGATTACTTGATTAATGATGTGGCCATAACACTGTCTTCCTTTTCCCTCCAACTTTCCTTTCAAATCGCAGCACATGTTCGCTGCTGTCGAAGAGCGTGGCCCTGCTGAGCTCAACTCGATATTTAAGGACTTGTAACAAACTGCCGTGTTACTTAAGTCTTATAGTCTAGGATCATAAGGTCTTATAGGTGAGAAAAAATGTTGTTCATAGGTATGAAAATACATTGCACAGCTGAGCCCGGTTTTGTTAGGCATGAAAACGTTAAACTAGACTTAGTCGCCGTCAGTTAAATAACTGATTGTTTCTTAAATTGAGTTACTAATTCTTATAGTTCAATATCAGCAGTAATTAATTTAATAATTTCTATAATATATATTCATATTTCTTTTCTTTCTGTTGCTCTTCTGGAGGAGATTCAGCAACATAAGTCTCAAGTTCAGCTTTCAAACTATTTCAAAATCTTGTCTAGACCAAAGACTATAATAGCTAGTGACTTGTGTTAATTAAAGCGAGTCTGCACCTAAAATGTTTGCCATGTAAAACAAAAAGCAGTAAAACTTATTGAAACGAGCAGATCCGACATGAAGATACCCAATACCCATCGCTAACTTAGACAGAATTTAGTTGCCCAAATTGTTGCTTAATAGTCTCTGTACAGAGAGAGATATATAAGGTAATAGCTGAGGAACCACAAGTGATGCTAACTTTCTCAGTGCATACATTTGCCAAACTCAATGAAAGTCGCTTTACCCATTTGGAATTATTACAGGGTATTACTAGCAGACAGTCTGTCTGAGCCGTTGGCTGAATTAACACTTGAATTCTTGACTTGGCCGGAAGATAAATAAGAGCAGAATAATCCAGGACCTAAGCCAGTCAGCCAGTCAGTGGTCCAGACAAATCGACTGCGAAAAGAAAATATTGTTGCCACACCTTGGCCATCCCTTGCACCCCCTTCGCCCAGCGCCCTTGTGTCCGTCTGTGCTGTGTTTTAATGTCAAAGCTGAAAGTTGAGAAAACCTGTTTGGACTTTTGGTTTTAATCTGTCAAAATGTAGCCACAGCAGCCGCCACAACTAATTAAACAGATGTGAGCGTGGTCAGAGAGAGAGAGAAAGAAAGGAGAAAGGAGTTGGCGCCGAGGGCGGAGATGGGGTTTGCTAAGCTGGTAATTAAATGGCTTTGCTATCGTATCGTTGCTAACGTAATTTCACTTCGTTTCGTTTTCTTTACTTAATTTATTAATTTGCACTTGGACCTGGCATACGCAAGTCTTGATTCCCATTTCCACAAGACCAAGTTGATGTGGGTTCCACGTCCGCAAAAACTTTGCGTCAGCTTTTATTTACGCAAACCGAAACATATTAAAAATTTACAGCTCGTTTACTGCGATTTGTTCAATTAAGTCGATACGTTTTGCACCCCCTCAATCCAAAAAGTTGACTGCCAACTTGAGTTGAGTTTGCTGGAGCTGGATCTGGATCTGTAGCTGGTTTGGGTCTCTGCCTGCTCGGTTGCCACTTTTAATTTTCTTTAAGTTTATTTGCCCGCACTCGTCTGTGATTGCTGCGTCCTTGCGGCTCCCCTTGCAGCCTTGGCTTCATTTCTCCATCTTCTGCTCCTTCTCCTCTTCCCTCCACATCGTCCTCCATCTGCTCTGCTGTTTTTCTCTCTTCGTTTTTAATTTTTATTGAATTGGCTCTTGTTACTGCTTAGACTTTGAGTTGAAATTAAACGAGCGTGGTTTATGCTTGCAGCCTCTCAAGTGCCACTGATTGTGAGACACAGACGGAGTAAAATTTAATCAAGTTTCTCCCCCACCCCCACCCACACCCCTACCACTACACTCCCTGCCAGCAGCATGGAAGCAAAAGGGTTCCACGTGCAGCAATAAGACTTGAGGGCTGGCATCTGTGGGAGAAAGCAAGTCTCGAGTGCTCGACCATTGTTGTTACCAGTCAAAACTTTGCCAGCCAAGCAGCCAGCCAGTCCACCACACCACACCACCCGGCATCACAGAGACCACCTCAAGGCTTAAGGCACACCCAATCATAATTAAAAAGTCGCGAACATTGATGAGTGGCATTTTCATGTTTACACTTATAGCGAGGAAATTGGCTGACATTTTGGCCAGCAGATGGACGACTTGGCCAAGAGTTGATAACAAGCTGGTGTTGTGTCAACAGAGACGGATCAAAGTAACTGCCATGAAATTGCGCGTAACTTGGCATAATATTTGACCAATATGGCAAATTGCGTATACAACCCGTTGCACACAAATGAGCACGAGAGAGAGGGAGAGGGAGAGAGTGCACACAGAGTGCAGTGTAAAGTGCACTCTGCAAACTGGGCTACACAACAAACAGCAAACTGACTCCACAACCACAACAACGGCAACCACAAATACGCAAGCAGTCAGCATAGGAAAATTGGCGCCCAAACGTGTGCTGCTGTTGCTGTTGCTGTTGCTGTTGCCACGTCACGGCCAGCCGCAAACTGAGGCTATGCACATCAACGTAATAATTGTAATAATACGAATGCCGACACTTGCGGCCAACATGCAACAACGTTGCCGAGTCCCGAGTGCATTTCAATGCGCCCAAATGTATGCAACTGTCGGGGGCAAGAAACAGCAAGCAACGAGACGAACAACAACGGACAAGGCATGTGTCCTCTGGGTTTAAGGGTCGCTCAACCTCAACCTAAAGCAAGACATCAGGCATCAGATAATGTTCTCGCAATGACGATGAGAATAATGATTATAATAATGATGATAATGATGATGATGATGTTGATGTTGATGTTGATGTTGACGATGCGAACGATGATGCAGCTGCTCGGGCACAAACTTGAAATGAATTTGCATAAACTTTTAGCACGGACAATGCAGTAACAAGCACAAGACCAAAACTGAGTGAGTCGACGAGGGTCAATTATTAAGTTAGACATTTCTGTTTATATTAGTTTAAAAGAGTTGACAATAGTTGTGCGCAATGTTAGAAGAAAATTGTTTGTCGTAGTTAAAGGAATTTATGAATTTTTTGAACTAATGTTGACACTGCACACGCAGTTTAGTAAGATTTAAAAATATACCATTGAAAAATATTAACTAAAAATTAGAATAACCTTTTAAACATAAAAAATTGTAGCTGAAATCGAAAGAAAAACGAACTGAAAATAAAAACATTAAAATTATATGTTTCAAGAGCAAACAAATTAAAGACTTATCTGCTATATTAGCTATAATAATAAGAATAACAGTAAAGATTCCCTATGTGCTTGGTGTTATTTGGTTTGATTTATTTTTACATTTTCCTCTTATTCAAAATCGCGACACCAATTTTCTAAAGAGTTTTCTATTAAATGTAGAACCCTCGCGAATAGAAAGTCTACTTTTTGTCAACTGTCAAGAAGGCTGCTGCTGCTGCTGCTGCCTGCCTGTCTCAGCGCCTCCCAACCTGGTTTAGATCGTTGTAGTAAATTGAAATATGCTCTGCCTCTCAGCCGAGCAGCTGGGCAACCAGGCAGGTAACGTCGAGCCAAGGAGTAAAGGAAAAAGCTGGCAACGTTCATGATGATTTTTGACAAGGGTTAGGACCACGACTGCCTTGTCTTGTCTAGTCTTCCCTTGTCTGGTCGTCTGGCAAAATGACTTTATTTGCAATATGGAAATATTTTTCATTATGCTGCTCCTTGCTTGGCTACTTGGTCTGTACGCTTACCTATACCTACACCTGTGCCTGTGCCTGCTCCTGTTTATGCTCTAGTTTCTGGTCTCTCTGTATAACATGTCAATCGGTGTCACTCAACACACTCGGAGCTTGTCTTGGCATATTTGATGGCAATATTTTTGATATGACATATTAGACATAACTGGTATGTGTGCTTGAGTGTGTATATATATAGATATATATACATATATATTTGAATTACCTACTTCCATGTGAGTTTTGCAAGCCAATGCAAACAAATAAGATTTTAATTGGTTTTTGCTTAACGACCACTTGGAATACATAGTCGTTTAGAGTCAAAAGCTACTTAAGTAATCAACGCTGGGATTAAGATAGATATAATACGAGGCGTATATGCAGTCAATTTCTTTTCCATAATGCGGATGCAGATTATGCCACGACTTTGGTGCATGGCATATGCATATTTAAAGCAGAAAATAAAAATCTTTGGCCATATGGCACATGTGGGGCTCATGGAATGCGCACTCGACTCTACAATGTTTGCTCTGGGTGATGATGACTTTATCAGAGCATCAAAGTGGGCCCCAATGAGTGGCAAACTGAGTGGTTAGGGTAACTGACAGATGTGTGTCGAGTGGCGGAAAAAGAGAGCGAAAGTTGTAGAACTTGTGCAAACAATTTGCCTGCAGCTCCTCCTCCCTTCCATCCCCTCCCCTACCCGTCCAACAAGCTCAAGCTGAATGTGCATTTGGCCGCTGGGAGTTGATTAAAATGACACATGATAAAATGAAAACAATTAAGGCTCAGTTCATTATTAAGTTGTATTGTACTTTTTAATAATATAACCACTGCGTTGGTAAAAATAAATTTCATGAAACCACCCAGTTAAAAAAATCAATTTGCAATTTGGCTTAAAGCAAAATATTCGAAGCTTTACAATAAATCGTAATCAGACAATGCTTTAAGGGGGATGAGCGGGTATTCGATAAAACTTACAATTTTCCTACAATTTAATAGCCAAATTTTGAAATTGATTTTAATATCAATATTTGTATTACAAAATCTGCTTTAATTGATTTTTTATTTAAATCTTAATTCGTTGTAAAATATTTCACTTGCGCATAAAATAATTAATATTTCAATCTTTTTGGAATACCACAATTATTTTCAGCCCTTTTTAAGAGTTACAGAAATACATTAAAAATAACAAAATAAACTATAATTGAGAAGGAAAACAAGGAAATTCAATGCACTGAAATTGGTTAGATGGAGATGAAAATGCGACGTAAGTCGAGCGATACAATTATCGTTGTTAAGAAGCTCAATTTAAACTATTTCGAGTGCATGCAAAATAAAATAGAACCAAAAACAGAAAAACAGAAAAAACAGAACAACAGTCACTGAAACGAAATAAGAATCGCTTTGAATCGCTGGTTCGAGCAAAAAGTCTTTTTTGCCGCACGAAATTTTTATGGCCGCAGTTTTTTATGCCAATTGCCAGGCACGGACAACAATTACGCGCATTATCCTTTCGACTCCAGTCAAAGATGCAGACGGCATGTCTGCATGAAGATGGGCATAGGATAGGATGGGATAGGATGGGATGGGATAGAAGCGCGGTAGCCGGAGTCGAGTGATAACACGGCATTTGCTTAAACAAGCATAAATGCAAACTGCTAAAAAGAAATATAAAAAAGAAAGTTTGGTGCCATTTTAATTTGGCTAAGTAGCGCCAGTGACACTGACATAGAGAGTGAGCGAGAGAAGGAGAGAAAGAGTGGAGGAATGGGCAAGGCAGGCGGATACGGATACGGATACCTTTGCTGGACAAAATATATAAAAAGTATACATATAGATGAAAAAAGCGCTAATTTAATTTTAACTTTGCTGGCGTCTGGGCAGCTCCTCCTCTGTGTACATATTCAACTTGTGTCTTTTGCCTTGCTCCCTTTTGTCTGTTTATTCTGTTGTCAGCGTCTTTTGGGCGCTTTATGCTTGTGGCACACTTTTCGCATCGCATTAGCAAACCCCCCGCCCCCCATCTTTCCCCGACTGCTCTTTAACCAAACTGAGGCGAAAGAGTAAAAGTAAAATATTTGCTCGGCCATTGCAAGTGAGCAGCGCTGATTGCGCCACTAAAATGAAACGAGTTCCTTGTGCGACGATAAGATTTCGAGCTCAGCATTTATCCTCCGCTTCCCCATCCCCCCCCCCCCTTCCCACTTCCCCCTTCGCCCTTTTGCAACTTCACTTCCCCTTTCCCCGCCAGGCCGCTCTCGACTTAATCACACTGAAGTTTACGCATTTGCCGCTGGCCATTTCATTCCTTACTTTTTATATCTCTTGTACCCATTTAAACTGGCTCAAAAAGGGGTATACGAGTATTTTGTATATGTATGTTGCAACCAGAAGGAAGCATCTCCGCGCCAATATGTTGCCAATATTATAAATCAGATCATCTCACAAATGCAATATGCAAGAAATCAAATCTAAAATGTTGAAGTGGCAGAGACTCAAAATTAATACAGCTTCTTTGATAACAAAAACAGTTCAAGAACATTTTAATAAAAAAAAAACTAGTTTTTAATTTTTAATATTATAATACTAATAATTATATTTGAATAGTAAAATGATTAATAAATAAATAACATTTTTAGCAACGCAGGCTTCAGCTTAATAAATACTAAAATCTCTTTCTTTTCTCATTTTAAATTTTAATCGAATTATTCAGTTTTCATTTTATGTAATCTAAAATATGAGTTTAATTTTAATTAATTTTTTGCTCTTACTTTCTCAGAAGCTTTCTTATTTCTCTCTTACAGAGTATATCGATGTCATTCGCCCTCTCTCTCTCCCTCCCTCTCTCTCTCCTCTCCCTCTCTCTCTCTCTCTACAATTGAATTTGCTACCTTTACATCTAAGTCAGCCGCTCTAGTTGCGAGACAAGGTATCCAAAAGTCGATTATTACCAATTTGCTTGTGTCACATTCTTACTGCAGTTAAGTCTATCTTATGGCCAAACTTTGTGAGTGGCTTTAAGGCAGTTGGCACCTACGCCCTCAGTTAGCCTCGGCCCGACAATCGACAGCGATTTGCTACGGTTCCCATTTCCCCCATTCCCCCCCCCCCCCCCCATTCCCGCGTCCCCCATCCACTTTCTGAGACAGAGCAACAACCACCCGCCACACGCCACCCGCCACCCTGCACCGTCAACATGCGCACCGCACCATCATTGACCAAATTCGTATTCACAAAGCATCCGATAAGCATAACAGTTGTCGTCAAGTGAGCTCTGGTCGTGCCGCCGGCACACACCTCATGAAGGAGTTTCGGCTGAAGGTAGCAGCTGGAGATGAAGCTGGTTCGGCAGTCGCAGCCACCGTGGCAGCAGGAGTTGGGGCAGCAACAAATCGTCGCCAGCTGCCAGCGACAATAAAACGTTTTACAATGTAACTAAGACGGCGACATGCCGCTCCAGAAGACGCGAGGAAAGTGTGGGAATTTCGCCCTTCGGCTTTGCAACTTGAGGTCTACGCTTCGACTGGAAATTGAACGAGCGGCTTTCGCATATGGCAATAATGTACGAATCACTTGGCCCATGTGCAACAAAGTTAATAATTGTTTATTGCCACAATTGACAGCTGCGGACGTGTGGCCAAACCATTTCATGGATAAGTGGAAACCCCGATTAAATTGTATAAGCCATAGTGAAACATATATACGCATACACATACAATAATATGTTGATAAGTTTTTTTATATGTTCCCAAATCACTATAATCCAACTACTTGCCCAGATTGTCGACGACCAACCCGAAAACAGCTAATGTATAAGTCTGATAAAGTACCTAAGGGCAAAAGCAATCTTCATTCTGCCAACGAGGCTAATTTCGCCAAATCGGCCAATCTGCCAACTAGCAAGACTGCCAATATATACCGAAAACTCTTTTCAAATATCGATATAAAGCTCCAAATAATAAGGGTCATTTTGTATGCCGATTTCCATTTATTGATTACAATAATCAGACAAATCAACCAGAGAAAAAAGCTACAAATATTTACAACAGCAACAAATTCAAAAGAATTAATTCATTTACAAAAATATACAATATGTCATCCTCAGTGTCATTTAAGTGATATATAATTATTGTGCAGATTCCAGGCAGTTCATATATATTTAGCAGCTATATTTACCATCGCCAAGCTCAGCTCGCAGATTCGCAGTGAAATTACACAAATTGTAGCAGAAATCATGGCCATAAACATGACTCAAATCCTTTCCTGTTGCCAAATGAAAGCGAATCTTGTCTATTTTTGTGTATATGCTGATTTTACAACAGATTTCCAGAATCGAGTGGCTGTTTGCTAATTTTTCTGGCTAACTCCAAATAAAAAAGATCAGATCTGGCCGATAAAAGGCCAAAGCGCCAAAACAACGTAGGCTTTGTGCACTTTCGATACTCTTTCTAAGAAATCGATTATCGTCGATTGTCGTTTACTGATATCAACAAAATCGACTATGGTTTCCATCCCTAGCAACTAGTCTCAGTCGAAACCGCAAGCGCTGCATTCATTTGTATCGTAATGAGGCTTTGATGATTTGAGCAGTTTGTGTAAGAAAATAATATTTTAAGTTTTCTTTTAAAAACTACATTTTTTAATGTACTCCAGGTGCCAGACTGCTGCTCAGTCGTCAACGGAACAAACAGATGGTGCTCATTATGAAAATGCCTCCAGCTGAACTTAAGATTTAAATTGTTGACATCATTTCGGGCTTTGCTGCTGATGAATTTGTATTCATCATATGTGCGCTGGCTGAGATGGCCTAGTTTCCACAGATGCCGCCACTGGATACACACTGGGCGTCTGCAACATTGTCTGGTAATTCTCAAACCAAGGTGATTTTCTGCTGGCTTTGCTGCACGTCGCCTCGCTTTGACGGCGGACAACCGCCGTTTCTTTCGGTTGCACAACTCTCGAAGTACCTCGGCATACATTCGCCTAGTAGTGGCAAATCTGGCTACTGTTCATTGACTGCCGTCACAACGTTGTCTACTGCCGCCATTTGCGGCACAAATCTGCTGCCACTCGCAACTGAATGATGATGATTTTCGATCGGACGGGATCGGAATCTGGTGTTGAGCTGCAGATCCAGGCCGCTTTTGGGATTCCCGGGCATCATTAGAAAGATGAAAGCCCTTCTTATTGTCGATTGCAGCCTGATGACGTCTCCTGTACGAATATCGGCTAATCAGTGGAAGGAGAATCAGCAGCCATTGCAAAAATCCATCGGCAAATTGTCAACTTGCCACATACAACATTTTGGCACCTAGCTTTATATATATTGTAAAAACCTAAATCATAAATCAAATACATTAAAATACATTAACTTTGTCTAATATAAAAACTCGTCATTAAATTATTAATCTAGAGATGAAACCTTGATCGGAAAGCCCTGTTATTTTTTAAATCAAGTCAATTTTGAAAATGTTGGCTTTGCGAAGTTTTGACGCAACTCTACAAGCGCTTTGAGGGCGTTTCCAACTTTAAATTTAGAGTTAATCTAAACTGGCGATCATTAAAATGCCATACATATCGACTGTGAAATCTACAAACAAAAGAGCGCTGAAATCCCATAACAAAAATATCCACAATATCCCAAAAAATGCGTAATCATTGTTTTTAACGCTCCGCTCCCTGTTAAACTACAAATAAACAGCTAGCTAACAGAAATCCACATGGTCCACATTGGCCAAACTTGTGGATTTCAGTTCTGTAAAAGTTTCGCTGTTAACATTTGGCGAGTGGCTTACAGCGATATTTTGTACACAAAGTTTTTTCGCTATCGATAGCTGTTCTTCGATATGATAACTGAACAGCTGTTATCATCTGGCGCCAAATACAACGACTGAATTCAAATTCAAACATTAATTTGGCGAGCGGATGGCGTTTTTCAAGCTTTATCCTATAAATTAGAATTGAAAAATCGAAATAAAACCAGATGCTTATATGATATAAATACACAATTCAATTTATTTCACTTGCAAGCTTACTACGTTTCTCAATGGACAATGATATACATTAGTAGTGGGTTCCTCAAATATGCAAATGTCGTGTGGACTCTAAAACCAGCAGTCCCAGGAACGTTAGTAATGCAAACAGATAAGCGCTGATTTGTCGCTGTTGTTTTTGTTTATTTTGTGGTTTTTATTTCTATAAATATAAAAAATATACATATACAATGTATATAGACGCGTGTGATGGTTAAATTTACTTCAAATAACATAAAAATTGTTCAAACACAATACGAGTATATAGTCGAAGTAAAATGTGCTTAAGCTACTAGGGGATTTTGGAGTTGGAGTTGATTTCAAATATTTATATACACATACAAAATTTCAGCAAACATTGCCGGGGAAGAAGGAGTACAAAGATCATTACTGAGGCTATCTAGTTGGTCAATTAGTTAGTTAGCCACGGTTTGCACACAAACATACATAATTAACACACCGTAAATTGTTTGCTAAATCAATAATATCGAGGCCAATTTAAATGGCATATTCTTAATGAACTAACTGGAACCACGCATGCTTCGTTTTGTTTGCTTCCTTTTTGTTTTGATTTGTTTTCTATTTTCAGTATTCAATTTCCAACATTCTTCAGTCTAAAGTTGTTGTTTTGTTGATATTATTTTTTTTCATATAAATTGTTCTTTTTTTTTTTTGTTTCGGGCATAGCTTTGAGAATTTTGCTTGTGCCATTCTTGTAGGTTTCTTTCGGTTTGTTATGTTAAAAACAAGAAATCATATTCGGTTTGTGGACTTTCAATACATAGACTATATGGTAAATATGTAAACAAATTGTACATACTGGAAGAATTTTTGAATACATACGGTAAATAAGTGTATTTACGTTGCACGCTGCTCTGTTAACAAACGAACCAACAGCGAATTACATACATACATATTTAACAACAAATTTGATATCATGCACATTTAGACTTTCAAAATACACATAAATTAATCGCTTACAGTCGCTCACAATTATTATTATTATACAAAGACGATGCTGAGCAAAAAACGCTTGGAATATGAATCGATCGATATCCGGTATTATCCATTTTGTACTTATCTAATAATATATTGGCTATTTAATTTAAAATATCTATACAAATTTTATTTTTATCAATTCTGCATTGTAGAAACAATTTATAAACTCTTGAATTTTTTGCTATGGAATTTCTCAATTCAAATTTGAAACCAAAACAAATTTCAAATATTTGTTTCCTGGTTGTTTTGTTGTTGTTGTTGTTGTTGCTGTTGCTTTGTTCTGTGTGTGTGTTGTGCGTGTGTCTGTTGTGCGTGTCTGTGTGCGTGTTTGTCAAGCTATAAAGCTACAGCACCCAGCACTTTCCCCCTGCTATTCTCCATCAGTCCCATACAATTTCTATTGTTAATTATTCAATTGTTCAGTTGTTGTTGTTTGTGGCACAGCTGACATTTTGTATACTCCGCCGTCGCCGGTGCCTGCTGCTGCATCATCAAACTATTTGGCATGCCCGTTGCTGAGGACAGCTGGCAAAACATTTGCCTGCTGCACCACCGCATTGATCACATCGATCTCCTTTTTGAGAAAGGCGGCGCTGTTCTCCTCCTGGCCATGTTCGGGCGGGGGGCTGCCACCGGAATTGGTGTGTGTGTTGCTGTTGCTGTCGGTGTGGGCAGAGGATATGTTGCGTTTGCGCAGGCCAGCAGCAGCGGCATCCACCAGATTGGCGGCACCGCTGCTGACAGTGCCGGCGGCTAGTTTCAGTTTGGGAAACTCAATGTCGCGCATCAGATCGTTTTTGAACTCAACGATGCCGCTGACGGTTTCGGTAACAGTCTTATCAATAAATTCCTCAATATTTTTGGTTTCCGCTTCAATCTTCTCCTTCAGCTTGCTGGACAACTGATCCATTTCGCACTGATCATGCGGCACGCTAACCGCGTCGCGAGCGCACGTCTGCTGTTGATGATGATGCTGATTTTGATGTTGATTGTTCGGCTTTGGGCTTGAGGGCTGCTGCAGCTGTTGCTGCTGGTGTTGCTGCTGTGGGCGTGGTTGGAGTATTTGATTATTCTGTGGCTGACTCGTTGACTTGTGGTTGTGCTGCTGCAATTGCTGCTGCTGTGGCAATGTGTCATTACGTTTTGCATACGTCTCCTTAACCATGCCGCCATCCTCCTCATTGTCCTTGAGATCATCATTCGTATTGTTCACAGCCAGCGGATCAGCGGCAACAGCAACTGCTGCTTCAGTTGCGTTATTATCGCTCTCCACATTGACGCCGGCGCTATTCCGGCTGGAACGCTTTGCGCGCTGCTCTCCCCGAATGAATTGGGGTAAAATAAATATGGTCACTAGTGAAATAAGATGAAGGCACAAACCAAACTTCAGGTACAATTTAATGCTGCCCTGCAAAGTGTAAGTGTGACATCGAATTAGTATTCAGCTACAGATGAGTTGATTCAATAGATGTGGCACTCCTCTTACCATCAATTCAAGCAGAACAAATGGGAATGTTGCATAGCCCATAACCATGCGTGTGGTGAGGCAGGTGAGAATGTCGTAGAAGACGCGTGTAAATTGCGTACTCTGGAAACGAAAGCGGAACATGCGGCGAGCTGAGCGCGCTGCTGTCACCACCAAGGCGCCCGTGGCAAATGTCAAATAGTAGCCCGGATAGAAACCGTGCCACACGGCGCTCAGAGCGAACGTCAACAGTGTGCCGTACTTCTTGGGCACGCGCTCATAGACGAGCGTGCGCAGCCAACGATTGGTGCCACAATTCCAATTGTTAATCGCGTCCCGGAAATTGGAGGCAAACTGCAATCGAGAAAACGTGTTTAAATATATATATATATACATACATATAGATGTTTCAACATCTATCGGATAACTCACCTCGAATGAGAGCACATTAATATTGGATATTAGATCCCATTTGGCATTGCCATCCTTGTCGTAGCCGGTGAAGCCTAAACCAGAATTATTGCATATGGCATCGGCGAGTAGCCATGCATGATAATACTTAAAGCGTATGCAGGTGGTTGCCATCATGGCATACCAGAATTTATACATTATGCCCGTGCCATTGACAAACTCATCCTCCTTCATATTCTTCACTGGATATATTTTCACAAACTTCATGAATATGAATGCGCACACCAAGCTGCCAAGCACTTTTCGTATCACGGTTTTCGTCGGCGACGGCTCCAACACCAGTTCCGCTTTGCCGTTGTCCAGATTGCCCTGAAATCGAAAATCATTTTCACATGTAAAAACTACTGCTGCATAAAGTGAAATTGATGAGTCACAAACGACACACAGACGGCAGACAACCGATGTGAGCAGACCAGAGCAGTGAGAGACAGTGCACAGTGAGGTCAGCATTGGGCTAATGCCACCCACCACCGTGTGTCTCTCTCTCTGTCTCTGGGCACACTTGGCAAATAGATAATGAAATCAGTGCAGTTCTATTATGCAGGTGACCACATAATCATCTTGTCTGTGGTCCACTTACATTGCCCGCCGGCCGCTTCAACAGATTGTAGCCCTCCACAAATTCAATGTAGTCCTTGTAGAAGACCAATGGACCCGCCATAAGACCCTGAAAGTGCCACACATACGAGAAGAACTCCAATGCCGATGGCATTTTCCTAATGGCATGATATTGTTGCGCCTTTGTCATGTCCTGTAAATGAGAAATGATTGTAATAAATACTGTTGATAGATTTTCTGAATAGACTCACCTCATCCTTGCGCACGAAACCATCGTGTATGCTGAATGCCAGGCTGGTCACCTTTTGTGTTATGATCATTAAGGGTCCAGTAATGTCCAGAGCATACGAGCCATAATCATAGATCTGACGCATCAGATGCACGCACAACAAATAGCCCATGGCCACCAGCATGACGCTCCTGTCAACGTGATACGTGTTTGAGTTTCACTTCAATTCATAGTCAATTCAGAATTTAGGATTACCTCTGCACAATCCGTGGATCCTGTGTGCGTATTACAATGAAACATATTGCGGGCAGTCCAGCAATGTGTATGGCCTGCTGGCCAAAGCAAAAGTAGCCAAAGGCCAGGCCCAGCGATAAGGCGAAGACGTGGCGCACCTCATAGGAGACCCTCGATGGATGCAGCCACGAGCGGAAGAGCGAGGCCAGGAAGAGCGCCAATATTTGGCAGATTATAAAGTTGACCTGCAAAAGTGCAATGCAAATGTGTCGTTTATTAATTAATGAAATACACATAACGAGAGAGAGCGAAAGAGCAACAACAGCAACAACTATCGTTTATGTAAAATTGAGTGAGTAGCCACCGCTA